>JAEAOA010000768.1:7687500-8188167 GCA_016746295.1 Potamilus streckersoni | reverse complement strand
AAATTCTGCTCAAAATGTGAGATCCTGACAGAAGAAAATGCACAGCAGTGCACTGTTTGTAGCTCAAATCTAAGTGAGAAAAACAGCACCTCATACTTTGTTGAAATTCCACTGCTATTTCAAGTACAACAGTTTTTTCAGAGATCAGAGTTTCATAAGAAATTGAAGCATAGGTTTAACAGAAAGAAAAAGGCTTATAATAATATTGAAGATATTTATGATGGAGAACTCTATAAAAAGTTTTCATGCCAAGGTGGTTTTCAGAATTGCAGCAATAACCTAAGCTTGATGTGGTATACAGATGGAGTGCCACTAATTAAGTCATCTAAAATAAGCATATGGCCACTCTTTTTCTCAGTGAATGAACTGCCAATTCAGGAAAGATTCAAGCAGGAAAACGTGTTGTTTGCAGGTATATGGTTTGGCAGATCAAAGCCTTCAATGCATTGCTTTCTCAAGCCTTTTAATGAGAGTTTAACAAAATTCAGAGACACTAGGATTTGAAATGCATTGTTCACATTTTGCATCGATGATTGTTGTTAAAGGTTTATTACTATGTGGTACTTGTGACTTGCCTGCCAAGTGTATGGTAAAGAATATGACCCAGTTTAAAAAAAACCACCGGCAAAAGTTTTGGTAAAAGCGTTCTGGCTATTCCTGATAATGCCGGACCAATCATAACTACCTTGTTTTGCCATCACTGTTGTTTGCGCGGCACTTAAATTTGAAACAAAATGTTTGCCGCAATTGTATCAATTATGATAATGGATAATCTGCTTTCGCTTTCTTGGTGTGTAATTAAATTAAATAAATATAACTTTTTTCTTTAGAAATGAACTGATGCAAACAATACATCTAATCTTATGTAGAATCCAATTTAACACTTGCTAATATTTTATAATTTATATTTACAAAACCATTAGCTTTGTACAAGACTAGTACTATCTATGAAGGGACATGAATTTGTATATAAAATTTGTACTGGTGATATAAATGTTTAAAAAAATATTTTTTTTCACAAATGTAATCCATACAAAAGCACATGCTTAAAAGCTCCAGAAAATGCTATTTTGATCATAAAGAACAAAAAATGCAATTTTTATTTTTATTCATGGTTGTTATTGTTAGATTTAATCGTCTTGTACAAAATTTATTAATTATTAGCGAGCGTCGGATACGTTAGAACTGAAAGTCTGTTAAAAGTTCAGTATGGTCTATTGCCTGAGGCCGTTGGTCTCTGCTGCTGTCAAATATTAAAATAAAGCAGATAACTACTTGTTAGTCTAAACGGTACAGTGATATATGTGCACTAGAATTCCTACCGTATAGGTTTAAAATGGGCGCACGTCAAATAATTCACTTTTCAAAGGAAAGCTAATTGCAACGGGTTCTTAGCATGCCAAAATCTGATAAAAGACATGATTATTTGGAGACAATTTTGTGAACAATTATTTCCGATGGGTCAGGGGAATTATTAGCGTACACTTTTGATACCAGAATTTAGGAGACCTATTTAATTATAATTCTTTAGTCGAGAATCTTGCTTTGGAGACGTCAGATTGATTCCGTAGGAACACTAGTATTGTGTTTCCCTCGTTATCTAAGAAAGGTCAGATAGCTGGCTTAGAAAGGAAGACGGACTATACGCCAGGACACGGTTGTGTGGGAAGAAACGGCATTAAGGTACGCAATTTTAGTTTCCATTTAATATTCTATTTCATTTGTTTGGGGTTTTTTGCAAATGTGTAAATATGCGTATGTTTCATTCATGCGTCGTGTGTTCGGTTCATAGGGCTTTATTCATATGCTAACGTTATGCAATTTAATTCTTAATTTAATAATTGTTAGTTCATTTAGAGAATTGACGGATTGAATGTCATGAAATATGTTCATAGGCATTTAGGAATTAACCCTAATTTACAAATGTGTGATATTGTATGCTTACTTACATTCATTCTTTGTTAAGGATGTTATTGTTATCGTGACCTAATGACAAGTGTATATTTATATATGATTTCGCAATGTTTAAATGAACGTACAGGTTATTGGGTATTGTAACTAGATTAAGTGGATATTATGTAAAAGCAATTGAGCATTTATTTTATTAAACAGGATTGACTAGTCAAATGCAAATATATATATATATATATATATATATATATATATATATATATATATATATATATATATATATATATATTTTCAACATTGAGATGAGAAATTACTTGCCTTGGACTAATTTGCATGATCGAGCCGGACGTAACATCTAGCGAAAATTTATATATCGTTTGTCCTTTACTACCCTGGGCTGAGTAAGATCCAGAGGCAATAGAGCAATGTATTAATATTGTGTTTACGTCAGTCATATTTACCGGCAGTTCACCGTCATATGTAAACTTTTGTTCTGGGGTTGATCCGTATTGTTTGTGTGTAATTCCAATTTGTGAGTAATTCCAATCAGCAACGCTATGTTTGCTGATAATGAAAAATTTATTATCAAATTATTTTCAATTGTTTTTAATGTTATTCTGGCGCGTAAAGTGTTATAATTATAAAAATTGTCTGAAACTCCTCAATTTTGCGTTATTAATTCGCGTATCGCCTTATTTATATTAGCTACGCTGTAGGCTCCATGCGGAATTTTAACTGATTTCCACGTAGTTCATGGAGCTGGAGCTAAAGTAGTAAAGTTAAATTCATCGTTCACACCAGTTTTCACGTTAGCATAGAATTCCAGCACGTGCAGGACATTAGTCCAATTTCATACTGTTTTCAATATCAAGTTGTATTGGCGGAATATAATTTATTGAAAATTGCGCTATCTTTAGCGGCTGTGGTAGAGTCTAGTAATAATGTTGTTGACATTATTATATATTATATTTTTGTAAAACCAATTCATTGTGATTTATATTAAATCGCTATATAAAATTTCTTACTCGTCAGCGATTAATAAATTTTCCAATCTTAAATGATCAAATATATCAATAATTTCATTATCAATTTCAGCGCAAATAATTTCAGTTTCTTTTGATGATATCAACAGAATCAATCTGTCTATCATTTCGGCAGTTGATGTATATATTTGTACTCCTGTTCCAGATCTTTTACTTGTGCGAATATTCTCAATAAGTTAAAACTCATCATAAAATTTTGCATATTCAGATTTTCCAGTTCTAATTTTCTTCGCCGTAGATATTTAATTGATAGAAAAAACACCATTTTAGCATGTTTAAAATCTCCTTTAGCATTATCAATTTTATCCTAAGCTTCTATTCCATTTCTATAAATATCATTTAATTCTTCAAACAAATCATCATATTCATTTTGTGACCATTTATCAATATTATCAACAATTATAATATTATTTTCTTCCATAAAAGTATCGGATTCTTTTTTTTTTATCTCGTTCATTTTTTTAATTTGCTCTTTACTTTCAGTTTCCGCTGAAATTGTGAGTTTTCCTGGGGATATAACTACTGGTTTTTCAATTTCTTCTAAAAATATTATGCCCTTTCGTCTATCAGTTTCCACCACACTCGCAGTTGGTACTCTTTTTAAATCTATTTATTTTGCTATGATACTAAAAACGTTAGTGTGATAAACGAACTTTTTCCAATAATTATTTGATTAAGGGTTTTGATATAAAGATCGGCGATAATACCTTCTCGGTATTTTTAATAGCTTTGTAATATTCGTTATTTTCTGGTACTACCAAATCGATCTGTTTCTTATTATCCTCCGATATTTGCGTTAACTGTGCAATATTTTCGTTAGCATTATATTCTTTTTTTAATATCGTATATTCTTGAATCTTTAAAATGGTAGGTTAGGTTAAACAGTTTATACTCAATATCTTCTATTTTGTGACATTGCAGAGGGTGGGAGGAATGGGGACATTCATAACGATAATACACTCTTCTATCCCAACTGTATAAAAATATTTAAATTAACAACTATTACGATTTTTATTTTCTTCAAAAGTGAATCATGCTGTTTGCTGAAGTGTAAAACACACATGACTATGGTTCTTCTCAACGTCCTATTGACTGTACTACAACAGTGCCGGAATTAGAGACAAAAATTCAAGTCACCAGATTTAATTAATCGCCATGAGCGTACTGAATTTCCTGAAGAGAAGGCCTTTATTAATACCCTTTATAATATTATTTTAAAGTATAATACGTATAATATATAATATGCATACACGGTTCTAAATTTCATAATTACACGAGGATAACGACCGAGGTTTATCTCGAATGAATGGAAATCGCTTCAATTACCCAGACATAAAATCTGTCTTATTCTCTTATAGTCTTAGTCATTTCGAAAATGATGTTCAGACAAAGATAAGATAAGAATTTTTATTTCAGACTGCATAGTCCATACATCTAAATTAAAATACGGATATAGATTAAAACATTGTAAACATAAAAGAACATATATATCATATGTACGACGTTCAAAAAAAGGACGTGTACCAGTCTCAAATGACAGGCGCTATAAATATTAAGTCAATAAAGACACTCCTCATATACCCACTTAAAACAATATACAAAATTATGATTTACTCGGTTGTTTGAATATAATGTTTCAAGACTGAATTTGTTGTATAGCACTCTTTGTTCAAAGTAATGAGACGAAATCGATACCACACATTTGAAACTACATAAATTGTAATTAAAGATAAGCCATAAATAGATACTTGCGTCCTTTCTATTAAACAATATATAGCATATTCCCTCCTTATTATGGAGACAAGCGTACAAGGATTAATAATTCAGGAAATGGTATTTAAAAGTATGTTAACTTTGAATCCGCTGCTTGATTAAGTAGGTGTGCATCAAAAACTCCATGGTGTCTAACAAATAACAATGCAATTTAGAAATTTAGAGTTATGCAAAGTAAAATGTAAATTAGGGAGACAAATGGGTTGGATATCAGAATACACACACACACACACATACACACACACACTCATTTCTTAGGTATGATATTGTCTGTAATGTGTTACAATTACGGTTGAAACCGATAAAAGCAAACACGCCTTCAGTCGCCTTCAGTCGATTTTTTCGTATTCAACTCGTAGCGCCACCTAGAGAACATTATGAGGAATAAGTAATAAAGAGAATCGTGTCTCATTAGTCAAGCGAATGAGTATCTTTATTGCGCGCGCACGTGTGTCCATGGCATATGACTTCAAATTACAATCACTGACTTTATATATACTCGCTAGAATCAGGAAATTGTGTTCGCTAGATTAAAATCTGTGGTTTACTGACCTGTAGGAAAATTCTTAAATGCCATATTCAAAAACTAAAATATATGGGATACTATTGGTCGCATTTTTTTTGTCACTGAGAAAAAGTGGAATTGGATTGATCATATACCATCAAAAGTAACGTGTACGGTAATTTTCAATCTTCGAATTATTTCAACATCAATTTCTGATCACAAAGTTCTGTTTGATGACGTAAATATTGAATTATTGATGCAAACATTTTCGTTTAATTCGTGTGCATTCCGATTAGCATCAAATGTTTTTCGTTTATTTCCGGTGTTATATTTAATATTTACAGTGACAGAAAATAAACTCTCAAAAGGCAGAGATTTAAGATGAGGTGACAAGTTCATCCCACCATGGCGATATACAAGCTGTGATATTCCCATCACCGCCTTATTTACATTAAAACTATGTGTGTGAAATTTGTGTAATTTTACGTCTTTCCCTTTCTTTATGAATGTTTGAGTGATATTACACTGGGCATAACATGAACATGATAAATTATTTTAAAGATTTAATTTCATTTGGTTTATACATGCACACAGGACTACTCTGCAATCCAATAAAAGACTATTTAGAAAGACGCGAGAAAGCAGTAATATCAGACCAATGCTTGTGTTCTACAGTGCTTGAAAAAAAAATGCGTTATTTATTTTTAAAAACTGATTTTGTTGCTGTCTTCCCCATCGGACAAATTTCGAGTGCTTTTATTACAAAATCTCGTAAAATCTGTTTTGTTTGCATGTATAAGTCAATATCGGGCCAGATACATACATTCATAACTGCTGAAGAATGTTAAGTTAAACAGAACAAACCTTATTACTAAATTACGTATAATTGTGAAAAGCAAATAAATAACAAATCCATCAAACTTACATACATGCAAACATATATATATATATATATATATATATATATATATATATATATATATATATATATATATATATATATATATATATATATATATATATGCACACGAAGAAATTACATAACCAGTGTTAAAACATTGTTAAGATAAAGTCAATAGTTATTGCAGTGATTTCCGAGTCTGAAATATCGGTTGGCATCAGACTAAAATCCTGGGACGCAGCACAATACAATTGTGAAAACAAGCCTGGCAATGCCTTGCATAATACTTCATTGACTTTGCGTTGGACATCAAAGGATGAGCGGATCACCATTAAAGCACAAAAAGCGTTTGCCACGGCACAAGAATAAATCTCAACCGGATGTAGCAGTCTGGCAGATCATGAGCTACTCGTTACAGAGGGATCAGAGAACATAATGCAAAATAAAGCGGCAGCACAAGAACATTACAGCCTCCTGATACGAGTAACCCTTGACCTCAACGTGAGGATTCATAATGATGCGTGGAGACTTTACCTCTAGATCTTTGCAGAACTCGAAAACCGCCTAGCGTGAAAAAAAAGTTGATCCGGATGGAAAACGACATGCGCCCTGCCCGAGAGGAAAATGAAACTAAAACACGACAGGACGTACAAGATCGCGTCAAAATATGGAAGATGAATGAGGCTTGCCATTGGAGGCTGCCAGCGCTAATTGAGAATTCCTTTGCACCCATGTTTTTTGGATAAGGTAGACAGTCAACAAATTTCTCTCAAAGGAACAAGTGTTAAATAAGGCAATGTAGAGCAACAGTACGTAGAAAAGAGTCTAAAATATTGGTTTTGCCTAACAAACATGTAAAGAAGAAATGAGTATTGGATCATCTTGCAAAAGAATTGTTGACAAAAAATAAAAATCTCGAGTGGAAGAGTATCTTAGCCTACGGTTAACACGCCATGGTTATGACTGAGGTGAAACAAGGAGGCAAAACAGATATGCATTGAGTTATAGGGTCATCTAGAACA
Organism: Potamilus streckersoni; assembly: GCA_016746295.1. NCBI lineage: Eukaryota > Metazoa > Mollusca > Bivalvia > Unionida > Unionidae > Potamilus > Potamilus streckersoni. The sequence continues at coordinate 8,181,012 of JAEAOA010000768.1, read as the reverse complement.
CCATGAAACAACCATTGGTCAGCTTGTGGTAATTGCGCTGCAGGAACAAAACCACCATTGGCGTGATTGATACTAAAATAAATAATGCCACATTTGGAAGAGAGTCTATGGAGAAAAAAAATTCCTCGCCTATAAGCCTTTACTCTGCGTATATAGCGACCTCTATCACTCAGTTCAAGAGACAAAAACTGTTTTGTCGCATTACAGATATCGTCAAGTAAACACAAAATCACAATCCCTGCGAACAGTAAGCACACTTGTTGTGTCTCTTGGTCTGCGTTTTGACAGTAATTTTTAGTCTAACGATAGTAAGGAAACTAACATTTTACTTTACTTCATCGTCGTGTTGCGTGTATACAATGTCAGCAGGTTAGGGGTTCGTATAGCATGACAGCTAACTCTCTCATCCATCCAGATCAACTAATCTTTCCTATCACACTGCTCATAGGGTAACTGAGCTGTTTTAGTACCCAAAGCTCCAAGAACCACAATATTCGCATCTAAAACAGATATATGAGGCTCAGCATTCCTTAAGGGCTGAAACATAACAGCCGTGCGTCTTCTACAAAAAAAGCACTGACGTTTGGTACACGCGTTTAATGGCGTATACACCGGACTTACAGCTTTGTTTGTGTACACTGATGATGCCGGGAAAGGCACATTGTCAACATTTATTCTCACCCGTCGCGATTGCCCTTAAGGTCACAGCTTTTTCAGCAGGCTGATTAGTATTACTGGACATTTCATTAGCCTGCAATTATTCCTGACGGCCTTAAAGCACAACGAAATTTACGTCCTCGCCCACACAAAACTCAGCACACTATCTGACTAGATACCTGAGGTACTACGTGACAATGTATATACAAGGAAGGATTTTGAATTATCTCGATGTGGTTGATAAATATATGTCAATGAAAAACGAAGTAGGGGGAGATGTCACACAGGGAATACGCTTTGGACGTCATAGACAGGTGAAAATAAACAAATTAATAATCTATGGAAAAGCTTCCTCAAATTGTTTTTAGCGCTTCGTAAAGAACAACTGCTTGCTAATATGTGTTTAACTTTGTAGTTTACATTATCACTCTGTGGTAAAAACTGCAGCTTCCTTAAAATGATGATTTTCAGCGCTTCATAAAGAACAAAAGGCCACATCACGTACCATTGCCATCCTTGGATACGGTTTTGTCCACAGCAACAGATTGTGAATAATCAGTATTAGTATCAGCATCTTTATTGTTTGTCCCAGTCACTCCGGAAAACTCCAGCCTATACAATAGTATGCCTTGCTACTGTCAGTACAGTCACTACCGAAACCCAGCCTATACAATAAGCCTTGCTACTGTCAGTACAGTCACTACCGAAAACCAGCCAACACATTAATAAGCGTTGCTACTGTCAGTACAGTAAGTGGCAAAACCTAATCAATAATAAATCGATCCGCACACATTTGACCTCACCGATGGTCAATATGGTACAATTTGAAATCGCAAGATTACTGAAGGTAAATGTGTTTATATGTTCATCTGTGATCAAATTTAACACAACCCTCTTATTACGTACTGTGTATCATGTCTATCTCGATTGAATGGCAGTTCTACTACTGTGAAACCATATAGACCCCTCACAGAACCAGAAGAAAATCCAATTTCTTTACAGCGAAATATATTGTACACACAATCGGGGTGCTTGTCCAAGGGTGCCGGGCAGATATGCAGAAAGGACAGCCGGAAACTAACTTTATTATCAATGTTGTTAATAGAATGATGTCTAAATGGCATCGGGACACAATTTGTACTTCCAGTTCAGTACCCACGAATGTAGTCCCAGTCTATTTTTAGAGCATTTTTTTCCTGTCTCCGTTTGGTGGTGATAAGAGTTAGATTTAGACATTATTGTTATGGATTTAAAGACAATTGTTTATTCTTTAGAATATAAGCTCATGGTGTATGTGTGTATGTGTGTGTGTGTATGTGTGTTTGTTTGTTTCAGCGACAGTGTACAGTGAGTGATAAGGTCTTGGCAATGATCCGGAAGTGAAATATGTGTTTAATTGCACGCTGGTTTGTTTTACAGTCAAGCCCTTCAAAAAAAAGGCCGATTAACCTTTGACAAGATTTTCACCATGAAGTCATCAATGAAGGTATTTTAGGTTAACATATGAATTTTATTGTCACACAGTGGACAGTTCAGTACTGAGACACAAATGTAGAGAATATATAGTAAAATTAATTGTATTATATGGCCAAATGGTGTGAGGGTCATATATTTTTAAAATCCTGAAATAGGGTTGGAAACTTTATTTTTTCCTCTTTCTATGATCATTCCGTCTACCTGCAGCTTCTCGTATACAGATTTGTGTGCGTTCGACAGGAATTTGCAAATTCAAAAGTCAGATAACATTTCTGTTATCATACTAAAAAGATTAAAAGAACGATAACTCCATAGTAAATTAATTTTGTTAAGGTCTCGGGCATATATACTGATATCCTTAGCATTCTGCAGAAATTTTTCAGTGCCTGAAGTTAAATATGTTTTAACTTCCATGAAATATAGATTGTTATTCAAATATCAACACTTTAAGTGGAGTAATATTTGTTATATAAATGGTACTTGAAGTTCATAATACCACCTGAAGTGTCAAAATGGATAGCCTATTTTTCTAGGATGGCGGTACAGTTCTGAAAGTGCAAATTTTAACATAATACGCAGTAATTGTTTTCATTTTCGGCGAAACCAACAACAGCTTTAAATGCCAGCACAAGCAATACAACATATATTTTACACCTAAGCTCATCAGTAAATATTTATTATTATTATTATTATTATTATTATTATTATTATTATTATTATTATTAGTAGTAGTAGTAGTAGTAGTAGTATTAGTATTAGTATTAGTATTATTATTATTAGAAGAAGAAGAAGAAGAAGAAGAAGAAGAAGAAGAAGAAGAAGAAGAAGGAAAAAAAATATCATCATCATCATCATCATCATTTAACGAGAATAACATGTTCGGTCATACAAACACGCATGCACCACCTGGTCCACGGCAGGTTTACAGGTTACATGTATATTATAATTTTTAAGACCGCTTCAGGGGCCTAGTGGTTAGAGCCTCAGCCTTAGATGTGGGAGGGCAAGGGTTTGAACCCCAGCCGAGTCATACCAAAGACTTACAAAAAAGTACTAACAGCTGTATCGCTAGGCGCTCAGCATTTAGATGTTCGCATTAGGACTAGTTGGTCTGGTGTCAGAATAATGTAACTGGGTGTGGCATGATGACCCAGTCCTAGACATCACTATAAACTGCCACTCGAGATATCGTAGCGATATGACTGAACGCTTTTTAAAGCTAGGTTAAAAATCTAAATCACACACACACATACACACACACTTATACACCCTTGGGCAAATTGAGACAAGCGCTAACATAGTTTTTCAATAGCTTCATTAACATACACATGTGTACACATCATTTCAACATGTCGGCAGTCACACAGACATACACATATGTCGTATAATCTACACACACACACACACATATATACATACATACATACATACATACATACATACATACATACATACATACATACATACATACATACATACATACATACATACAAATTCATTTCTTAGAACCTACGAACACACATTAACTCCTCCCGTTATATATATATATATATATATATATATATATATATATATATATATATATATATATATATATATATATATATATATATATATATATATATGTGTGTGTGTGTGTGTGTGTGTGTGTGTGTGTGTGTGTGTTTAACCAACCCATCTGTCTCCCTAATTTACGTATAGAAAATTTCATGGGGACTTAGGCGAACTTCGTAATTTGCTCGGAATTTCGATCATATCGCGGGAGGTCAGCTGACCGCAATAGCCAATCGATAGCCGGTGGTCAAAACATGTCGGACGCATCAGCATTAGCATCAACTTCAGCTTCGTTTACCGAGTTCAAAAATGTCTATTCAACAGCGATGATGCCACAGATATTGACGAAATTTAATATTGGAACCATCCTGTCTTATTTTCTGGAAACCAGAACGGATTTTAAAGCCATACGAAAGAGTTGCTATGAGCTGTTTACATCTGGACATGTACATGTGATTATGGAAACGGTGTCGATGTTAAAAATTTAATCCTTTTTTTTACCATAATACCGTTTTACATAAATCGAGTATCGCTTGCCAATATACGGAATTTTTCGTATTATTACGCAGCATAACAATCCTGAAATATTTTTGGACGATAAAGCTGCCGAAGTCCCTTCACCATCAGCACTAAAATGTAGCGAACACATTCTCGCATTCTTGAATTGAGACATTTGTTTTCCGGTCAATTCAAATTCCGATTTTACTGCTCGTATGAGCCACTGTTTGCACAACAAATCATCTTTCCATGGCAGACGATGGAATCAAATACCACACCCTTGATTGGAACGAGTTTTGCAACCTCTGACGTTTCAAGTAGCGGGCATTTCTTAATTTGTTTTAATCTGATACTTCTAAACAACAATGTACGCCATTTTGTTATGTACACGTGCCCACCAGCGTTTGATTGGCTGGAGTATAAAGTGACTCCGGAGATTTTTCGAATAATTAAGGAGCAATTCGGTTCAATCCGGTATGAAACTGGCTATTAATTTGCACGAATCTAAATTGCACCCTTGGTAGTTAGACACCATGGGGATTTTGATGCACACCTAATCAACCAGCTGATTCAAAGTTACTTAACTTCATGTACCATAGGTGTATCTTTAATTACAATCTCTTGTGCTACATGTAGTTTCAAATGTGTGGTATCAATTTAGTTTAATTCCCTGGAATGAAGAGTTATTCAACAAATTCAGTCTTGAAACATTGTATTTAAACAAACCGGGTAAATCGGAATTTTGTATTTTGTTTTATATGTGGGCATATGATGACTCTATTGACTTCACACCTCAACCATATATATTAGTTCAAATAGAATAGGTAATCGATCCTTACAGCGCCTGTAATTTGAGACTGGTACACGTCCTTTGTTTGAACGTCGTTTTCGAAATGCGTAACACTGTAAGCTTATAGGACACACGGTACAAATTATATGGAAGAACTGTGAACCAGTCTAGAAATGGGTCAAGAAATGATAGAGTATATACGGGTTTGGTGGTCCATTATTGGTTAATAATGAAAAGTAAAAGTTTAGTAAAAATATCTTTTGAAAGCTTATCGTACGTGTAATTTTAAAAAAATATAGACAAATTTCTATTGATGCAATTTTAGTATTTTTAAAGACTTGACTTAGGATTACTCAATAATGAAAGTAGCACTTGATTCGCTTGGTGCAGAATCAATAACATGTGCTTCATGCACATGTAGGTCAAAAAAATGCCGCGTCTCATATGGTGTTCTCCATACAGAATCTTTCACCAAGGATAGTTGTGCATGGAGAAATATAGGTCTGATCATCAGTACTCAGAAATTTTTAAGTTATTGAATTTTAAATATGATGGTGTTTCCATATGTTTACTATGGGAGTTGGATTAGTATCATGACTCCTATAGAACAGATTTTTTGTCTGGCTATTTGAAGCTCTCTCTCTCTCTCTCTCTCTCTCTCTCTCTCTCTCTCTCTCTCTCTCTCTCTCTCTCTCTCTCTCTCTCTCTCTCTCTCTCTCTCTCTCTGCTTGTGTTTTCTCTCATATATATGTACGTTGCAAAGTATCATTTTTTTCTTTGAAAGAATATCAATTTAATTTAAATTTAGTTTGTTTCCAAAAACGTATCTTACATAGTTTATACTTGTTGTTTTAAGAAAAAGAAAATGTTCAATCTTTTATTAAGTTAAGCCGAATTGTCTTACGAGTTGGACCGAATTGTCTTTGGCCAAATTGACTATAATCGGGCATTAATGATACAACTTTCTCATCCCCTCACCCTATTCTATCTCGCAGCTTGAATTCACTTTCTTTTCCTGCTAAACAGGGTCTTTTGGAAAAAGAAAGAATCCTTTTTCCCATCACCACTCTTTTGGTTACATCCATATGCAACACAGTGCATCTTATTTGCTGTACAAAGGCACGATCGTAAGATATATCACATAGACGTTTACGTTTACGTCGGGAAATTAAACACTTGAATGGCTAGGTTGAATAGAAGGGATAAATGTACGTCATATCATTGTTTGGCACGCGGAAACTACCGATTGTTTACTGTGATTGCCGAATAAATTTGTCATTTACAAAAGTTGATTTTTAAGTCTAATTAAGTATTTTTATCATGTGCATACATAACTAATGCGTTTTGTTTATGACTATAATAATACACGTTTGTACAAAATAGTTGGCTGGAGACCTTTAATCATGTTTGTGAGCATGCGTGGATGAGACAGACAGACAGATAGGGAGGTGGGTGGGAACGTTTACGATAATATTAGTTGCAATGGGTTATAAATCAAGCCATGTACATTGATGTAAATGACTTCCATGTCTGTCATTGAATAGTCCTTTGAGGTAAATATAATTTCTCCCCGATAGGTCGATAAGCTATCTATTCTCATTATAACAACTATAAATTGTACACAAGGCCATTACTCGAACTAATATTGACATAGACGTGTGCATGATATTAACTGAGGAGAAAAATAGCTAACGGCAATTTTGCAATTTGTAATATTTGCAAATATTGAAATTTGTTAAATTTTTCGAGTCTTCAGTGATAACCCAGATCGAATAGTTAGAAACGCATATTTTTCGCTTCCAGTTAAAAGGCAATGAATGAATTCATTGTTGTTATACGCGGCAACTCCCAAATTATAAATGTGGTTAAATTATCTGTGATCTTTGTTGGAATTTGATTTGTCGATTTTTTTTTACATAATGACCTTAGGTAGAAGCAAGGGATATGGCTTACTTCAAATTTAGAATCTGACTAAGATTTTCTTTGTTTGACATTTCTAAAATAATCAATAATCTCAGATTATATAAGTAACTCGATTCGGGACCACGTAAAGCTTTACTAAATGGACAGTACGCAAACAATTCAAATGTACACGTGTTTGATTTCCTTCAAAGCATGTCCAACATATTTGTAAACCCTAAAACGTTTTAAAAGCAAACGGTATATTTCATTCATAGGTATACAGGTAAGACAAATGATACACGAGTACGTGTCTGAAATATGAGAATTAATGTTTGTGTTTCTGTTGGTTTTAACGGCACGTTTCATACTCATTATTGAATAGTAATGGGCGCTAAGTGCTTTTCCCAAGGACACACATGGGCTGCAGACCCGGGCGGTTATTGAACCCGCGTCTCGTGGATTACGAATCCGACGCTCTGCTAGCTGTGCTACATTGAATAGCTGAAATCGATGATCTTACGTAAAGTATTGCAATGAATTACCTGATTATCATTTTCAAAACACGAAATCTGATGAATATACGTTATCAAATATGATTGTTAGGATCGTTTATCATTAATAATTTTATAAACTATCAACCATGCCTATTTCAATTTTATTACGAGAACACAAGCTCTTTTTCTCTCTGTTTTGAAAACACGACTTATATTGATATGATAAAATGCCGATCTTGTACACTTTTCATTATTTTTTTAATTTATTTTAATTCTAGTTCTGCACTGTTTAATATCAACAATTAGTTGTATTGTGTAACTTGGCTATTTGAAGGCATTAACCAGAAAATTTGTGACACCGTAGTTGGTTTTAACTACATGTTTGTATAAAGTTCTATTTAGAGCAATGTTTGCTCTTGGCCACAATATATATATATATATATATATATATATATATATATATATATATATATATATATATATATATATATATATATATATATATATATATATATATATATATATATATATATATATATTGTAGAGCAGCTTAGTAAATGACTGGTTGTTTCTTTTGTGGTTTGTAACCGAAACAAACTGAGGATTTTTTAATCTAACCTCTCCGTTCTTGTATACATACGTAATGTCACACTAGAATTTTCAAAGCGTTTTAGATACGGACTTCAAATGTATAAATAACAGTCGAATCATCCTTTTGCGATTTTCACAATAAAATATGAATTTGATTTAAAATGTTTGAACTGGTCTAGTTGATGCCCTGTCTTATATTGACAAAGGAACGACAAACGAATAAATAGCATGGTGCTTTTGCAATAATAAAAATAAACACACACACGCACACACACACCAAGCGTAAAATGTTAGTAGAAACACTCGTTCAAAGGTTTATGTTTTCTGAAGCTTCCATTTCATTACAGTGCTGAAAGACACTCATTCAAAGGTTTATGTTATCTAAAGCTTCCATTACAATACAGTCCTGGGAAGGACACCTGATTTAATTCAGTATCTTGGAATCAGTTTCATTGCAAATTCATGCGAACGCTCAGGAGGCCTAAGTGGTTAGAGTGTCTGCCTCGGATGCAGGAGGAAGCAGTATCGAATCTCGGTCGAGTCATACGTAAGACTTCTAATAACTGGCAGTAGCAGTTGCCTTGCTTGGCGCTCAGCATTAGGAGATTAGTGCTAGGACTGGTTTCCTGGTGTCATGATAATGTTACTGGGTGGGACATGATGCTAAATGTCTGCGGATTGATGCCCCTAGTGCTAAACATCACTAAATGTAGCCACACTACAGATATCGTAGCGATATATGACTGGCAAATTGTGAGTATGCGCGCATGCACGCACACACACACACACACACGCACATGCCTTTTGATCCTAATATCCAAATTTCTGCGACATTAATTTTGATTTCAGTGAATATTTGATAGTTTTCTCTTAGTTCTGTTAATTTATGCTACTTCTTATTTTTTCTTTCTTTTATATACCGGAAGTGTAACACTTATTTTTTTCTTGAAATCGAAACAAGTGCAGCAAACTTTCAAAGATAGCTCCACAAGTGTGTGTATCATTCTGTATGTGCATGTGTTCAAATAGCAAGCAAAAGTCCGTTTCAAATACTAAAATAAATTTTAATCAGACAGTATGATTTTTTGAGATCCGTATTTAAAAGGCTAAGACTCGTAAACCTACATGATAAATAAACAAATAAGTAAACAAAACAAAAAGTAATAAATGGGTAGCCGAGTGGTCTAAAGCGCTGTCCGTTACGGATCACTGCCATCTCACCTCTGTCTGCGTCGGTTCGAGTCTAGGATTCGGCGAATGTGAATATGTGAGAAAGCTTGCCAGTAGCTTCTCGTGGGTCAGTGGTTCTTTCCGGTGATTTCCCGGTTAATTCCTCCACCATTAATACTGGCCGCCATGAATAGCCTATCGTGTGCTGAAAAATGGCGTTAAGCCCAACAACAACAACAAATATATGAAAACGTTCGATTAATGTTTTCTAAAAAATAATAGTATAGTTGTATTATGGCATCATTTCTCATTTAGATTTACAGACCTATGCTAAAATCTATAATAATATTAATAGACGTCCAAACACGTTTCTTATTTTTCAGGGAGTGCTATAGTTGCAACCTTCATGTGCAGTGAAAATATTTTAATATCCAATAAAAACTTGCATTCGTTTAAACGCAAGAAGATAAAAGTTAAAATTTTAATGCTTGTTGAAAAGGAGTGAGCAACTTAAACACCCAAATTTTATGCTAGTTGATTTGTTGTGCAAACATTAAAAACATCAGATGATTTTATTTTTATTTGTATGGCAAAATTAATAAAGTACACTCGAAATTATATATCATAATACCAGTTATTCTAAATAGTCGGCATTCACATCCAGGAAACAAATAAAAAAAGGAAAGAGCAATAATTGCAAAAGACACATACACTTCAACTTTGAATGTTCTTCGTTTCAAACGAAAAAATGTGAACTAAACGTGGACTTGCAAAACAACACTTTGTCTCTTAGCAAATACTATTGCTCTCAAACAATATCCGGCTTTGTTATCTTCTGAGGAAAGTAGCATGATTCTGAAAACACGTGCAAATTTTCACTTTTCGGAGCTATCATCATCATGATCAATAATCATAATAACAAAAATAATAATAAAAATAATATTATTAATAATAATAATAATTATTATTATTATTATTATTATTATTATTATTATTATTATTATTATTATTATTATTATTATTATCATCTTTATTATTATTATTATGATCATCATCATCATCATAATCATCATCAGCAAGATGCTTTACATGCTTAGGAGACTTTTCTAATTTCTTTTGTTCTAGTGGACTAATATTGCGAGAATTTAAAAGGTTATTATTAAGATGAAACCTAATTGGTATCCTTTTATGTCGCCGGATATTTGGAAAAGTTATCGACAAGTTTAGTTCCTGAACTTCACTCAGCAGGAAACTGACAACTCTGTGCAAACTTCACACTTCGAGCAACAACAAAATTTGTACAAATATTCATGATACAATGAAACGAGAGGGAAGTAGTAACAGCTGTTCATTGGGACTACCAGCTGGGCCTGTTAATGCCGTCTCCATACCACACGGCACATAACATGTCTATTGTGAATATGCTGACAGTGTCATTGCAATATAAAAAAGCAAGAAACAGCAGCATTTGTTCGTATTTATTCGTCATATAACTGAATATTTTATCTTTTTATCAAGGCATAGAGAAAACTTTCTAGACATATGTTTGTAGTACAGTCATTGGGACATTAAGAAAACCATGTGTGTTTTACTCTTCAGCAAAACATGATTCACTTTAAAGAAAATAAAAAATTTGTAATAGTTCTTTATTTAATTATTTTTATATAATCGGGATAAAAGAGCGTATTATGGTTTTTAACGCCACCATTGCCCCGCCCCAGCATGTGCTACAAAACGCAAAGATTATAAAATACTGAAATTACGATCAAAAATACTATCACTGAACCGTAACAATTGTTTGCACTTCGTTTATCCAATGATCACAAAATGATAAAAGTACATGTAATTAAGATATATGCTCGCTTCACTTGTCAAGAAAATTTATATTGACTACAGCATGCTGATCATCAGTCAACCTAAGTTTTGTCAGTTAAAGTACAGAATGTTAATTGATTAGAAGTCTACCATAGGGTGTGAATTGAATTAATTTTACTCGGCCATAGAAGTCCGGGTAATGTGAATCGACCATCACGACCATTATGCACCCAATTTCAATACATACATACATACATACATACATACATACATACATACATACATACATACATACATACATACATACATACATACATACATACATACATACATACATACATACATACATACATACATACATACATACATACATACATACATACATACATACATACATACATACATACATACATACATACACACACACACACAAACATACATACATACATACATACATACATACATACATACATACATACATACATACATACATACATACATACATACATACATACATACATACATACATACATACATATGCACGATGCGAGAAGCGTAAGAGTAACTCTAACATTCCTCCATGTCTGTGAGAATGTCATTACTTATAAATTGCTCCTTTCTACCTCTTAGAATCATTCGAAATGCTTCTTTCCTCCAGTAGTCTATGAACGTACTATCATAAAAGCTTGTGCACATATGTAAACCTCCTCAATCATTCATAGCGTATAATGTCTGTATCTAAAATTTAGTCCGGTAAATATGTCCCTAAACCTGTACTGATGCAAATGGTCCGTTTCAGCCTGATATCAGTTCTTCATAAATTCGTGCAATTGACGCAGATAAATTGTAGATAACTCATCACTGTTGATCTTAGACACTTACAAGTGTCTAGGGACTCCTGAGTTACAGACGGTTGAAAGGACTTTTCGGTGATATGTACATAATACTTTTGAACAAAACCTATATTGGAATAACATAACCCACGTCCTGGATACATCTGACTGTTTTATTAAGTCCAGCAATCAGTTAGAAGCGACTTTAGCTCATTCGTTCATTTGAAACTTTCAGTTCCTTAGGTCATTGGTCCCCAACCTTTTTATCGCCGCGGACCGGTCAACGTTTGATAATTTTACCGCGGCCCGCTGAGAGAGTGGGGATGGACGTTGATTGTTTATAATTGTAACAATTTTAATTTACTTGTATTTAAACATGCCTTCAAAATAAAATACAGTTACACCAAAAAATGAATATAAAGTGATTTAACATTTTTACTCACTAGAACGCTAAATCAATGAGAACCCTGAACTTGTTTCTTTGCAACGAGACGGTTCCATCTGGGTGTAATAGGAGACAATGTATGTTACATATGTCCAGTTTATTTCTTTGTTTTATTTAGGTTGCTGTCACTGCAGAAAACCCGCTTCACATATATAGGATGTCGAAAATGGTAATAGGGATTTAAGTGCGGTGGTGGCAATCGCATGGTATTCCGCCATTATTTTAATCCAGAACACCGGCAGAGTTGTTGTTTTGAACGTAGTTTTAAGGCCGCATTCATTATCAATCTCCAGCAATTGATCTTCTTGCACAGACATGCTAGATTCACATGGTTTGTTGACAAATGGGTCGCGGATCCTTTCCTTATCAGTTCGTGGGTCTGTTGTGATTGGGAAGTAGCGCTCAAACTCTTTTAAAAGCAAAGGCAGGCGATCGATCACCGAGAGAATGAATGCTCAGGCCCAGTCTCGCCTAAAATCCCGGCTAATGTCTGAAACATGTCCAAAATGCCTCTGTTCACGCGCCGTCCCCACAACTCCAGTTTGACTTTTAATGCAGCTACTTTGTCTGCCAACTGGATAAAGGTTGTCATTTTCCTCTGAAGGGACAGATTGAGTTCATTGAGCAGGCTGAATATGTCACATACGTAAGCTAGTTTTGCGACCCATACCTTGTCACTGGAATGTGCTGCCAGAGTTGACTTCTTTTCTGAGAAAAATAATTGCAACGGCTCTCGTAATTCAAATACTCTGGTTAGCGATTTTCCTCTGAATAACCATCTTATCTCTGTGTATAAGAGAAGACATTTGTGCTCTGCTTCCATCTCCTCACAAATCTGCTGAAACAGGCGCAAGTTAAGGACGTGTGATTTGATGTGGTTAATGACTTTAACGACATAAATCAATACGCTGTTAAATTCCGGTGACATTTTTCGGCTTGCCAAAATGGTGTGATTGATGCACTTTGACCATTTGACAATTAAAAACATTAACTGTTTTCGTATAATAGCACGCGTTTGGATACTGTAAATTCTACGTATTGGTTGTGGTGTACTTTCAGCTATATTTTACATATTGTGTTCTAATATTGCGCTTCAATTACAAATTAAGAAAGTAAAATGTGTTCATCTTCATATTAAAATACTGGGGAAAATATTTGGTGAGCAAGTATTAATCAACCTTGGGCTAAACTCTAAATGACAAAAATGTTAAAGAATTGGGAGTTGTAGTTTCGTAAGCCCACACGACTTTGGTGACCAAATAGTTTAATCCAAATTACTAAGGACCAGTAGTGTGTCAAAAACCAGTACTGTACACAGGCTTCTTAGAACGGTATCTCTTGATTTTGGATATTTTGACTCGCTCAGTGGGCAAAAATGAGATTTACTCTTGAAAATAATGAAATATGTTGTTTTAAAATTGTCTCTTCATATATATATATATATATATATATATATATATATATATATATATATATATATATATATATATATATATATATATTGAATAAATACTTCCTTTGTATAATTCACATGCATTATACCAATTAAATTTAGAATAATAAAAATATTTAATCATAGTTGAAGAAACTGAATCTAATGGACTATTCAAGAACTAGTACTTCAAAACTGTTTCTCCATTTTGTTATAGGATGGTACACACAAATTCAGTCTTATCCCCAACAATCTCCATGCAAAATATACGTTTTCGAACAACAGTTTAATGGCAAGAAGAATTTTTTAACTTTTCAGATTTTTTAAATGTCTTTAAAATTATCAGGTTGATTAAAAATACAACTTTTATTGATATTAAAAGTTGTTTTTATTTCTTTTAGCATGAAATATAGAAACGAATTTTTCGTACTATATTCATTCTTATCAGTGAAATAGACACATACATGGAACCATGGAATAATATATGATTTCTCATCGTTCCATAAGACGCTAGATTAATAGTGCCAACCTAATTAATGTTTGAAGCAGAGGCGTAGCTACCATATAGCAGGATTGTGAAAAGCATAGCGACCTTCACACTATAGATTAGGTAGGGGCTCATCTGTTAACTCTGCATAGGGGCTCGCCTAAGGGTCCAAATATATTAGCTACGCCACTGACCTGTAGCAACAAAACGGAGCCCTTTGTGAGCTAGAATAGATAAATAGGAACAGCATATTCTTCAGACATGGAAATTAACCTTTGCGGAAGAAATTAGACTCGAGGCTGTTCATATCTCTGCTGAAAAGTAATGTAATAAATTTATTCAAACCAATACTACTGCGCTGTTAAGTAACTGATATTTATATAATCAGTATATGAATCATTAGTGAGGTGAATTTATGAACTGGTTGTGGGGTGTTGTTTTGAAGAGTGAGCATGATCTTCGAGATATCGACTTTGGAGAAAGTCTGGTGTATAATAAAAATATGATTTTCTTTTTTCTTTTCCTGCCAGATTAATTTCGTCACTTGTTAAAATATCATATTGTATCTATCATACCATGACATGTGTCCGGTATTGACGTAAGGAAAAAATATCCTTTTTGTACTATTAAAACGCTGTATTTTTTACACGGCAGCTTCAAAATCGTGTTTGAATGCCGACAGCAAGAAAGAATATCAGCTTAGGCAGTTCTGCAAAAAGTGAGAAGAATGATCAAAAGTTGTATGGCATATTTAACATCCTGCTTTCAATTGTCAATCTAGATATGTATGCATTGGACACAGCACAATATCAGTATACACAAAAAATGTGGCGAATAACATAAGCCAAGCGAAAAATAGGGTCTTTATAATATCATAAAGTTCCCTTTGGCATATATACCTAAACTCATACAAGTACTACATATGCACACATGATAATAACTCACCAAGCTATCTAGAAAATCAAAGTACTAAATTTTATAATAAAGATGGCATAATGACATTAGAACAAAATTCCGTTATGAGTTTACAATGGTAACATGAAAATACCTTAGAGCCTAATCGAATGCTCATTGGTGCAGACATAATCAAGGCTATGATGATATTTGTGTGTAATTTATTGTCATCATATGTAATCTTAAAACACGCAAAAATAAAACAGCAGATTTAAGCACACTCATTCAACTAATCATACAGTTTTCATGGTTGCAACATGCTATCGCCATCTTTATACTTATATTGGAGGATAATACAACATTATGGGATGGAAGATATCTAAACCGTCAACATTCGTAAGACAAATCCTGTATTTATTTAAGTACTAAGTGATTGTCCGACATAAATGACAAGTTGCGCTCGTTGAAACTAGTCCTATATTGCGTGCGAAAAAACATTAAGGCTATATAATTTAGAATCTATACTAGTCACAAAATAATTAACAACTCTTTAATAAATCACAAATATTCCAGGAAATTTTACGATCTGGATAATCAAAGAAATATACTTTATTAAAAGAATAAGCATTAATTTTTCTTGCTTCATGCACGAAATAAAAAATTTCTCCGTCTTGATCAAGAGAATGTTTCATATTTTATGCAAGATATGCTAAATATTTTATGTATAAACTATATATTTACGATGTATGACAGGAGGAATGTTTGATACTGATGTACGAATTCGACATTTAAAAGGTATATGGAAATGTATAAATTGTAGGCTCATACATCTTGTGTATAGAATGGACGTATATCTGTAATGTAAACATGATATTGTTTGTTGAAATCTTTATAAAAAAAACATAGAATTACTGTTTTTTGCAAAAGCGAGTCGAGTTATTTCATAATCAAATGCCCCTCAACTTGTACAGTTTGACAAAATACAAACAAATCCGATTGCTTCTTTTTGTACATTTGAAGATTGTCTATGACAACATTGCTACTCATTGGCTATGCGTATTTGTGTGTTTTAAAATTAGGCGAATTTGCCTAGATTATCATGATTCAGTTAAGATACATTGGAGATAATAACGATCTAATGTAACAAATCAAGCTTCTATTCATTTAATTTAATATCAGGTACATTTTTCAGCTTCTAGTGAGTAAATAAGACAATTTTGTTGGAAGGTATTATGATGATTTGCAACAGATTCGGCAGCCTTAATGTTTCTGACAAATCATTACTTTAGACGTTATGAATGAAGAAGGGGTTTGTTGACTAAATGGAGGTTATGAGTCATCTATAACTAAGCTAGGTAACATATTTTAATCTATCAGCTCTATTATTAAAGTATAATACAATAGTTTTAAAGAGACCAAAGTTCGATCTCGGGATACAGCTGCAGTAGTTACACGAACATTTGGAAATATATTGCCAACTAGCACTCTTTCAGTTCTACACTTATAATATGGTCTTTTATTCATCAAAATAGATTTTCATCATACAAATAACAATAAGCCCTTATTCCAACCTTCAGCATGTCACATACATCAACACGTGAATGTTTATGATGAAATACATTATATGTTAAGTTACAAATATATGTATTTCAAATAATTATAATGATTTGGTATAAAATCAGTTTAATCCTTTATGAAGGAAGTAAGCTGCTTGGCAACAGCGATACATGTTTCTTCAAGTTTAATCTTTAATACACCTTGTCAACATTTACAAAGGAATGATACAGATCTATGGTAAAGCATAGATGCTTTGTCCTCCTTCGTTGGTACCTCAAAACATAACTTCTACTCCTTTTAAAATATAGTAACAAACAAAAGTACCAATGGTTTGCAAACTGAAAGTCTTGTGATCTTCATTTAAATATTGTCTAGAGCCGAAGTTGTATTTTCTTCATTAATTACAAGATCAGCATGTTTAGTGGTGTTGTAGTCGTGACAACAATACCTTCTGAAACAATTTATTCCAAATGCAAAATTGCACACAAATATTCATTTACCGAGTTTGCCTTAATATCATTTACTTTTATTTTGATACCAGCATACCAGTAGACAACATACCAGGGGAGAACTCATTTAAGCAGGAGGAAAAGAGATAGTCACAGTTCTAACAACAATCTGCAACAAGATATGACAGACAGGAGAATGCCCCACCACATGAACTCAGTCATTGGTCATCGTGCTCCCCAAGAAAGGAACCCTACAGCTATGCCAAAACCATAGATCAGTAAAGTCATTATGAAGATAATTCTCAACAGACTAAAGTCTCAAGTAGGGAACAAATTATTGCTGAAGAGCAGGCATGCATCCGACCAGGAAAGAGTTCCACTGAACAAATCTTCGATTTCAGACTCCTTTGTGAGATATACCTTCATCATCAGCTGAATCTATTCCATGTCTATAGATTTCAAAAAGGCCTTTGATAGGGTGGTTCGCAGACTTATGGGCAATTATGAGGAAGTGCAAAATGAGCTCAAATCTGGTGCAGGTTATTGAGCACCTGTATGACAAAGCCACAGTGTTTTCCTCATCAATGGCAGCAGAGTGGATTGGTTTCGAACAACAGATGGAGTCTGGAATGAATACTGTCACGTGTACTCTTCAACATTTTCCTGGAAAAGATCATGGAGGATGCCTTGCATGACCACAAAAGGCAATGTCAGCGTCGGAGTAAGAACAATCACCAAACTTCGCTTCACAGATGATATTGATGATTTAGCAGGAGATGAAAAAGAACTGGCTGACTTGGTTGAGCACTTCGACACAACCTCCACAGTATACGGTATGGAGATTAGCGCGGAAACAAACAAGCTGATGACAAAGAACACCAATGTCATCAATGCAGAAGTAAAGGTCAGTGGACAGAAGCTAGAAAGAGTCACAAGCTTCAAGTACTTTGGATCAATTATCAATTATTACAGACGAGGCTCCAAAACTAGATCTACTTTGTAGGATTGTCCAGCCAGTAACAGCAATAACATTGGTTGAGACCAATATAGATAGATACCAACATTGCTTTTGGTTCTTAAACAAGGCTGATGAGCCCGACCGTCATATCCATCTTTCTGTATGATTGTGAAACATGGACACTCACATCAGATCTACAATGAAGGATTCAAACCTTTGAAATAAAATGCTACCGCAAGATCTTTGGAATCTCAAACACTGACCATGAAACCAACGAAGAAGTCCACAACATAATCCAACGAGCCATCGGATCCAGATCCTATGAAAAGCGCAAACTGAAGTGGTACGGTTATGTCTCAAGATCATCTGGACTGGCAAATCTTGCAAGGCACTGTGCAAGAATGCAGAAGAAGAGGCAAACAGTAGTGGGAAGACAACATTAATGCGTGGACAGGCATGGGATTTGGAGATAATATATCTCTTTACTTAATCTCCGATTCTGATCAGATCAAATTTTGTCATTGGGTTTGAAAGAAACTGCGGGAGATGGAATGCACTATGTAAACAATATATTAATTATAGAATTAAACCGATCGCAAATTTTATTTTTATTTACTGCATAAATTAAACATCTCTGGACTGTTTTGAGCTTCTATCATTTAATTAAACAGAATCCATAAATACTCTTTTTACGCACCAGACTTACCTTTAACTGTATTTGTGTGAATCAATCGTTATTGAAGTGTAGTTTTATGTCTATTAATATGGTCGTTGCAAAAACTGCAATGCATATTCTCTGATTTTCAAATCATGTCGGTTGTGTGATCATTCGTGATAATAATGTACCATGCAATGTCACTTACCATACAGAATAATGTTTATTAGCCAGACTATTTCATAAACAATGACCTCTCGTTTATTTTCATTTGACCAAATTGTATCGTCGCCGCCAGATTGATTTCTCTCATTCTGAAATGGAATAAAATTGTCAACATGGATTTCGGTAAATAAAAGCATTTTATATTTAAATTAGCTATAAACAAGATCTTCGATTTTATATCTGGTACTCTTGACATTTATTTCAACAGATAGAGTTCGTATGTTTCACAATGACAAGAATTATGTTCAATGCCCAACTCAAATATAAATTCCTGGCGTGACATAAGCTTTATGTATTGCTAGCATGAAAATGCAGGTTTGTCTGTTTCAAATTCTTGGCGAGAAAAGTGTGCACAAAGCAAAGAATGTACAGACTATTTTGGTGTTGACGAAATGAGATCGAAAATGTCATAAATAAGGGACGCATTTTAGATTAAATACCCCAGCTAAGCATCTAGTATTGACCTAAGTTAGAATAAAGCACAAACTACCAAATATAAAAGTAAACAGTGTATTTGACAATTTCAAACATGGAACGTATGTCAAGACGAATCCAAAAACGACCACACTCATCTAAGGCAGAGAAAACATGGAAAATAAGATAAAAAAGACACGAGTTGAAAGTTTATGAACTGCAAAATGATCAAATAAATAATCATTTTTTGTCAACTATCTTATCCACATGTATTATATAGGGATATGTGTGTATGACACACTACAATTATTAAATAATACATAAAGAGCTTTTAAAGATGGCTTCATTTTTTTTCTTGATCGCAATCATTCCTTCTAATATACGAAAAACAAATAAGGCCTACTGTAAATACAAACGTAATTGCTAACAATAAGTTATAAACTTAAATGTACACAGCTACATACTCAGTTTCAAAGTGACATGAAAGTATTCAGTAAATGGAAATATATTTGATTTATGATGAAATCATTGAGAGAAGAGTCTTGCGATATTACAAGGTAGTAAACAATCTAATTTGTTTTGATACAACTATTTTATACGGTGTATTCGTTTGGGTTGTTTTGTGTTTCCGTCTATAAAAACAAAGATTTGTTTGTTGACTGATTGAATATTATCTTGTGCCTATCCTGATGTGACAAGAATGGATTCGACGGTTGATGAGTTTCTCAGAAATAGTACGGGAATATCCATAACGACAATCACATCTGATACAATTCCTATTAATGTAATGTAAAATGAATTTATGTATTGTCAATAATACATCTACATTTATGAAACAAATGTATGTATGTATGTAGGTAGGTAGGTAGGTGACTTAACATTCACTAAATGAAAGCAGTTTTGTACTAATAAATGGGATTAAATATGAAAACATGCGTAAAGGGTTAATTTTCATTTGTAAATAAACAAGACAAAAAGAGCTCGTTTGGCAAAGAAAATTTAAATACTCATTCAGAATATGTTGTATTGGCTATCTACACATTTTTTAAAAAAATGCGTCGTGCAGTTTTTGTTTATGCTTATATAAAACATGGATATTGTTTTAATAATGTAAGAATCGACAAAGTAGACTGAGAAAGAGATTTCTTACCTTATCCTATATAATGGAATTGTCAAATTATAAATCTTTCATCTACCCAAGAAAAAATCGACTTTAATTGTTGCAGATTTTCCCGTTCTTTCTTTCATTGCTGTTACTTTGATTTCAGTTCCACCAAAAGTCATGGTTACAAGTACACCTCTCTCTTTCAAAGGTACACTCCTATCATGAATAGAAATCTTCACGCAACCAAGCATCTGAATCCATCTTCTGTGACGTACAATGGGGAAATTTTGGAAGAGGCATAAATATTAAATCCAACACTAGTCTGATTCTCCATCAGTGGTTAATACCGTTGTGGCTCCGTTCTCTGATTCAAAGCTACGCTTTGACCTATTTCTACATGCTTGCTAAATATGTCCTCACATTATGGCCCATCGTCGCACTCTCTTCTCTTCTTGATATCATGTATCTTAGTGTCAAATGGTACCAAAGAGTTAATACCATATGTAAATTTGCTGACACGCATTGCGATCGATGACAGGCTATGACCGAAAACCACCGCACCCTTAAGGACAACTAGTCCTGCATCTCCGGGTATAAAAACATTGATGTTAGGAAAGCTTGACTTGATTGCTTTTTGGAGCATCTTGGACTCAGAAAATCCTCCAACCATCATAATGCTGGATATTTCTCGCACTCGACTGTCATTTAGTAGCTCTTTTACGTGAGATATTATGTTGTCAATGGAGTTGGAGAAGAAATTCTTGATTACTGAGGCTTTTACTCGAAGCTTGTCATACACCAAGATTACTTCCTCGGTATACCTGCTTTGCTTGATAGCCTCACTTAAATCTTTACAATTGTTTTCCTTATAGATCTCTTTCAACGCAGTTGGCAGGCGAATGTTAATATCTACATTCGTATCAGAGCTGATCCCTCTTTTCGGTATTTCAAAATCCCTAAAAAGAT
The DNA here is from genome assembly GCA_016746295.1 of Potamilus streckersoni. Taxonomy (NCBI): domain Eukaryota; kingdom Metazoa; phylum Mollusca; class Bivalvia; order Unionida; family Unionidae; genus Potamilus; species Potamilus streckersoni. The sequence continues at coordinate 8,159,645 of JAEAOA010000768.1, read as the reverse complement.
CTAGATGATCTTCCTTTCTCTCCTCACAAAAGCGCTGGAAGACAGACATACCAACAAGGCCAATGATAAATTGTTTGAAAGCCTCGTCAACTTTCGTTCCTCCCCAGGCACCGCCACTAGCTTTGTGGATTTCCTTCAGTTGTCCTCCTGACATTACCTCGTGCACAGTTATGTCGACAGTCCCTCCTACAGTGGAAAAGGAAGATAATATTTAATACAGCAAACTCAAAAATTAAAACATTTCGTTGCAGATAAAAACTATCAAATAAATTTTCAGATTATCAGCAAATATAGATTGAAGTATATACAATTATGAATTATGGATAATAAACCACATGACCTATATGCGATTTTATCAATCGAGTGTATAATAATAATAATAATAATAATAATAATAATAATAATAATAATAATAATAATAATAATAATCTAAATGTTATATTTGTACAGATACTTAGTATGAAACAAAATATTAACTTTGTTTCCTTTAAACATTTCAAATAATTTTATTATAAGCAATATTTAAGAAACATTACTGAGTTTAATATTATGCAAAGTAGTTACTTAGAACAGTATGTTCTCAGTACAACTACCGAATAGATGGTTAACAACTAAATGAAAAGAATCAGCCAAATAATTACGAAACGCCATAATAGCTCATTGCATTATTGAGAATTTATGACATATCATTGTTCATCGTTGATATATTGACCTCCTGCATCGAGAACCATGTACTTAGAACCAGCTGGGAAACACACAAAATCCGACCCTTTCTCCAGTTTCTCTACTGGAAGAAGACGACAAAATATGGACGCCGTTTCAGGTTCCAATGCTATCTGCAAATTTTCGTCTTTTATCCCAGCCTGTTTGAAAAAAAACGAAATACTCTACATTTTTCACCAATTCTACAATAGGGTACTATAATATATTAAAATGGAAAGACAACAATGTGTGGCACTTAGACAAAAATATGTTTCATACTTCATATTTAATACTTCATGTCAATTTTATTTTGTATATGTGATTAGTTATCCAGCAGTTAAAGAAATGTTCAAGTTTCTAATATTCGATATCTTCAACGATTAGAGGCGTGAAGAGCTTTAGCTCATGTTATGTTAGAACATTGTGAACTATCAACTATCTCTATGCGTAATATATATATATATATATATATATATATATATATATATATATATATATATATATATATATATATATATATATATATATATATATTAGTGGAGACAAAAATCTTTGTAAGTTGTAACAAAGATAATTTTATTTCCTAGAAAACACTGTGAAAAGGTAAAAAATATTAAACAATACTTCAATACTTTCAGTTTGTGAAGAAAACTCCAAACATGTATCCTAGAATTGTGAAAATATACGAGTCCTATTAATAAATAGTTCTAACTGAATCTAGTTTGAATCTCAATCTCATTCCAAGATGGAGGGTGATCACGTCAGAGGATGTCTTTACACAAATGTCCAGAATTTTACGTTGAACAACAATTTGTACTGGTCTGTTTCAATTTAGAATGAATTTCACAGAATGTATTTGTCCTAAACAACTTCTGTAGTTCTCCAGGGAATACATTATTATTCAAAAGGTAAATGAGCTCCTATAACTGTTATCTATAACAAGACATATCTCGAGCTCTTTAGATGTAATGAAAAATAAACTCTTTCCGGCTTATTAAAAATATACCCTACTTCAAGATATATTATACGACTCCCTACGGCACCTATGAGAAATATAGTATGTCTCATTCCAGCACAAGAATTATAATACCTTCTTCTCCAGGCATAATATACGACTGACTATTTCACAGGGACCTAAGTGTATTTAAACCAAACTAAGACGTCATTTTATGCACGCACACGAAGAACGCGTGTTTATTTCATCATCTGGCAATCGCAGTACACGATATAATCACATATACTTAGAAAAGACCTTGGCCACAACCAATCATTTACGCCATTTCTTTATCAACCCAGCTATCTAAACAAAACTCTTACGATAGCCGATAATCATATTTACGTTCTAAATAAATACAATATTTCGTTTAAAAATATCAGATCCCCTGAACATAATCATCATCACAATAAAACACAATGATACAAAAATGAAATAAGAAGAATTCAAGTTTTAACACACGAGATCGGTAAGTATATACAATGGTTGCTAATTTTCACTTTTTTCAAACAATGCTAATGTTTTGTATTTTGTAAGAGATAGTTCAATTCATCTATCTATTTACTAGTATCTGACTATTTAATTGTTAATATACTCCGGTCCGATTAACGTATGTTTAGCACATTGATAACATAACTTTGTTTGAATGAGTTAAAGTAACTGCAAGTGATTATAAGGATATATCGTATTCAATGCATTCTAATTTAAAGGGAAGAGCGTATTTTGCCAATGGACACTTTAGGTCTAGCTTTAGGTATGATAACATTTAATTTCAGCTTAAATCATTTTTTCACAGCAACATTCTTGCCAGTTTCACCATCAACCGATCCATTTACAGTATAATCAATATAAAGAAAAATGACGAATTCTTTCAAGTTACAGGCGGTTTCCAGGGCAAGATTGGGAATCTATCATATGATAACTTTCTACTAAATTGCATCATTTTGCTGTTCGGATGATTTATTTTTTTTTATTTGTGTTCCACCATTTTTCCTGTTGTCAGCATAAAAAAATCCCTTAAATTTTATAATCATTGTTTTAAGGTAGCATGCAGTTGTCAGCACGTTTAAGATAATTAGACATTAAATCAGCTTCTGGCATATAACATTTGCGTTAGATGAAAATTACATCCAAGTTTTTAACATATTGTCCTAACATTCCACTGATTCCAAAGATGTAAGACATGTTCTTAGTAGACAGGAGGTACTTGAAACACTTTCCAGACAGATGCCTTCCGTGCTAAGCAAAGCACGTAATTTCTTTAAATGAGAGTTATCATATCATAGAGTACTGTGTTAAATATCTGTTTGGAAGTAAGTAAACCTCATGTCAAAGATGATTTGATATTCGTATCAAGTCGCAGTATAGTATGCGGTTTGAATGAGATGGACGATTACATAAATAACTAAATAATTAAATCAATAAATAAGTAGATAACTAAATAAATAAAACCTTTTAGGTCTTTTTGAAGCTTGACCAACGCGGTAAATACGTGATCATTAGATTTGATGACATTCGGTTGAATCTGTCTTCATATACTTTATACTTGAACACACATACACACAAACACACGCACCTACCCACCACACCCCGTCCACCGTTTTAAGAGAAATATCTATTGTGTGGAGTCATGTCTTTTTGGTGTTAAAACGGTTGTTTGGGAGGACCAAAAAAATCAAATGGAAAACGATGAATATACCGCCTGCGATACAGTGACTATTGTTGGAAAAGAATTTATGTTAGAGACAAGATGATCAATGCATGATCAAAAGAAGATATGAGTTACGAATGCTTTCATGACTGGTATATTGTTTAATTTGAGGGATATAAGCGAATTCGTGAATAATTGAACCCCAAAAAGTAAAAGAGCGATATAACAACTTTGAATGAATCAAGGTAAGAGTCATTTCCAAATGGAGGAAAAAGTAATTAAGTTTCAAAGCATTCTGGATAAATTATTTTTAAAAGCAAAAGCAGATATAAAGGAATTAAACAAACATTAAGGTGATTTGAAAGGAAAACGTATAATTCTGCTCCTAGAATATGCCCCACTAGACAAAAAAGAGAATTAAATGATTCCAGTCTCACTCCACCAGCCTCGAACTCCGCACAGACCATGGAGACACTAGATTGTTTTGCACGGAGTTGTTGATTACTTCGATTTCAATTAAAAATGGATCTGGCACAAAAATACATTGGTTTAATGTGTGTGACTTCTGCATAGCAGGCATTATGGTTGTGTACTCTGCTTACTGCGAGTTACACTGACAAATTATTAGAAGGAACAGGCTTAGAATGTGGGTTTCTGGTACAGTCGATAAAACGGCTATGCCACAATTCAGAGGCAAGGAGGCAAAAGGTAAGTTGAGAAGCATCGAAAAGATGAATGCAAATGCTAATAATGAGTAGCTTGAAAGACAAATGTCACGTCTTTTAGAGCAAATATCAGAATAACTGCCCAAACAAGAATAAGTAATAGATTCTCAACACAAGGCCAACTGTTTTTAAAGTGCGATTATTTAAAGCGTTCACATATTGACACTATATTACATTTAGCCGTGTGGAAAAAGAAATACAGAGGGTGGTTAGATGCATAGCGGTTAATGGTTGAGTGGTTATGAACCTTAAGCGATATATAATATTAATACTATCAATCGCATCAACGGGCTACGTCTAAAAGCTTTTGACCCTGCCTGAATATGAATATTTACAAGCTGGACCATTTACAAGCGAGGCTAGCTAACCAACCCCAAAACCAGTTTTCTACCAACTGCGAGTTCAGACCCCAGACAGAGACTTGAACCCGAGGCCAATTGATTTTTGTAGAATAGGAGTACAGAGGCAACTGAGAAAAAAATCCGAGTCAATGTGTCAGAAAAACAGATTCCGAGCAGACGCTTTCGCATTTCTTAACGCCATTGCGTCTAGTGCAAACGACGTCATAGGCATAGACTACAGCTACCATGGCAGTCTAACGTTTTCACTACTGTTGATGACAAAGCAGAAGAATGCTTCTTCATGCCGGCAGAATGTCTACAATGAAGAAACTAAAGTGGCATCCATGACGATATTTTGATGGTGAACCACCGGCAGACGAAAGCGGATATCCCGATCTTTACAGGATGAGTAGAAACGACCCAAGTGAAGCAGGCATTCTGTCCCCCAAGTTGAGCTTCATATCTGGCATAGGTGTTTGCAACTCATTCATCGCTTATCGCCTTTAGGACCGTAAAGGTAAGAACAAGGTATATGAATTCAGATGCCCCTAACTTTAGACAGGTAGACATACCTGTTTTCACTTGGCCACCAATCTATGTCGTAGCTCTTAATGTCAAAGTCACTCGCAGCCTCTGGCACAGGCATTTATGAACTTTTGTGCCTGGCTCACCAATCGCCTGACTCTACGTAGAAGGCAGCCTAAAGCCGCAAGTATTGTGACTATTCTGAAGACGAGACGCTTACAGTATGAATCCGCCACATCACACACCAGTACGGGAGAATATAAACTTGTAGGACATTAGTGGATTTGTGTGCAAAATGAGCTTGTATTAACTTTCTTTCTTAAGAAACTAATCGGCCTCCTCTTGAAGCCAGGCCTCAAATATATCGTTTTCTCTCCGAGTGTCCTTGTATTAGAAGAAGGCAATCCAAGATGCCTACCGCAAACATCACGGGAAATGCACTGTACTTTCGCGTCATGACCCACACTCTGAGTCCATATCGCTGTTGACATAAGCTTGCTTAGTAAGTTCCGAATCCTTATTGTGGACTACATAAACAAGAGCGCAATCGTTGAGTTGAAAAGACTTGGTGGAATCCTCGATCGTTCTAGCGAGCACACAAAGCAGGGCATTCACGTCATGTCCATCTAGGTTGACCAGAACTATTCCCACGTCATTTGTGCCGCTGTCATATGGTCTATTGCTAGATTTCTTAAGCGTATAGTAGGGCAGATGATGAAGATTCGATCCGTTCTCAGAGAAACTCTCTCTCTTGACGCAGCCGAGGCGGCATACATTCATGCTGCAGTATGTCTGTAAGTTGTTAAAGAACTCAAGCAGACTTACTCGTGAAGCCTTTTGTCATCTGCCAACCTCATATTGAATCTAGACTCCCTCGAAATAACTTTTATTGCATCTTCCCATTGCAGTTAGCGCACTTATCGATGGGCAAAGATCTGGATTGAAACTCGTTCGTCACCTTGTTGATACTGGAGCTAAGGAAACGGTCCTCAAAGAGTGTGCTTATCGCCTTCTATCACTTTCCTTGCTAGTTCAGATTATGTTCCACGTATCGTTCCTCTTTTTTGTCGACACCCTGAGATGACGCAGTACTCTGGAGTGCAAGATTGCCACTTTTCCTGATCATGTGTGACACTTGTGCGTTGGCCACGACGTCGAAGTCAAGTGAGAAGAGTAAACATCACACATTTGTTAGTGCTCTAGAACACCCTGCAGTAGTCAGTAAAAAAAGCACAAATGTGAGGCTGTATGCAATTCCAGAGTGATAGTATGGCATGAGATAATTGATAATTTAGCAGCTCGATATTTGGGTACGCAACGGTAACAGCATCGCCAGTGCAAACACATATAGTGGCAGTGTCTGCGTTTTGGATGCTCTGATAGCCTGCTTTTATCATCTTTTTCACTCAATCAAATATCTCTGTAAGAGTCGCATATCGCTCTAATTCGACATTTATCATCTTGACGATGTCGCGACACATGTTTTTCACTACCCCACAGTTGGCATTAACTAGCGCTGCTATGCGACAACTAAAATCAATTGTGAGTCTCAGCAGTGCCAGGCACAATGATATCGATTGTAACGAGTTTGGGATATCTGATAAAATGACACTGGTTTTATCCACTGGGCTTTAGTTATTAGTAGCGATGACGGTGCTAAGCGGGTGGAGAGGAATAATGATTGTGTATTGGGACATCATAGCGTTGCTGTTGTAGTTCCAGTGCTCCTTCCTAATAAGCGCACATAGCTGCTTACCAAATAGCAAATCATGGATGAAGATGGATATCATTTTTCAAACGACGAAGTAGATACTACATTTATCGACTTCACCAGTGTTTCACCACTGGATGTCGGAAATGTAAGGTCGGCTGTTAACACCTAGAACTGAAATTCAGAATGACAGAGCTGTCCTCTTCTTTGAGAACAATACCATTAAAGACAGACTTGATTATGCTGACTATGTTGTACAATGCTGTGCACTAATATTTTGGAGGTATAATATATATATATATATATATATATATATATATATATATATATATATATATATATATATATATATATATATATATATATATATATAGTACACAGACGGAGTGCGCGTTAGGCGCTATAAAATATAAATGAAACACTCACATACGCTGAGCTACTTGCTGCACTGGGATCCTATGACAACAGTGCTCTTAGTGCGTCCGAACAATGGCTGGTTCTTATTTAACAACTCAGGGGCGTCTGAACTTGACTGGCTAATGTTTATTTTTGTATTTTTTCAAGAAACTGGTTTTTGTTCGTCAAACTTCTTAATTGGCTCAAAAATAAAGATAAGCATTTCAGTTTCTGAGCCCATGAATACCAAAACATATAGAAGAGCTCTTTTATTGAAACGCTCCATCCCAGTTTGAGTAATCCTTGATACTTAACCGTCTTTCGCTTCGTTGTGACATAGTCATCTTTGTGATTCCTTGAATAATCAAACGAATATACCAACAATGATTGACTTTTGACATCATATTGTAAATCGTGCACGAGCATTGTTTTTGCCATGTTTCTACAGTCAGTTCAAATTTTACCATTTTAAATTCGCTATAAAAGTGATATATGCTGTTTTAAAGGGTGTTCAGCTCAAATTAGACTGGAGAGACACAACGCAAATGCTGAGTGAGAATCTGTTTTGCATAGTAGCATGCAATGGAATCGATAAAAGCTGCATTCCATCTTCGAGAGTCTTGCCGTCTCAGCAGGCAACAGGTGAATACGAATAATGACTCTACAACCGCTGGTGACTTGACTTCACCAAAACATTATCTCGCCGTCCGAGGTTACCAATTGTCCACAATTTGTGTTATGTATATTTAATTTGAATTGTGATTGTGTGACCTTGGTCAGTATTTAGGGGTTTAGACCTAAATGACTACTTGCATACTTTTTTTGTAAACAAAATATTACATAGCTTATATTTGTCTATGATTTTAGCCTAAACCTCAAGATAATTATTTGGAAGTAAACATGTTTACAGATGTTGAATTCAAAGTCAGGTTCTTTTAGAAATTGGAAATGTTCTCGAAAGTGTCATTTTATGAATTTGATGGGATAATAAGCTTTTGACTTCATCCTGGTTCTGTAATTTTGTCTTGTTTTTCTTATATAAAGATTACAATGAACATGATTAATCATTCCATATCATAACATCAGTCATAGTGGAGAAGATTTAATATCTTTATTTCAAGTATTTATTGGAATTTCAAAAGTGATTTTGACTCGTGGACTAAATTATTATTTTGGAAATTAATTTGAATTCATACAAGGATACTTTTCACTATATAATTATCATACCTGAAGACTGTTAGCACATATCCAATATTCCTGACTACTAGCACATCAGGACATTTAATATCGGAATTTATTCCAAACACCACAGGAATTCATTCGGAATATTCTATACTTTTGGACTTGTGACAGAACTTTGTGGACTGTTTGGGATTTAATCAACAATTCTGTAATGTTTTTAAAGATTTTCGTTTTGTATTCCCGGGAAAGAAATAATTTGTTGAATTTTACAAAACTAGTTGGTAATCGCTCTATTCTGTTACTGAGTTTACGACCATACACTCCGAACACTCGACCAAATGCAGTACATATATATTAGGTATGTTACTGCAAAAAGACTCCTAAACGAAACACCATTGTGCAAATTAAATGTATCTCTCTCTCTCTCTCTCTCTCTCTCTCTCTCTCTCTCTCTCTCTCTCTCTCTCTCTCTCTCTCTCTCTCTCTCTCTCTCTCTCTCTCTCCTCTCTCTCTCTCTCTCTCTCTCTCTCTCTCTCTCTCTCTCTCTCTCTCTCTCTCTCTCTCTCTCTCTCTCTCTCTCTCTCTCTCTCTCTCTCTCTCTCTCTCTCTCTCTCTCTCTCTCTCTCTCTCTCTCTCTCTCTCTCTCTCTCTCTCTCTCTCTCTCTCTCTCTCTCTCTCTCCTCTCTCTCTCTCTCTCTCTCTCTCCTCTCTCTCTCTCTCTCTCTCTCTCTCTCTCTCTCTCTCTCTCTCTCTCTCTCTCTCTCTCTCTCTCTCTCTGTGTAACCAAAATGACACAATCACTCTCACAAGGTTTCAACGCAATCTCACCTCTGTCTGAGTGGGTTCTAGTCTTGGGTTCGGACAATGTGGATATGTGAGAATTTTGCCAGTAGCTTCTCTTGGGTCGGTGGTTCTTACTGAGGTTCTTACTCCACCATTTATACTGGCCGTGTGCATTACCTATCTTGTACTGATAAATGGCGTTAAACCCTACAACAAGCACAACAACAACAACAACTCAACAGGTTTAATTTCATTAACATCCACCAGTAATATTCAACCGGATTTTATAGGCCCATAATAGTAGTACTGTCGTTTCGGCTAAAGCCCAACACAATATTCCCACAACTCGAGGGAAATATTTTGCTAATGTTTGTGTGTAAATGTATATCCTTATATATATATATATATATATATATATATATATATATATATATATATATATATATATTATATATATATATATATATATACATATATATATATATATATATATATATATATATATATATATATATATATATATATATATATATATATATATATATATATATATATATATATATATATATATATATTATATGGATGCTACCATTCATTACTGTGTTTTTCCCTTTTTCATAAATGCCACATATAACAATTTCTAAGGAAGCACAAGCTAGTCTGTCTGAAGAAACATCCTGTAGATTTTATACGTCTTTATACCAGATTTGCCTACTGTTAATGCATGAAACTTAATACAACCTTTTATAAATGGTATACTATCACAACAAAGTATAAATACTAATCTATGCAAAAGCTGCAGTTGACAATTTTAAGTACATTGCCGTTATGGCATATATTATATTTTTGGCTTCACATTATTAGTCCTATAATTTTTAGATAGATTTAAATTATTTTTTAAGATTTGCACTGACAATATAACTTAAAATTCCTTAAGGCTTGTTTAATATACATCAAACAGACAATTGCATACGTCAATTTTAATCGCATGTAAACAAGGGCATGGTTACACACGTCCAGCCTGATTTAACATACATTTTCGACTTTACGATACACAATTCCTAACTTGATTTTAGTCAATTTAGCCTGACAAAGCGCTCTAAGATTCCTAATTTGGTATTAATTTCAACCAACCTTGACAGCGGCCTCTCTCATGAATTGTTTGGCAGCGTCGTTCCAAATAGCAGGAACTGTCAAGACCCAGTTGATGTCTTCTTCCTTGAGCTGTTCACTTGTTAATTGATTCTGACTTTCTTTCAACATCTCGTCTTTTAGATAACGGATTGCAAGAGCAAAAACCGTCTTTGCAACTAATTGTTTATGTGTCTCGTCTTCTAATTTGATATTCCGTGTCAAGCCCTGTAGAAGAGAATTGCTGATTAAGGAAAGCATATCCGCCCAAATGAATTTGCTAGCAAACACGTTTCATATTTTAGATACATAGTTTATACGTGTTGTGTTTCGTTTTTGTCTAGAAAAGAATCAAACAGTATATTGCAATCAAATTTACTCGCCAAAATCCGCATTCTTACATATATTATATAACATAAAGGAATATTGATATTAATGTTATATTATAACTATTATTTAGCATTTACTGTTTTCCTCCCGAAATACAGATTTTACGATACGAAATGTCCAGAAACAAAAGTGTCCTATATCCTACTTGTAAGGACACATTGTCTCCATACAATACATAATAAATTGAAGATCCTAAGGTAAACAGGCAAATTATGTGAACAAATATTGTCTTTATATTTAAATGCGAGTATTATCCTTATGTTTGGTTCCTTTTCTCTTTTCTTTGTCTAAAATTTGTGACAGTGTAGTATTTATAACCATATATTAAAAAAAATATAATTTTTACAGTCGTGTAAAAATGGTTTCCTCAGGTATGAATCATCGCACAAACTATACTGTAATAGTCAACATTTGGCAAACCCGAAAAGAGAAGATATTTTGAAAATGGGATTTTCGCACATTAAATAATAAAGGTAGCACATACTTCCTTTCCAAGACTCTGGTTTATGGTAAGATCTGCTACGGTCACTTAATTGCTAGCAACGATCTAATCAATTTGAAACGGCAGTATGTACGCAATTTTAGTTTCCAACTTTAATATGCTATTTCATTTGTTTGATTGTTTGCAAATATGATATGTTATGATTCCCGCATGTATCGTATTCATTTCGTATGACTCTATTGATACGTTAGTTGTATACCATCTAATTCTTTGATTTTTCAATTATTAATTCATTGAGATAATTAACGGATCGCACGTCATTAAATATTCTCTATTCAGAATTGTGTAAGGATTTCAAGAATTTACCATCAATTGAGTCTCTGTGTATGATGATATTTGCTCGTGCGAGTTAATGACAAGTGTATTTTTATATGAGTATGCAATATTTAATTGCTCACGCAAGGTACTTTAGGATAGTTAGATTTAGTGTATATTATGCCATAAACGATTGAGCATTAAACTGCTTTGATTAGCCAAATGTAAATAAGTCGTATTGTAATGTATGCGGCATATACGGCCACGATGTCTGTAGAAAGCACGTGGGAATTGATGACTTGCTCGTGGATTGGAATGAACATGAGCTAAAGTCATCTGTATCAATGTAACAGTATTCTTACCGCAAACATACAATCTATGAGGAGTTAGTGATTAAGGTCATGTTAGGCCAGAATTGTGCTGTGAGAACCAATTATATCTGAGCACGAGAAATATAGTTTATATTTATATGTATATGTGTAGTGGTACTTGTCTAGCGTGAGATATACTATTTATTTAAGGAGACAGCTTCGTACTTCGAACTCCGAACGAAAGAATGAGAAGCAGGAATACGGAAAGAACCTAATGACTTAAAGGGGAAATCTACATCTACGGGATGCCAGAATATCGAGGGTCGAAATAGGACAAAGCAAATGATTAGACGTGGAAAACAAGTTGCGAAAGACAGTGGGTAGGTGATACTGTCGACGCGTTGAAAATTATGCTCAAAGTCAACACTCGTAAAAATGATGAAAGTCTTACACTGTAGTTGAATTCTGTCACTTACAATCAGTCAATTGGAAGGAGAATTTTGCCTATGCTAATTGAGTATATGTAATTTAGTAAATAGGTTGTACGAGAATTGATTTTTTTATTATATGATAACTGATTAAAGTTTTATATTTTATTTATTGAAAAGGGGCTCGTTGTGTTTTTTTTCCTTTCAATACTTTACTCAGCTATCTAGTAACGACGCCGAATAAAAGAAGGAGTGTTTTAATGTTTAAATCCCCTATCACAATATATATATATATATATATATATATATATATATATATATATATATATATATATATATATATATATATTCCAATATATATATATATATATATATATATATATATATATATATATATATATATATATATATATATATATATATATATATATATATATATATATATATATATATGCAATAAACTGACGACGAACAGTACGAAACTAGTAACTAACTAGCCTAAGCGCTTTCGACTCTTAATGAGTCTTTTTCAAAGGCAAATACAAAACATAGTTACGACAAACAAATAAACACAAAAACGTTGTGTTTGTAAACCTCTACATTTCTGTCTTCACATGTGCTAACACTATAAATACAACCAGCTTGGATCCAGTACGCTTGAGAGGGTTGTTATTCGCCATATGATTTGTATTCTTTATATATATATATATATATATATATATATATATATATATATATATATATATATATATATATATATATATATATATATATATATATATTGTTACGTATCGGCCCGTTCAAGTAACAGAAAGAAAAGAGTGAAGACAACAAGCTTCGTAAGTTTTAACAGAAATAATTTATTTCCCGAGAAAACACGGTGAAAAGGTAAAAATATGAAATAGGACTTGCGATTTACGTAGAAAATCCAACATCTCTTTTGAATTGTGAAAAACATACAAGTTCTGTCAAAAAACAGTTCTAAATGAAACTAGTCTGCATCTCAATTCTTTTTCAAAATGGTGTATGATGACGTCAGACAAAGTTTTACACAAACGTCCAAAATTTTCACTTTCAATCACAATTTGTAATGTTCTGTTCCAACTTAGAATAAACTTCACCAAAAGTCTTTGTCCAAGCCAATTGTGTGGTTCTCCAGGAAAAATAATTATTGTTTAGCAAATAGACGAACTAAATATTTTTAACAATATACATCTAGTTCTTCCGACATAAAAATGGTTAACACTTTCTAGTACCAGAAAAGAATACCTTTCTTCAAGGTATATAAACAACTCTACTAGGTGTTAAAATATGACTAAGACTGACTATTTCTTACAGGTAATTGAGAATTTAAACTGAATGATAACGTCATTTTACGTAAATACGCACGAGAAACGCGTGGTGATTTTGGAATCTAACCATGCATTACAAAGCGTAAACAAGTATAACTAGAAATGATCTCCGTCACAACCAATCATCTATCTAGCCTGCTTATCCGACAATGAATTTAAAAAGATTGCTGAAGAAATCCTAAGTCATATTTACGTTCTAAATAAACATGACCTTTCACTCAAAATGTCTGACCCTGTGAATATAATCATCATAATAGACTATAATATTTAATAATACAAAAATGAAATATAAAGAATTTAAATTTTAACACAAAAGCAATTAAACTGCATGGCCGTAACAAGATATTTGACGATTTAAGTTTGATGAATGCTGTCTCATACGGTACTATCAACCAAAATAACGAATGATCGAACAGTTTTGGGTGTTCACATACAGAGCTACTTTTTCTACGCTCCAACGAAAAGTGGCGATAACTTTCAGAACTTTTTCTGATTGTATGTATTGTGTGTATCAAAAATCAACCACAGATTCCATGTATATGTTGAACAAAAAATTTGACATCTTTTGTTTTCCTTTTCTGGTAACACTCTTTGAAGCTGCTTCTAGAACGAACACCTTCTTCCAAAATTACTATCAAAGAAAACTGATACCTACCCTTTAAGAACTTCTCCAAAATTAAAACATCTGTCGTTTAATACCAGTGTACATAGAGAAGGTATGTTTGTGCAAAAAGAATGAATATATTTATTTCAATTTATAGAATATATAAAGTTAAAAATCATTTTACTTCAGTGGTTCAGCTACTTGGAGAAAATTTATAAATGTATTTCTATAAGACAGTAGTTCCCAAAGTTATTTCATCTTGTAACAATATCACTTTTACTGACTTTGCATCAATATGAGCATTTGTACTATAATAATATGTCAATAAATCATCACATCTATAATAATTATATATGTTTGGTAAGTAATCTTTTATAAATGAGGCAGACATTTTCGAGCAAACAAATCACACTAAAATATATGTTCCTAAATGTGACACAAATTGATAGTCCTCTTTCATCATAGCTTCAAAACGAATAATAACAATTACTACACGCTATATATTTGCTAATGTAGTATACAAAGGTGCCAGGTTTGCTGAAAACAGTATCTTATTGGAAAATAGATAGTTTCTCAAATATAATCCAAAAATCAGATGAAATCAATGTAAGAGAACGGTTTGAACATGTTATAAAATTATTTGCATTTTGAAATGGTGGAAATCATGATCATAAATCCCAATATTAAAACTTATTTTTTCTTACTGTTTTTTCATACAGCATCATCTTAAATCGGCTGAAGTAGTACCAGTTTTCATGTCCTCCTTTTCGGGTCAACTCAATATACTTGTCTTCAGCCTCGTAACCGAACGAGTCGAAGGTTCTACCATCCGGTTGTATCAATATTTTTGTAGGAGCCTTCAAAGATGCAACACGCCCTCCATAATAGTGTTTACCGCTAACTTTTGTCGGGTTTGACTTATATTCATGTTTAAAGGAAATTGCCCATCCGGAATAAGTAGTTCCAAAGTCTATGGCTGCTACCAGAAGGTTTGTGTTTGACGCCTGTATGAAATAAAGTGTTAGTGTCCAGTAAGTATGTATATAATGTAGAGGTTAAATATCAAAACTTAAGAACCAATTTCATTTTTTCTGAACAACGTAGATGCTAGTAGTTTATAACAGGCTACAAAATCCTGGTAAATAGCAATATCTCTCAGGAAAATATTTTCTTTAAAAACATTGCTTAAAGAAGATTTTCTCGAACTCTACTCAGGGTAAGATAATTGATTTACTATGTGATCAAACTTACCCAGGGTCAATGCTTTTGATATCATTTTCATCTAATTGAGAAAAATCAACATGTAAATCTTGGTATTATTAATGTAATATGGCAATACATTATCAGAAACCATTTTTTCAATGCTTTTGAGTTTTGTTAATGTAAGATATACCTACAATAACACTTTTGACTTCACTATGCTGACGTTTCCTGGATAGTTACCTGTAGCACAAAGAAGTATGATTGATGTAAGTCATTTCTGTATTTAGTCAAACTCGTATCTTAGTCATTTGAAAACGTCACAAGCCTTTAATTTAAAATATACAAAAATGTGTCTAAAATTACACAAGATATTTTCACCCAAAATGCCTTTAGTTTTTGTGTATGTTTTATTCCGGCAACATACTAGGTAAATATTTATCATTTCTATCCAGCTTAACGACCTGATCAGTCACGTTAGATATGCATGCGAAAAAATATTCATTATACACAATTTTAAACTGATTCAAGCCCTATCCAAATATTTATCATTTTTGGCCTAAAATACATTTTTACTGATCATATATTTATTGGGAATCTCTGAAGCCCAAAGAGTCTCTCAGGAAATAAGAACAAAATATAGCTTCTGGAGAGTAATTCTTATAGCAGCATTTCAGCATTATGTCGTCGAATTTTTGCAAGAATAGCATTGATAGACTTTAAGCGATAAACCTGGTATGATTCTCCAGATATTTCTAAAGGTGCCTACAGAACATTAAGGTTTAGATTATGTATTGTCTGTTTGTTCTTTATTACAACCTGTTTTATACACCTTCTAAACAAAATATTCCACTAGCTTAGGCAACGTTTAAATATTACTGTTTATATCTTGGTCACCTTTACTAAAACTCCCTCATAACAAAAGCATAAACAAAGGTTGATAATGGCTTTTAATGACATTATACATCTTTCAATAAATAGTTGCGAACATATTTTAAATAAACGTGTATCGGTCATCGAAAGATTGGAAATACAGGTGTAAACCTAAAACGAGAAGCAAATGATAGTAATGCATAAATTGAAAGTACTTCACGAATCCAATTTTGCAAATCGAACGACTATGACGACGGAATATAGCATTTCGTAGGAATAGATGATTTTTCAAAATAAGTGTCAGCAGATGGAAGAAAATACATTATTATTTGTGCATTTTGGGAAAGAGCTTCAAGAACCGACAGCTAGGTTCTCAACGGAATAATTTTTCGTTGCTTGTTGTGCGTGAATATAGTCATCTTGCCATTTGTCCCTGATTTGAATTGCTCTAGAAGCCCATGTTGATTAGTCTGATGAGAATGTTCAACGATAAATTTCTTATCGTGATCGGGTTTATAATCGTTAATGACAAATTTCATCGATGACCGGCCTACTTTATGACGGAATAATATCAAATCGTCATTGTCATCATCTGCATAGAGAACAATCAATCATTTACATGTTGTTATTAATCCTGCAAAAATATCCCATTGTTCGTTACTGTGTTTAACCAAGCAGAAATTATGCCGTCGAATTCCATGCCATTCATCAACAATAAGTACATCTGGTACTTCGCAAACTCTAAGTAATGATTTCCATTATACGACAACGCGGCGTTTATCTCCAGGATTAAATATAATACTGTCACTTACATCTGTGTAAGACTCGATGTGATAATCAGCTTTAAATTTCTCGGTAAATGTTTTTTCTGTACGATATAAGAGCTACGGATTGATCAGTCCGTAGAGCTCTCCACGCTGATTCAGATTATCCAATCGCACATGAAGAACCATATATGTAATCTTCATCATGGATCACCCTGCAGCCTGGTCCTGATTCATGTACGGGTAGCTTGGTATATGAGTGATCCGCGTTTCTACTCACTATACTCTCAGGATAATGAAATCTGCCTCGTGCGTTGATCAGATACTTCAGTTATTTTTTTGTTTTTTACTTCCTCAAATACATGTGTTTATTCAGCATTGCTGGATGTTCTAGCAATGATTTGATTAATTTCTTCGTTGGTAAATGTATTTGTTTCCCAGTTGACTTTGGACAGCAGATAGAATAATGATCATCGTTGATGTATACGAGACAATGATCACAATTATCCTCAATGTAACCATATATCGCTTTGAATCCATGTATGCGTTCACATATGTTATAAACGTGGTCTGGTTCCTCGATATTGTGAATCTGTTTTGAGTCACGCTAACGACATCAATCAGCTGGTCAAGCTCTACTGATAGCGCTGGTGATATCCTAGCGAATTCATCAGCTGATATCTCATCGAAGATAGCTGTTTCATGAATTTCGATCAGGTAACGAGGTTGAATTTAAGTTGGACAAACGAGCAGCTCAGATGGATCGAAAAGATCATTGTGTGAGATTAGTCGTTTGCATAGTGTTTGTTTGTCAGGTTTGTAAGATCGGGTGATATTCAACTTAATGCTGTGAAAACCAGCTTGTCGATCAACCCACCATTGGGGATTATGTTCATTAGCTGCTTGATTTGTTAATGATTGTTACTGATCAAATGTTACAGGCGCTGATTTACAAAGAACGTGATAGCCACTGTTTGTCTCAGATACGAGTACGTTTCTACGCGCAAAATCGCATAAGTGAGCAAAATAATCAATGATATTGTCGATGTTGATTCGTTCGTCAGATGGTTTTAGATCTACACGATCAGAATCATGATATCTAACTGATTCATACACGCACTTGGTATCGAGATCAAACACGGGATATCTCAATATGAATTAGAAAATTATCTCGGTTACCGAAGGCTCATTGATAAAATTATTAGCAAATCTGTTAAAATCTATATCGGAGAGAAGCAAATGGAATTTATCGAAATGCTGCAACAATTGTTCCGTGCGCAAATATCTCCCTGGGGAAAATTATCGGCCATACGAGTTTTAATCGCTTCATCTTTGGCATGATGCCAAACAAAATCGTGGAACGAATCAAGAAATAGCGAATAAAACTCTCGCAAATACCAATACCCGTTTTTAGCTTCATTCTGTAATTGTTCTTCTGGCGTTTCCGCGATTAAATTTGAGATACACTCGAGATACTTCTCGCCTGCATCAAAATCGCGACTATCACGTAGATGGTTATTTTTATTTAAAATTATATCAGTGTTATAGTGGTAGGTTCGTGTTTTTTTACTGCCATCTATATAATAATACTATACACAGAATATATCTCTAATTAAATTTTAATTATATATATATATATATATATATATATATATATATATATATATATATATATATATATATATATATATATATATATATATATATATATATATAGTACACATGCCATTTCAGAAATGACCAAATAATTTCTTCTGGATAATTCAAGGATCAACGGAGATATGTTTTAAATCATGGCGATGAGAATATTGCGCTCACCATAGTTACGTATTAAGAAGAGGATCAAGAGGAACCAAACTGTGTTTAAGCTGGAGTACTAGGAAAAATACAGATTTAAACTAAGTGCGGTGGTAACAAATACAGAGTAATGTTGATTTATTATGATAAGTGAAATCCAAAGTATATGACTCATAAGGAAAATCCACCAACCGCAGAGGAATATTTATCCGAATACTAAACAAAATCAGAAAAAAAATACATTTCAAGAAGAAATATTATTAAAACACACTGAAGCATCAGATTAAAAAAAATCGACAATTCTTCGACGGGGAAAGTGCAACTTTCTCTATATATAATTAAAAGTTGCAGACGTAGATTGACATCATATTGACTTACTGTCACAGCGCAAAGTTCAATATATTCCACAAACAAAAATACCAACATGACCAAATAATCTTTCTATGATTTTATCTGGCAAAATAGTCTCTGAGACTGTGATAGTTTTGCGATGTATTCACAAGAAGTGCATTTTAATTTTTACAGATATTTATCATTCTCTCCAATCCACTGATCACCTTGTTTTTTTTTTCTTGTATTTGTTTTTCTCGCCAAGTTATTATTTTTTATCTTCAGGATCAATCGCTGCAGGAGTTACCTAGAAGTAATTGTGTTAGTATTCACGTGCGGTTGGAGGGTCGTCTCAGATAAAAGAACAACTTGTGATTATGTGCTTGTAGTAGTATATTAATGAGCTGTACTTCTTACCTTCGCATTTCGCGCATATTACAGCACGAGATGCCAATCCACATCGGATGCAAATTTGTAGCCCTGGTGATTTTTTTTACGAGCTGAGTTTGCATGGCGCAATATTCTCCACGACATCGTTTATAATAAAGTTTAGAAGTCTTTAACATTCACTTACAGTTGTTCATTATTGTATATTTACTTGTTAAATTGCAGAAGAATCTTGTATCTGATTTGTGTATCGGCGAGTCAATGATAATTAACTGGTTGTAGAGAGGGTGAACCAAACTGGATTTCATAATGTATTTATAAAGTTATAAGACAGTAATCGCTTATATTTTTTTTACAAACCTGCAAGTAAACATCTTGCAAGAATCAGGTATCCTTATGATAGAGGCAAATATATGTGAAACACTTGTAGGATTCACCATCTCTGCTGCTTCTAATATTCATGCATACCTAATATTTTCAAAGCGGAATTGGAGATTTCTTGTCTTTACACAAAAGTCTGCCAAACTGATAATCTTCAGTGTGAAAACTGTTCATAATGTTGCTGACGGAAGTGTTGTCAATATTTGAGACCTAGAATCATTATTTCATAAGAATATATGCTAATCATTAGTCGGGGTCATGCATGGATAAGTATATAATACAATAGTAATTTAAAAACGGCGTAGTTCTCACATTGACTTAATATAGGAGGAATGCCCTCGCACGTCATCCACCAGTGCGTTAACTTCAGAGATGAGTTCTTTGACTGACTCATTAAGTGTTTTCGGTGAGATAATCCGTTACCCTGTTAAACTTCTAATCGCGGCAATACAGGATCGAGACACACTCGTAGAAATTAATATTTTTCTTTAAGCATTGAGGAAACCTTTAAGCTTAGGCTCATTGCACATGAAAATGAAAGTGATTTTGACGATGTATCGATGATGACATTGCAATTATGAGACACGCATGATTTTGTTTGACGTAATTTGGTATTATCATGCGTGCAGGCGAAGACTCACAGAACATATTATTTTAGCAACACCCGATGCCCCGTTAAAAACGATATATAAGTCAATGAAATATAGCCAGGATTGAAGCAGTTATAGTTTCATGTCCTGGCTAAGTTAAAACAGTAAAAATAACGTTTTTCAACTTGACAATAATATTTCCATTATTTATAACATTGCGAACTGTTGAACAACTACGGCAACTCGTGCAAGAGCATGGGATAAGAATACCAAGCATTATGAGAAAAGCTGGTATATTTGTAACGTTAGGACTTTCTCTATGGGTGCCACAATTAAGCGTGAAGCAACGTCGCGAAATAGCATCCAAGTATCATATCATGATACCTACACAGGCTAATCCTGTTGACATAGCATATTTAGTTGGTTATGCAAGAGAGCGTCGCCGCCGTATTGCAACTGTTATTGCCAGTGAGGCTGTCACAAAAGCACAACAATTTTATGTAACCGAGTTTGAGTTATATAAACGTCGTGGTGATTTACAAGATTACCGGATAATTATCTCGATTAAATATGAGCTAGGTAAAGACACAGTGAAACATTTTTCGAAGACACCTCTCGGAATCTTATTGACGTTACATCGCATGTGCATCTCCGCGGTTAAGATACAGAATGTTCTCTAAGTAAAGTAGATTATGACGCTTAACTGTGGGAATGATGCGTTGAAAATTACACAACCATTGATTCATTGAGGTTCTCGTATGATCTTAAATCGTACAGACACTAAGACCATTTATGACGAAAGTTATATTGCTTTCCTAACGATTCTCAAGACATTGGAAAATTTCACCAATGCAGGCATAGGATGTCTCATTTAAATACTGTCAGCGGTAGAGTTACATTCCAAAGTCAGTGTGTATTCCACGACGAGCTGTAATCGATGATGACAATAGATGTTTTAAATAGGTGCTCTTGGCCGAGCTGGGCACCAAGATTGATAATATAATGAGCATACTTGAAATGAACGACAACACCTAGGCGAACTTAAGTTTGGTAACACTGAATTTCCTATACAAGTAATGACATTTTTAAGTTTGTCCTGGCATCTCCTCCGATGTCTTTATTTGGAATAAAAGTAAGGCACCGATTCGATTATCGATATCCACATGTAGGCAGTTTAATATCGATTTGAAATGTGCGCAGTCCACTGCTCTAATTCACAAGTATCATACATAATTAACTGTTGAGAGTAAGCAATCTTTATGCACGCCAAATCGAATGCGACTTTAGATTAGCTCATAGAAACTCTTCAAGAACATACGTTATACTGCGGAAAGCTATGCAAAAATACTAAAGTATTGGTACGGGAACACCATTATCTCTGGTGGACTTTTTCAGTCTGTGTACCATCATTCACTTTGACATTTCTAAGCACAGAGAACGTATCAAGGATTAAATGGCATATTTTGAAATCAATTAGACCATCCCACCAAATAGTAGCCGCATCCTATTACATTTGTGTTGTGGTCATTGTTGATCGGTTTATTAGTCTTGATGATCTTGGCATGATGGCTGTCATTGTATGAAAGAACTAATATAATGAGATTTACCTCAGTATAGGTCGTTTTACCTATTACGCAGCGACAATCGATGACATCAGCACACTGAAAACAGACAGGTCTATCCATTAGGTTTTGAAACAGTCAAACTATATCAAGGACAACGCTCTGTTGGGCTTACCAGAAAACGGTATTCTTGTCTATTTTAATAACGCAGAACAAGTAGCTTGCAATGGTGTCACTTTCCAGCGATATTGCCATTTCTGGCAAGGTTTGCTCAAAATATATTGCCTATTCTTGGTTTGTTAGAAATGACTGGTAAGTGAAGCGATATCTCGTGCAACAGAAAAGGCAGCCAGTGACAGATGACTACGACGCAGAAGACATTTTGTTTAAACAGTCTACATAGCAATGTCGCATTAATAACTGAACTTTCACTCTTTGAAGCAAAGGTAACAATATTACGCAGGTCGCATTATAAGGTTGTGTCTTATCTATATTGCGGACGTCCAGACCATTTTCTTAAAGTGGCGACCAGCTCATATTGATAAAGCAGCAGTATGAGAATGTATAAAAGCAAATAGCAGAAGAAAAAATTCCTCGCAACTTCCAAAAGGAAAAGGCGGTTGGACTTTACCACTATCCAATTACAAAAGTTATAGTATTCCTTTTAATGATCAACTTGAAGCTAATGATCAACAGTTGCCATGTGCAAGAAGCCTATAAGCAAATAGATGTCACAGCAATGCAGCACGATATTTGCTCCTGAAGCTTTTCAGAGGACAAACGTCGGTGCAACAAGGTCATGTTGTATGAGTTATCCCCCGAAAATTGGCAAATAGAATTAGAGAGCTATTGGACAGGGCTTTTGTTAGAAACACTATGGGATTAAATTACAAACTTAGTAAAGGATTGATAAATACGTTTAATAAGTCAGTTGCAAATTATTTTCCAAGCTGAAGAGTGGTTGCCAATGGTGTGGATGATATTTGGTCTGCAGATGTGATAGATCTCGAAGAATACTCTAGAAGTAATGGTGGCGCAAATTATTTGCAGTATATAGTAAACGTTTTAGCAGATAAGCATATCGATCAGAAATAAAACTGAGAATGCTAATATGAAAGTTTCTTAATAGGAACAAGATAATGAATACCAGCAAATTCTTATGCTGATCTGTGGTGAGCTGTACAACACATTTGAAACATAGCTCGTTTCAATCGTTGACGAGGAAAACGCAGATAATCAGGTATATTGACATATTTCATTCACTAGTAAAGAAGTACCAAGCACAGAAGTATTGAGATAACCTTACCAAAAAACTATTTTTAAACAAACGTTTATCGGAGGTGATCGAGTGAGACTTTCCATAGTAAAAAGGAACTGAGAAGGCTACACTTGAAACTAGAGCAAAGAAGTCTTCACCGTGATAAAGGTATTCCAGATAATTAGATCTTAAAAACATTTCACAAATAAAAACAGCAGAAAAGATAAGGTAAATAGATACAGCAATCTTCTGTTGGACTTACGTGCCTTTTACGGTAGATACTGAGATATGATTATGTTGTATTCAGTTTGTGCTCCCAACAGGTTTAAACATGGCAGCCTTTTTGAAGACCCACCAGTAACATATTTTCTTGAAGATGCAATAATATTTAATGAATTTTTGTTTTCCCTTCAAAGGTAAGTAATGTCATGAAAACTGCGCTGTTTTCTCATACGACAAATTGAGCCTTGCTAGCTTCTTTCTGATATTTTCTGGTAGACGTTTGTGGACGAGTACTTTAATGTGTGTAAGCATTGTCCACTTCAATTTGAAACAACATCTGCTTTCTTCTATCTAATAATATAATGTTAGAAGCCACTATTTGTATCACATATGTTTTTAGCAGCTTGAAATCATCATTAATTATATCATAGCCTTATTCATACATCCTCAAGTAAAGACTGGTTTGAATCTTACTGTGACAAAACATAGGATGTTGTAGTTGCTTCTTACTCAAGTGCTGATGACAAAAGAGTAACAAAAACTGCTAGATGAAGCAGGTCTAATTAACATCTACTATAATAATTACATTGTTTTTACACGGCGTCTCCTGCATTAAATGCAATGCTCTTCAGGCGATTCTAGTATCATTAGCATAAGAAGAGGCAACAATCTTTCTACGTGAAAGGCAAGTGCTCTTCTAATAAATCTTGTGCATTGATGATAAAGCAGGTAACATGACAGCACCATGGATAAAAATAGCTTTCAAATAAGAAAAATTAGGCAATCGGAAGTGATTTTATAACAATAATTTGTCGAATGAATTACGTTTATCATGATGCTGATAGCATTGATAATTTAATTTAATTTTAAAAATTTAACAAAGTAGAGTATAATGCGTTAGCACTGTTCATGTGGAAGACATGGTTTACGCGGCAGGAGATTGAAATAATTTCAAGACATCTGAAATTGTTGGCTGTGTAAGAGAACACTTGGTTATGATATGGTGAGATATCATTTACTGGTAGATATAGGGGTCTACTCACAATACATGTAACCTACATACAGAATACCAAACTTGATTTCAGTAGTAATGCCCAACCTGTATGGCTAGCATTCATACATGATTGTGAAGCAGATTGTAAAATTCGACAAGGATACTATCCGCATTCCAAACAATATAGAGTGATACATTTCCTTTACACTCGGATACCTGCATTTTATGGACAACTAGCAGTTCACGCAAGCCTCAGTTGTAGGCCTGTTCAGAAATACAAACGTTGTTATACAGTGAATGAATTTAGTAAGTCTTGACATGGTCAAACCAAAGGAATCTACACGTGTGACTACAGGCAGTCTTAGAAATGGTTACAAGAAACGAGCCTACCACTTCAGCCTGCCTCTTCTGATACACGCTCACCTCTTAGTATACTACAACCTTGCGGGACAAACATTTATTTTAATCCTTCGATTGTGGAGAGAATCTCGAGAGCATAAAGACCATCCACTCTGAAGGCTTATTAAAGAAAATGGAGTGTTTTCAAGGACTGGTGCTATATCAAAAACATCGTTCCTCTACGTTCCACAATCCCTCAACTGGCCGAAGTTTTCTCTTCCGCTACAAACTAATGGACATCTTGTTTTAAGTGTTATATACACTCAAGCGTTTACTAAAACTACACACACTTGTTGATTTTATCTTGGCACTTAGAAGGACGGCATAGTAGTATACCAACACGACGTAGTCCTAAAGTGGATATAAATAGGTATGATTGCAAAGCAGATTTGACCGAATTTAACAACCGGACTGATATTCATTTTGACAAGTGGAAAATTGTGGTTATCCATAATCAAAATGAATATGTCTAACGTGTTAACAATTACATTGAAACATAATCTTGCTAAGGGTGACCATCGGTAAGGGCCACCTTAACAAATGCGATTTACAATCAGTGAAAATTGAGTAAATGTTTGCATGTTTGCTAGTGTACTTGTTGTTTCATGATTTGGAATGCTCGCGTGATTTCGCAATCGAGTGACTGGTAACTTAGTTTGATTACTGATCCAGGCTTAAATCTTCTTCATCAAATATTACAAAGTTACAAAGGATCTCTGACGTCATCATGCACACACCTTTCGCAAAATCCCCAATGCAGAAAATTCCATAGGTGATGTAGAAATCTTTAAACCAGACAAATACAAATATTCTGAAAAACCCAACAACGCTATTCCGCTACGCACGAGTGAATTCATTAGGATTCTAATGCATGTTAGAATGGTCAGACCTTGTATTTATATGAAACAATATCCATTATATTATATTCATCATATACTTAGAAGTGAAATATATCTAATTAGTCGCAAAATAAATTTTGTAATTTGTTTCATTACTATATTTTCATAAAGGAAAATATATCCTTATATTTTTATATAATAAAATCCTACATTAGAGACTCGTGTATCTTTTGGATCCTGTCATATATATATATATAGTTGTTGTGATTATGCATTGTTTTTATGACGTTACCTAATGACGTAATTTCTTATGAAGTTACGTAATGACGTAATTGTTATTTTAGCCTGTAAAGACGACATCCGTTTATTTCAAAACATTTTGTGCCTGAAGAAGCATATATTATATGCGAAACTAGTTGCACGGAATTATCTGCGTTTGTGTTGTTTTTTTTAATCCCAATTATATAATAAAGTCCAGAATACCTCCTTATGCCATGCAATACTTGATTGTGTGTGCCAACAGAATTTATAGTTGATGTAAGAAAAAACGAACACTTTAATAGCCAGAAGAAATAAATGACCGTTATAATACCTATCAAGTTATTTCCCCAACTAACATGACCACAGTGATAAACTTGATGTGGTGCATTGCTGAATCGGACGTTTGGACAAATCTTGCAAACGGTTTTGAATAAGTCACAAATGTAATTTACTGCAACAAATCAGGTCATCCAACCCAAGAACTATGTTAAGGTGCTGACATTTATATGATCAGCCAATGAAATTATGTGAATTTACGATAAGTGGTGGAGGAGTCCCGAAGATGGATATTGAGCTACAAAAATTCGATTCGGAAGCATGTTTAGTATACAACAAAAGATCGATTATTCTGCGTATATACCCATATATTTCATCTTGTGGTACAAGTAAGGATATATTTCAACAAACTTCAAATAATCATAGAGTTGTCTCTTCCTATACGTCCACTCCACGTACGCATAAACGCAACATAAAAATGTCACTGCGAAAATATGCAAACGTATAAAGCGGATATACAACGTTTTATATATTATATGGTTGAAAAAAATCCAATACGACAAAATATGGAAATTTAAACAATCGTCTGTGGCCGCAGAATCACTACCTGCCTCGTACTCTTACAAATTTCTTTTATTATCGGCATTCTTAGACAACTGCAGATGATATAGCGTATTAAGCTTTTTATATAAAAATAATATGAGCGGAAAGCATGATAAAGAATGCACGACGAAATAGTTTCTTACAACGTCGACTCTAAAGAAACGCACAAAGAGTAAACAATGGCAGAATAAACTATAGACGAGTAGATTTTAGGTTTAAAGTTAATTCGAAAGAAATGCATCAATGGTAAATAAGAACTTATTGGTATCTCTCTACAAGGTGCACAGGGTGTGCATAAAGTTACTGAGACGCCTTTGGGAACGTATGGTGTTATATGGAGGAAAGGGAAGACCATTGCTAGTTGGAAGGATGATCAGTTTGGGATGATATCCTACTGGGAGGAAGGAAAAATATCCTTCTCAGTCTTGGCAAAGAGAATAACCAAGTATATGATCAGCAACAATGGATTCCTTGTATCAAAAATACAAGTGCTATAAGTCAAGTCATTAAAGAAAACAGGATTCAAAATGACATTTTGATAAGTGTATGGTTGGATCTTGTCAATGTTTATGATTTAATACCCCATAAGATGAAAACGTCAGCTCTTCACTATTCACGTATACTAACGATTGAAAATTAACATCCAGTTAATAGTTACGGAAGAGAAGTTCACCGTGTTGTGATTTGCACGGAAAAGAGGGATCATCATAGGCTGTATTATCGCTTTTATTTTTCATGAAACTCATAATCAAAGCATCAGAACGGGAGATAATAGCACCAAATAAATATCAGCGTTACGCGTACCAACCAACAGGGTATTCATGGATGACCTGACAGTTACCACTGACACGCATTTCCATGTAATACGGATGCTGAGAGCACTGGATGAGACATCATTGGCTCGCATGATGTTTACTAAAGTAAGTCAAGGTGATAATACACGACTGGTTTTCTTTTCCAGTTTGTGACGAGGATCCCAGTTGAGAAGATTCCATCTATTCTGGATAATCCTATCAAATGCCTTGGCGAGTAATTTTATGCCCTGATGAAAGACACAAGCAGCATTAAACGGCTAAAGTACGAATTATAAGAAGGTTGAGGAAGATTGACTGATCAGGGCTTCCCAGGAAATTCAAAGAATGGATGTACCAGAACAGATACTGCCAATACTAGTCGGACAGTTGATGCTATACGAGATATCAACGGCAAATGTGGAAAGCGTAGAGATAAACAACCACCAAGAAACTGTATATCACAGGATTTGTGCTCCACAACAGGTCTGGAATACTCCAGCTACTATTATCATCAGTACAGGGTGGCAAACGCAAGTGTACTTATTATTCTGAAGCATTGGTATTACAAGAAGATTGCTGCCACAGGTGGCATTGCAGTCAGAACTGGTAGAAACGGGTCCGGTGCAGTTAAATCAGTAGGAAGAAGACTTCAGCAGTGCGTACAAGTTTCACAGGAAGACAAGGCCTGGGGAGCAGGTCACAATTAGCGATGGAAGGAATCTGATCCAGCAACGAGAAGGTCATTTCCGGGAGCTACGAAAATTGGAGGAAGCGGATAGACAATCTAACATTGTCTAAGTACAAAGTCAGAGAATTTGGTCGATGTGGTCTTTACGAAAAGGAAAGCAACGTTGTCGTATATACGTCGTGATCCAGGTTTTGCTGAGATCAGTGTAAATTTTTTTGTCATCTTCAACAAACAAGAACAGATAGAACATTCTGTGTGCACACTCTGTGGTACGACAGGTAGCCTAAAGAAACATTTTAAAAACATGCCAGACTTCACTAACACAAACGCGGCGTTGCAGAGGGAAACATGCCAGTCACGCAGTCATCTTGCAGAGGGAAAAATGGGAAATGACTAGCAAGAATAATCACCAGGCTAATAGTTATGAACTTTGTCAAAGATGGAAATACAATTAAAACCACACCATAGAGGAGAAAATCTTCAATGAAGCAGAGAGCATGAAGATGAAGAAGACATTTTTTCCAGAAATTGGCCAGACATTTATATGTCCAGATATTGTCATATGGCCAGAGTCTATGAAGAAAGTATTGACCATTGAATTGAATGTATCTTGAGAGATGTGTAATGAGACTGATGAAAGAATGTTGATCATGTATGTTGAGCTGATTTAGATATGCAATATTATGGAATAAAATATTCATTTGTTTTCAGTAGAGGTTGAAAGTAAAGGATTTCCTGCTCAGTCGGCCTGGAAGATGTTTGGTGCTCTAGGGGTAACAAGGAAAAACCACAAACTGACGCTTGAAGCACTAGGAAAAATGCGGATATAGTGTCCAGCCGACTGGAAGAAACGTGGTAACAAGAGCTGACTGCATACCACTAATAAGTAATTATGCTAATTTCAGTATTAAACATGCCCACCATTATTAAACTCGGCCCGATTGTTACGCTTGTGTGCGTGTTTGATTCATTGATTGTTTTAGATAGATGGAGAGAACAAGCATTGTCAAGGATGGACAACTTTCACGCGTCTAATGCTTTGAGCGGCATATGATGAAACAAACGAACGACAAAAACCTTGGTCTTTCCTTGATCAGTCGTTTGACCGGATTTGTCATGTATCAATGATCCTATTTACTTTTTCAGTTTCTATCAATTGTCTCTGTCGCCACATTTACAGAAACGTGATTGACAAAAATTAATCTTTCACTTCACCCTTTGTACTGGTTACATATGAGGAAAAGCCGATTTATCACACCTTAAAAACGATAATTATTCGTATGCATATTTATATGTGTGTATGTACAAAAAATACGGACACCGGAAAATGGAAGCAGTCTGAGGCTTAAAGAGTTCTATGAAAACTTTTGCATCCAAACCATTATCATTTGATAGATTTTCCGGTGTGATATTGCCGGAAAAGAAAAGGCATTATTTTAGTTTTGATTATTTTGATAATGGGCATTGCTAACATAGCACGGTGTTAGCCTATCTTATTTAAATTATTAGCAACACATTTGAAGAATATAGTTTGGATAAGAAGTTTGGAGACCGAATCTTTCCCTGAGATTCTTATTATCTCTTTGAAGTAAAACAACCACCTCCTCGTTATCACCATTTAGTATATTTGTTTATAATGTCAAGGAAACCTGGTAATTTTTCAGCTAATGATAATCGCTAAAATACACACGCCTTTTCATGCTAAGCTGATTCGCAATTCAAACAAATACAAAAATATGAAAATGGATTTAATCTGATCTCTCACATTTAATACTATTTCAAGTGGTATGGCTAGAGAAACTTATTCAAACGTCTTTATGTGTTAATTTGATATCGACCAAGTTATCTTTCGCAAGAGCTATGATAAAGAAAAAAATATGGGGAAAATATAATCTTGTCTATTCAAAGATAAATATAGAGCACTATAGTAACGAACCAATTAAAGTAATGACCACAGATAATGAGAAAGAAAGATGGGGAAAACAGCTATTCGACGTTTGCAAAACACCAGAGCGCGGAAAAGTTCAAAATTGCTGAAAATCGACAAGTTGGAGTATTACTTTTGATTGGTTGCTGGATCTAATAGAATAACTGGATGTAGCCATAACATGAGAGATTTTCAGAACAGAACAATCGTGTCGATAGAAGTAACTATAGATCTGTCAGCGGTGTACATATGTACAGACAGATGAGAATTCAATTGAGGCCCAGTTACCATCACTTTTTTAGATAAAGGTTAATAAATATTTGGATGCCTTTTGTAAAGGTCATGTATGCCAGCCAAATATGTTACGTTTGCTTGAAGACTGGAATAGGGTTCTTGATAAAATAAATATGGAGCTTTCGTGTTGCTGGATGTATCTAAGGTCTCCATCTTGATATTCTCATTTGCAACCTATGGTGTGTCAGATGACTGAGTAGGTCTCATGATGAAATGTGTCAAATCTTTTAGCAGCAAATTAAGACGCATAGTTTCTTTTGAAACTGGACTGAAATTTAAAAAGGCTACTCAGGGGTCAATCCTAGGACATTTGCTCATTAATGATTTTGATCAATGATATTTTATTATTATTTTCATTAGATATGGGTCGATAGAAGTATTCTGATAATAATACGTTTTAGTTTTCCACGTTTTCCATGACGGACTGAAATGCACTGATTGACACATGAAACAGATTACGGGATCCTGACTGATTGTTTTACTTCGGCAAAAATGCAAGCCAACCCTGAAAACTTCTATCACAAGATGGGGGGTATATTCGTTATGGAGTCTGTACTAAACATATCCATTGAGGTCATAAACTGTGACGAAACTGTTTAAATGTTAACGATTTATATTGACTATCAAATGCAATTCGATTCACGTCTTAAACATTTTTGTATGAAAGTTTCAACTCAATTATGTGTCTTGAAACATATTGGTCTGAAGTTGAGAGGACCCAATAAACTGACAACTGGAATGTAAATGAAATATCTAAAACTAATACCTCGCCCAACTCTCATGCTATGTCGATGACAACTAATATCTATTTTACTATTTCGTTTTACTGTACTTATCTCTTTAACCATCAAGTGCCCTACTATTCTCTCATTTCTTTTTAAGTGAGGCATAATCCACCACTCAGCATGCGTTTATTAGTAACTGTGGTTCATTTGATTTAATTTAAATTTCTGTTTAACCTATAATATTATGTACACTAGCCTTTTTCATTTTTCAATCATCCTATCATATGGTTGTATAGTTACCTTTGCACTAAACTCAATGTTAATTCCTGCGTTATTTTAAAAAGTCCTTTGCATGTTTGTAATTTAAATCATGCTCCATCTTTGTGTCCTAATGTATTGCGATGTGGTTGTATGTCTTGGAAATCATATTTTAATTAATGTCTTTACTGTTTCTCATATCATTTCTATACAAGTCTCAGTAGAGCTTACGATGTATTTTTATTTAAAATCATACCGTAAATACATAACTATTATCTGCCTCACGGGCATTTACATGAGGTAAAACTATAAATATAATCTGCGTTACATAAATGTACAAAAAAGTAAAAATAGATGTCGCTTTGGCTTGTAGACTTTTAGGGAATTATACAGTTTTCAGTATCCGTAACAAGTCTATATAAGCTGGTTGTATTTGTAGTTTTATAGTGGAGACAGCCATGTAGAGGTTTACAAACACAACATTGTTGTGTTTATTTGTTTGTCTTATATATGTTTTGTATTTGCCTTTGAAAAAGATTAATCAAGAGTCGAAAGCGCTCAGGCTAGTTAGTTACTAGTTTCGCACTGTTCGTCGTCAGTTTATTGCATCTATCTGAATCAATCCCTGACACACGTGATCCCTTGGTGGATCAGTGAGCTTGAAAGGGTTGTTATTCGCCATATGATTTGTATTCTTTATATATATATATATATATATATATATATATATATATATATATATATAGAGAGAGAGAGAGAGAGAGAGAGAGAGAGAGAGAGAGAGAGATAGATAGATAGATAGATAGATAGATAGATAGATAGATAGATAGATAGATAGATAGATAGATAGATAGATAGATAGATAGATAGATAGATAGATAGATAGATAGATAGATAGATAGATAGATAGATAGATAGATAGATAAATAGACAGATTCATCTTCAATTTTATGTATTAATTCGATCTCAGCATCGATAACCTTGCAAGTAAGAAGAGATTGAGATAAGAAGACGAAATTACACTGATTATACTCTCAAAACGTTTTACTAGAGAGTGAGTTCGTCCTCGGTTTTTTATTCAGTTCCATCTTTGTAGAATATTACCGAGTTGTATTTGGTATAATTCTAAGCGACAAGTTTAAATAAATAAACTAGGAACAATTATCGCTTATATTTGTTTACATTAAGTGGTTCAATCATTTCAGTCCATATGTATGGTCCTACTGAAAACGTATCTTAATGGGTCGAGGGAAATTTAACTGATTTTCTTATTTCAATATTATGCATTAAATGCAAAGTGAAAAATGAGTCTGGTTAAATATGCTTCACTTACTTCTCATGATTTCTTTAAATTTCTTCGAGAACAAAAAAAAAAACATAATATATTTATTCCTGTAGGAATTGCATTCGGTTTTCAAAAAACCAAGAAAGCAAGATGACCTGTAATGTGAAACGAAGATTGGCATAAATTATTCAATCATCACCATAAGATATTATGTATTAGATCGTGAAAACCAAGACCCAAGTTCAGTGCCTCATATGACTTGGAAGTATATTCATGGAGTTCTCCATCTGGGGTAAGAGAGCTATGTGATAGTAACTGAACGTTAGGGCAGTGGTAAAACTCCTGTTTGAAGAAAGGTATAATTTTCTAAGCAGTCTTTCTGTAAAATTTTAAATTATATCTGCCAATAGGATTATATTTCTACTAGCATAAACTTTGCTGATAGGATTATATCATTCAAATTACTTGTGAGGATAACATAAACTACACATTTTACTTTTGCATTGAATAAAATTTTATTTTACAAATAAAGAAAAATACTCTCACAAAATACTTTATAAAAGTGATATTTTTATATAACAGAGCAGCATCAATTTGGAATTAAAATATTTAACAATAATGTGTAAAACATCATGGTGTTCCTTTTACCTTGAAGAATTTCCTGTCAGTAATGCCGTTTGCTTCAGTTCAGCAAATCAACAGTGGATATTATCTTCTTCAGATGCTATATACAAAACAACAACATAAACCACTTTGCTTTTGTTGACCTCATTAAAGCATCTAATAAGATTGTCAGCAAGGTGGAATTCTTAGGGTTACTAGGAAAGATTATTTGTCTTCCAAAACTCCTCTGCTTTATTCGTTCATCTCTTGGTAACATGCACGCAACCGTACATTGGACGACACCAAGTGTGTAGTTGAACAGCTCTCATTCCTGTCACCAACACACTTCGGCATCCTCTTCTCAGTATGCCTTTACTTAGCATTCGACACAGAAATAAAAGGCATCTAATCGTGTACAATCATACAGCTTTGTTTTATGAGTCGAAAGTAATGTTAAGCGATAATGAGAAAAATATGCCGACTTGTGAACAACAAATGAGCTACCGCTCCATGCTGAAAGCCAACACCAAATTACGATACATCCTGCCCAGAAAACTTCTAATCGCAGATGATGAAGCAATAGGAGCCTACGCACACATCCTAGTCCAAAATTGTGTGCAATGTCTCTGATTCATTATCCATATTCTTCGTCACCATCAGCATAAAGACAACGTGGATCCACGGTATTGCATAGTAGGCATAGATTACTTGAATATAATTCTCATGGAGATAGCAAGTCAGAAAAGCTAGACAATGACCAACCATAGTTGGCTGATTCATGTAATGCGCCTGTGATAACCACAAAAGTTACTATCAAAACGAAGATGCTAACCTATCAAACTTATCCTCAGTATTCGTCAGTGTGGCAAAGAACGTCTGGCTACCAACAGTGATGCAGAGAAAAACTTCAACAGTTTCCTCCTTAATATTATGTATCGCATATTTGGTGCTACATGAATGAGGTTTCTGACCCGGACACCCTACTGAGCATCCTGGAACTTATTTAAGAGAGACAACTTAGCGGGCTCAGACACATGCAGGGAATTAAAGATGAACGCATCACAAAGAACATATATTACGTAGAGGTCACCTAAATCAAAAACCCAATAGTGGTGCCCAATATTGCACTTTAAAGATGTATACAGGCCTGATATGAAAGGATTCTATATCAGCATCAATGAAGAGGACAAACAATAAGCAATGGAGTGCTGCATCGTGACTTACGTTGGTTGCACCAATTATTGGACCTACATTGCCCTTAAACAGACGTTCAACAAAGACCTTATAAACTGTGGCAATAATGAGGAAGAATAATTTGAACTATTCGCTGGAAATGATAAAAGTGAAATATCAGCCTTGATATAATTTTTACCATCTCTCATTCGTTTTCAGAACCGGATATCAGAAGCTTCTTCTGCGCAATCGTTGTGATTGGGATGTCTAAATAAATAAATAAATTGATTCACCGAACACATTTTTTAAAACTCATCATGTAACCTTACGAAATAATGGGTGTTGTGTCATTAGTGCACTGTTCCTTGGTAACAATAGACCATTTCGCCTTAATTTGGAGGTTCTAAAATAAAATTCATAACATCCAGCAAAATACACAATTCAAGTAAACGTGGAGAAATGCCATAATAAGAAATTTGTAATTCTTCGTGTTAACAAGCAACAGCTGAGTCTGTGAAGTACCTACATCAATTTGGACCTTGACTAATGAGTACAAGAACTTTATTCGCAGGTGTGTTAGAAAAATTTGGCAAGTCTTTATTCCATATTGCTGTGACGTTTCCATTAGCTGTTGCTTTTGGATGTTTATTTAATGGTATAAAATATTACGAACCACGTGACGTCGAATCAACCACTTAAATAGCGTTTCTAACGGGATTTATGAAATATATGTTCTTTTCCAGTTTAATGAGCTGTTTATACAGTTACCAAAAAAACAATATAAATTATTTCTTATTGTACGTTCTATAAAAGAAATTAAAATGTACGCATTGAAAGGATATTCAGTTCAATAGTGCAAGCCGAAAAGACCACTAGCACAATTAACACAATTGTCAATAAAACTATGTCTTAAGTTCAAACTTAGCTTTAAGTGTCATGCTGGTGATGCTGGGTACTAGCGACTTTTATTAACCACATTCGTTAATAGAGGCGATGTCCGTATATTATTATTATTATTATTATTATTATTATTATTATTATTATTATTATTATTATTATTATTATTATTATTATTATTATTATTATTATTATTATTATTATTATTATTATTATTATTATTATTATTATTATTAAGGTTGTTATTATTAAGTATATACCAGGCCATTCTTGCAGTTACACAAGTTCTACGGCGATTTGTTTTCAATACTGAGCCCCGCTATGCCTTTACAGTACAGCAATACAGTACAGCAATTGGAAAGTAACCACAGCCTTGCAACAAACATATAATCTCACTGATAATTCTGGAGCTACGCTGTTGTTATGAGAATTCTGAGAATTCATCATTTCTATAAAAATGTTATTATTCTTAAGTTGACGATGAATAAACCAATCAGATTTATTGTCATCAAATATGCTTTTTAGGACATGAAATACAGCGGCGGATTACATAAAGAACAATGAATATCGTTCAAAAGTAATGAGCTGCAATCTCAATATGGTTAATAATTGGCTCTTTGCAAATTTTTCATAGTGTGCTGTGTTTGTGGTAATTACTTTCCATGAGGTCATAAGGCAAATTTGTACCAGTGGTGGATCACAAGAACAAAGATGAAAAATGCGAAATGCAGCTGGACATATATAATGATTTATAAACATCAGAATGTCGTTTAGTTTGACAAGCTGCATTTGGTATATCATGATCACACATGAGAAGTATTCTCAATCCAATGTAGAATGACATGGGGTAATAATATACACATCTCATTTTAGATCACTATTCGTTGAACAGATTGGCCGAACTAGTTAACTTAGGTAATCATACTGTAACATAACTGTGAAAATAGAACAAATTAATAACTCCTAGCTCGTTCTCAAACACTTGTATATCACGCACATGAACCAGTGTTGAATAAATGATAAATGCAACACCACTCCAAAGTAATGGTTGCCTGACTTGGTCGTAAGTAATGGACCAATACAGTCTACCGTTATTCTGCAACTAGGTTCGTCATTGCAGGAATATGTTGTAGATGAGAATAATATAGTGAGAAAAGATCTACAGTAATTGAAAAAAAACTTATAATCACCCAATCCAAATGATTCGAGATCTTTTGATTGACCCCTAAATGACCAGTTAAATTAATTTTATGGGTAGACTAAACATTGCCAATGTATTTGACTTAAGAAAAACAATGTGATAGATCATCAGCGGGTACCTTCGAATGTCTCCATTTTCTCTTAAGAACCCAATTCTGAACTAAATAACAAACACATACTTCTGTGGATTCAGTTTCGCTAGTAACCTTATAAAACAAACAGGAGATCTCAGGATCTTGTTAATGTTCGACAATGAGTTGCCGTTTTTCTCCCTGATTAGAATAAAGAGAATTAATAGTAAAACAATGATCACTCTGATTAACACCTTTTCATTGATCCATACCAGGAGAAAAAGTTACCTTATCAAAAGCTTGATCTATCAGCTCTTATAATCCATGATCATCGTCATATGAAATGGAGCAAAGGATCAGAAATAAAATCGGCATTAATATGTTTGTTTCATTTAAAAAGCCAATTAAAAAACACATAATTCAAACGCTACAGCAACAAATGCTAAACATGTAAAATATGAAATTTCTAAGTAAATATAACTGTGACCCTCATCAATCTTTAATATGTTACTGGCTAGTTATTATGGTGCTAAACAAGAGGCCTGAAAATTGTGTAATTTGTTTTTTTTATGGAATCCGCTCATCAAACAAGATAAAGAACTAGAATTAGAACTCGGATTTTACTGGCTAGATTATGTAAAAGTTGCAATTTCATAATGTCATACCATGGTTGTTTAATCCAAAAATAGTTGCTTTAAAACAGTCTAATTTCCGTCGCATATATTACGAATTAAAGAATCTCAACAGACTATGAAATAAAAATGATACTTTTGTGATATTTGCTGAACGTCATGGCAGAGGTAATATACCTAGATGGAAAACATCTCTAATTATCCAACTGGTTAAATTTTATGTACATTCTCTCTCTCTCTCTCTCTCTCTCTCTCTCTCTCTCTCTCTCTCTCTCTCTCTCTCTCTCTCTCTCTCTCTCTCTCTCTCTCTCTCTCTCAACCATTTAACAAATTACATTGAAAAGTAATATCGCAAATTGTTATATATATATATATATATATATATATATATATATATATATATATATATATATATATAAAGTTTACCATCACAATAGTTGTCTTGCTTAACCACCGTAGTGGTAAACATGTGTTTGTGATTCTAATTGTACGCTGTTAGGAAACTTAGAACTTTCAGAGGACACGTAGTCTTTGTATTAAACCATGTTGCGTCGGGAATGTTTAAGCATATCCATAATGATACTATTGCTTAAAGCTTTGAAACAAATTTGCATCACTGATTTGCATCAATGACCTATTTCGAACTACTTTTCTTTCCATCATCTTTATTAATAAAGATGGCGATGAAGAGTAATAGCAGAGCGATATAATTTTCTAGTAAATAGTAAAAGAACAAAATTTTAATCTGAAATAAATAAGCATATGTAATAACATGAAATGATTTCTTACGCATAACATCAATGCTATAAAACTTGTCCAAATACCCCTCAGCTGACAATTTTACTTGACTCCAATATTAGTTTTTAATTACATCAGTATAATATTTTTCAATTTACTAATTTAAAAAAAGAAAAGAATTTTGACATAAATATTTCACTATTTTATGAAAAGGTATCTAAAGTTATAATTTCAAAACTATATGGAAATTGTTTTACAGACTAACAGGTTTGATACCAAGACAAATTCAACTGAGCAGGTCTGTTTAGGAAACATCATTTGTTTTTAATTTCTGATGATTAGTTACACACCCGAGCTCAGTGATTATAATAAATGTGTACCATTTTTGTTCTCTTTTAAAATAAATAATTATTTTTTATGATACTTTTCTAAATTTATGGTGCCGATTTTCTAATAATTGATCAAATGTAATGTTCTAATATAACTTTATGTATATGCTTGAGTCACAAGACCTTTCAAATACAGAGATGTTACTTTAGTGCTCAATCTTTCAAATATATTATGCTTGATATGTTATCTTGTGATAAAACAAATTATTCTTTATGTAACGATAACAATCTTTTACTACGGTCGGTTCGTTGTACTTGAGACGAAAACACCATCTAATAGACAAAATTGATATATCTTAATGTTAAAAAGGTCTTCAACTGAATAATTTTCCTCTTTATGTTTGATAGTACTGTGCAATATTGTTCTCTATAATTCCTACATGTGATACTTGTGAAAGTACACTGTTTGCTTTGGTATATCGTGTGCTTTATGCGGTGAACAAACTTGATGCAGACTAGAGTGCACTACCATCTTCTCTGAAAGTGATGGCGAATGATATGAAAATGCACGGCTAGCTAGTTAACTTTGGAATTATGTTTTTACATAAGGATGAAACGGTATTTATGCAGCATGATTCAATGCAGCTGTTTATCTACCTACCAATTATGTTTACATTGATGACTCGAGTTGCAAAATCATATGCGCGATGTGAATGGGGTGTTATACTGAATAACTTTAATTGTTTGTTTTGCTTGTACCTGAATATCTACGTCTCTGTACCATTGTTGTTTCTAGAGTCTTGCTAATGCGTTAAGTATAAAAGGAATATCATCTGGTTGACAGTATTGTAATATTGGATGGAAACAAATGATTGAACCCTTGTTCAGTAGTTATATCTCCGATACCTACTTGTCTAAAGCTCCATAATTCTTTATTCGGGATTTGTAAACACACGGTATACTATCTGAAATAATTGTTTACACCCTCTCTACCTTCTACTAGCACAGAACGATCACTGAAGAACGTCGTAAACATGACGCTGGTTTTCTAGTCAGCAACATATTGATGAATATGGTCGAGATATCGGAAACAATATCTCAACGCATGATCCCATTCACAGATGATGCAACAATAAAAGGCATAGAAACATCGACGACCAACAGTTGCCAAGAGAATAAAACTCAACAGCTTCTATATCCATTGTATGCGTAGCATTATTGATACTACATGGAAAGATAAGGTCATCAGTGCTGACATCTTTACCTCGGGCAATTTACTGAGCATCTCGGTACTCCTTAAACTGACGCATATGCGCGAACGAAATGCAAGATTTACGCAATCAACAGAACATATTCGCCACTGCCAAGAAAAAAAGCAGGAAACATAATACTCCGCTTAAAGATGTCTACAAGCGTGATATGCAAACCTTAAGCATCGTTATTACAACTGGTTGAACCGGCAAACACTGCAGTGCAACATTATGATGATTAGCGGCTGGACTAACTTTGCTCCTAAACAGATGTTCAACAACTTGGAAATAAAGATCGTATGGGTAATGGAAATGATTTGGAAGAATATATTGATATGCTCGCTGGAACTATATCTTCAACAAAAGTCAAATATCAGTGTTTGTTAAATGTTCAGCACCCCTTGTTCTTTTACAGCAACCGGACATCAGTTTTGTTTCATGATTACAATAACAATGACTAACCGAATGTAGTCAATTAACTTAAATATTAAAACCATTATGTAACCTTACAAAGGTAGTGGGTATACTTCTAAATCCCTCACTGTTGTCTTGTTAACATTTGAATAATACAGTATGATTTGAAAACAATAGATTCATTAGATCCATTAAAGTAATCTAATCATGCTCATATTGCGGTAAACGTGAAAAAACGTGACTATTGGAAATTTATCGCCAAAGACGATAAATATAAATATTCGTGCGACCGAATTTCTTGCAGAATTTTTATGTAATGACGGTCAAACTTCCGACATTATAGTGTGGAATTTGACCTTCTACCAGGCTGAGTTCTATTTGCAATTGTATTCGCATAATTTGCTTCATAATGTACTATTTCATAATACAGTGATGTCTCAATTATCTTTTGGCTTATATTTGTAACCGCGTGAAATATCATTAGAGCTTTTATTAAATGAAACAAGCTGGAAATAGTGTGCGATGCTCTTAATAGAAAACAATATGATCTCACTTCTGATCGACACAAAGCCGATATCAGCATCTTGGTTTTCTAGACAATAAAATTTCATATTCCCCCAAACAATGGTCTGCATGTTTTAGTACAAGATATCACGTAAAAGTTTGAAATCCAGCTTGCTTTAATATAGTAGAAAGACCACTTTAATTGCATGAAGCCATAAAAATATCGTATGAGGGCATGAAGGAACAGAATCATGAATTAACACAAATCACGCAAAATTGGCATCTTTTGAAAAGTATATCTAAAGTATGCACTAATATGATTTTTTTCTTTTTTAAAGTTCTTACGCTTAATCATAACCTCCAAATTGTTTTATTTTATTGCATGCTCTTGTAATGTTACATTAAATACTGGATTTGAACTTGTCCATAATTGAGTTAATTTCTGTTTGACCTGGTTGTCTTTTTTTATTTCGTTATTTCATTTTATGTCAACAACTCCATCGCTAAATCATTGTTTTTGTTTATGAGTTTAATAACATAATTTTCATTCATAGAAAAGGTAAATATATTATTTGAGTCAGGATTTTTAACTTACCTAAGTGAATTTACAGGTTATGGTTTTGACTTTGTAAACATTAGGATCATTCTTGAAGTTTATTTTTCATTATGTAATTTTGTTTAGAAAATGTTAATTGTTAATGAAATTTTTTTTTGTAATTGTGAGGATTTTGTCATTCGTGCTTTAACATCTAGCACTTAAAAGTTGCATAATGTTGTGAACAGCTTAATATGAATTTTATATTTTTCAAAATATTGAACTTAAATTATTTATTTTTCTTAAAATAAAAAGTGCTCTGATAAAATCCTTGAATCGTGATATTCACTGGAATTTATACTAATCATTTTGGGCAGTGGCAATTTTTATTTAACCACAAGCTATCTAACCGAATATTCTTCATTCGCCTGACGGATGTGAGGTAAGTCTTACATTAGGCACATACCACATTATTCATTAAGTTCAACAACATATCCAGCTCATGCAGTCAGACCCATATATGTTATTGAGCCCCTCGATATACTTAAACAGACGAAGCACTACAGCAAACAGAAAATAAAGACAACTTAGCAACAATAATGGAAATACATTTATAACTCTGAGATTTTATTTCTAGGTTGACACTTCTACGTACCAATACAAATGCTACCATACAGGAGATGACAATGATCATTCCAAGCAGATTCCTATGCTACCAAAAATGTATCTTTTCACGGGTAAAACATATACTGGCGGACTAGATCAAGACCAAAGAATATCGATGCAAAATTGATTTGTGATAAAAGCCAATGGGGCAGCTAAATTTAATCTAAACATTATGCACAATCGTCTGGTTGGTGGTCACTTTTCATGTCGTCATGAGGCAAATTGATGATGGGTTACAAGAGCAAATGTCACACGATTAAAAGAGAAAATTTTGAAATACCACTGATGATCTAGAACGATTTATACATGTGAAACGATCCTTTGTTTTGATATGACGACTTTGGTATATCATGGCAAAATTTGAGAAGCGTTCTCTAGAAAATGTAGAATGTCAATAAGTATTATTATCTATTACATCCCATTTCAGTATACCAAGCTTATAATATATGGACTCCACTGACTTAACCACGCCTAATTCAGCATGGTAATTGTGATGAAACAAAACTGTAAAATAGAACATAATTGGCTAACTAATTTGAGTGATATACAAACAATTTAATTGATTATCCTAATCTGAAAATCCAAAAGAAAGTATTAGTTTTCTAGTGTTTTCACTGTTTAGGTCAGGCATCGATATTTTAATTTCCTGAACCCTCCTCGTGGTCTTTAAGTCCTTAGGGTTTTTTATCATTGTGTCCGTGTCGGCAACATGTCAGCAAACACCAGTCTGACATTTTCTCCAGCAGAAGATTCCTGGATCTTGTTCACTCAGTGAAGAGAGGTGACAAATACTGACTGTTCGGTACAAATACAGGTTGAAGTTCAATATTTTGAGGTCCATGTCGAAAATTATCAGCCCTTTGTTACAGTTGCTTTTCATTTTAGAGTGATACTTTTGCTGTAGATATCCTGATGGATTCTGGTACATTTTCCTTTCCAATCACATTTTGTTAGAGGTTAATTTTGCACTGTGGTCCTTTACCCGTATGACATCATTTAATTGTTAAACGAATGCTTTTTTATTTATTTACATTAAAAGTGTATTTTGTTTAGCGTCAGTCATCCTAATATAGTTTAATTAACACAACATGGTTAAACGACAACATAACTTTTGAATTTGGTATCTTCATCTACCCAAGAAAATGTACAGTTGCTGTTGTAGCTTTTCCCGTTCTTTTTTCTATTGCTATCACTTCAATCTCAGTTCCACCAAATGTCATGGTCACAAGGACGCTTCTCTCTTCCAAAGGTACACTCATATCAAGAATACTAACTTTCACGCAACCAAGCTTCACACAGCCATCGTCAGTGACGTACAATGGTGAATTCTTAAGTGAAGCGTAAATATTAATTCGAATACTAGTTGCATCCTCTGTCACAGGGGTGTAACACTGTGGTTCTGTGCACTGGTCAATTGCTACAATTTGGCCCATTGTTACATGCTTGTTAAAGACTTCTGTACAATAAGGCCCATCATGAAATTCCTTTCGCCTCATGATATCATGTATCTGATTGTTGAAA
The DNA here is from genome assembly GCA_016746295.1 of Potamilus streckersoni. Classification (NCBI taxonomy): domain Eukaryota; kingdom Metazoa; phylum Mollusca; class Bivalvia; order Unionida; family Unionidae; genus Potamilus; species Potamilus streckersoni. Next base: position 8,116,422 of record JAEAOA010000768.1, on the reverse strand, counting down.
GGAACGCATATTTCAATGCCATATGTATATTTGCATACACGTTGTATAATCGAAGACGGACTGTGACCGAAAATCACTGCACCCTTAAGGACAACTAGACCTGCATCTCGGGGTACCACGACACTAAGTTTAGGAAAATTTGACTTGATGGCGTGTTTGAGCATCTCGGATTCAGAGAATCCCCCCACCATCAGAATGCTGGATATTTCTCGCATTGTAGTGTCTTCGAACAACCGTTTTACATGTGATATGATGCAATCGATGGTGTTGGAGAAGAGACTCTGCATTATTGAGGCTTTCACAATAAGCTTGTCGCCCACTAGATTTACTTCAGCAGCATACTTGGTTTTCTTTATAGCTGCACATAAATCTTCACGTGTTTCATCCTTAAAGATTTTTTGAAGCTCATGTGGAATGCGTAGTTTAATATCTGAGTCTTTATTCGGAGCTATACTTCTTTTTTTAATCTCAAAATCCCTAAACATTTCAAGCTGAACCTCCTTCATTTCTTTGGAAAAGCGCTGGTATACAAGATCACCAACAATTATATTTATAAATTTTTTGTAAGCCTCGTCCACCTGAGTTCCTCCCCAGGCCCCACCAGTACTCTTTTGGAGTTCTTTAAGTTTTCCTCCCGACAGTACCTCATGGACAGTAATATCGACAGTTCCTCCTACATGGAAAAGATGTGATATTTTAATATCACGAAAGCAAAATTGCTATGGTTTTTTTTCTTCAAGAAAATATGGGTATAAAAAAAATTTACATATTATCAGGAAATTTAAATCTAATTATGTTCCCTTTTGATTGATGGATTATAAATCACACATTCTAAATATCATTCCAAAACCCTAGAGTGATATAATAAATACAAAACGTATATGCTATACGTGTTTGAAGCGTACTTTAGAAGAAAATCTGGCATTCTTTCTATCCAAGATTGCACGCACTTATACGGCTAAAAATAAGTAAGAAATTGTACTAAGTGCTATCATGCAAATTATTTACCTATTACTTAAATGAATGAAAGTTAAAGTTCAAAGAAACGTTATAATAGCTATACTTGTGTTCAAAACGTCATGACACATTCAAGATATAAAAGTTCAATGTCGATATGTAATAACCTCCTGCATCTATAACCATGTGCTTTGAGCCAACTTGAAAGCGCACAATCTTCGATTCTTCCACCATTTGTTCTACAGGAAGAAGACAACAAAACATGGATGCTGTTTCAGGTTCCAATGCTATCTTCAAGTTTTCACTTTTAATCCCCGCCTATTGAAAAAGATAACGGCAACAACAAAGCAATCTAAATTTATCTATATATTTATTTTAAGTGGGTATAACATATATATATATATATATATATATATATATATATATATATATATATTGTTAAAAATGTCAGTAATTTAATAGTCGCTGTATTCGTTGTGGAACATCTAAATACAAATATATTTTACACATCACGTTATTATATATCTCTTGCTTTGACTAATTGAACAGCAATTACAGAAATGTTTTAATATTTGATAATCACTCAAAACTATGGGATTATCCAGGGTTTCTATACGTATTATGTTCTAAAATCGTTAGTATAAGCCATGGAGCTAATGAGAATTTGAATAACAACGAGCTGACACTGAAAATTGTTCTTAAAGAAAAGACAGTATAGTTTTGTGCGGTTTTCTCAACAACCACATTTTCAACATATATTCATGTGCCATATAAATGATGCTAGGTATATGCAAATTAAGTTAACTTCTGAGTAGCATATATAAAGGGTATTAAATCTCATCATTCTTGAATGATGCTTTGCTGTGGAGGAAACATATCAATCCAAACCAGTGCTATTCAAATTCCTAAATTTAGAAATTAAAGAATGTCAGAGAATGTGCTTCTAACGGATTAATGTTTGTGCATTGTACACCTACCACTGTCGTTTCCTAAGTTAATATAGTTACTGAGTACAATTGAACAATTGCAAATGATATTAAAGACATTTTATACATTCACGCAATAAATTCTAAGTAAAGGAGTGAACAAACTATTTTTCCTTCCCTCATACTTGCAAACAAACGTTTCCGGTCTAATTTTAGGGATTAGGTTAACATCTAAAGCTCACACGTCGACAACAATCGTTTCCTAAGTTTTTAAATATAGCAGAACAAACGCATATAATATCAGGACATGTTATAATTTTATACAAAAGCATTCGAAGTTAAATATTCCCTTTCCTTATATTTACAAACGGAAGTTTGTCATCCAGTTTAGGTATGACAATATCACTTACTTTTCGCTTCAGTGTTACTTCGTTAGCAGCATGATGTACCTAATCTTTGTCATTTCGAACTCTGTAATTGTCAAGGTCACCTTCAGCCGAAATATTTAACGCGTTAATATGCGATATAATCGGTATAACAGAACACAATGCCATCTAACAGGGAATATTCACCATATTTTGCCTTCACGGGTGTCTTAGTCAGGCATATATCTGTGTTTCGCCATTTGCCTGGTTACCAGCCCCGGAGATCCCTTCTTCTCAAATCTTATTGTCAGAGGTAAGTGTACAAGTGTCAGTAATTTTAAGCTTGCTAATATAGCAGAGTAGTTCGACATATTGTGCATGTTTGGAACATTTGCAAGAAAACATTTACAGAACATCGCCAGTAACAGATGATACAACAGCCAAATCTTCATGGATCCCTCTCGTCCTACATCTCATTGACATACCACCATAAACAGGACGTAGGATTTTCAAGAGCAATTCTAGAGCAACTATTAATGATTCAAGCTCGAGATTTGCCACTATCAGAATATTTGCACTATTCAACTTCAACTGTCTGACAGTTTCATTCAATGGATATTTGCATCCCGGCGTGAAAATATTGTCTAAATCAGATTTAACTGAATACCAAGTGGTGACATGATCTTAGTAGGAACGTAAGGCATTAACAATATTTCACACAGATGCATTCTTATCTAGTGCACTACTGTAAAACACTTTCTGCAAACCCCTGTTTGGTATTTAGAAAACCTCATACCAGTGATGACTTGGTATTCGAATCAAGTCATAAAGCCAGTAAACAACTTGAATGAAAAAAACAATAAAATGTTTTGGAGTTTATTTTGTGCTTGTTTGATTGTTTGTGTGTGTGTGTGTGTGTGTGTGTTCTCGGATGAAAAGGGTGTTCTTTTATTTAAGAATAAGTATCTCTCAATATAGGATCTTAAGTTTCGTTGACCTTGCCAGTGTAGTTATACGGTTCGAGCAGTTAATGCGGGTTTCGGAAGAATCAGTCAACAAAACAGATATATATAAGCTAAGCTTTTGTCATATACTGCAAACGAACTAATGAGTGAACAGTGATTATTTTTAAAAACATGAATAAGCAGACGAATTACTGACGTACTGAAAACGGAATGAAATAAGAAGCAAATTTTATGGTCATATATAAACTTTACACAAATAAATGTCGAGCTATTTTCTAAAATGGAGATAAAAATTATTTCAGTTTTCTAAACTTCTGACTAAAGTACATATGTTAATTATTTCTAAAAGTATATAGAAATATAGGCACACAAACTTGAAACCGATTTAAAGATAAATATTATAGATATATTTGTCCCGGGATCATATTAGCAAAAGTATTAACTAATTATAATCTATGACGATAGCAGATGTCTTCCTATTACGACACACTTGCATGGTGTTTCAAATCTACGTTCTTAAAATAAGTAACAGAAAAGAGTGAAAGACAACAAGCTTTATGAAAATTTAACAAACATGTTTATTTACCTAGAATACGAAGTGAAAATAAGAAATAAACAACTCAAAATGGACAAATATAATACAACATGAAAGTGCTAGATACTAAAGCACGAATGACCAAGTCCTCACATTTACAAGATTACATAGTTCTCTCCTTGACCTCAGGTCACAATAAGCAGTTTTTAAATAACGGCATTGTCTAATGGAAAATAAGCTTCTATAAAGATCTAACGAGTCTTGTTTACCTACAACACAGTAACCAGCAAAATTAACTTCGGAAATGTCAACCACTTGACCCAAATTAACATATTTACTCCTTCTTTTTTACCTGAATAAAAATCCTGATATTAAGTCCATATGCATAGAGAATAATGAAGCTATTATTGATGTTTACATAAATGAAATAAAACCATTTTTTAAAAATCAGTAAGGTCAAGATGACATTAATTCAATTTTGGACACGGTTAAGTTCACCATAACATGTAATATTGCAATAGCAGATAATGAAAATGATCTTAACTAACTAACAAACAATTAAAGTTAATTATGCATAACAATAGCCTTTTCAAACAGTTTGCTCCGAAATTGACATCACTTCCTTGTAGCCAGATTTCTCCGAAGTTTGCAGAAGAACGCCTTTCGTGATTTGTATGTTTTAACATGTTATCTCAAAGCTGTACTAGACCTGTTGTAGTGGAACCATCTATACTTTCCTTTGTCTAAAACTACAAGTGAAGACTTTTTCTAAATCAGGCTTTCATTTGTCTATGAAATGTTAATTGACTGGTTAGTTAAGCTTTCCTTTCGCATTAGCTTCGTTCTAAGTCATTAGTTTGCTGACCTGCTAAGTCGATCTTGAGATTTACATTCAACAAAAGTGGCAGTAAACTTTCCTGATGTTTAATTTCCCATTTTATCGCTATCAATTATCATCCCGATCACATATTACAAACTTAATTCTCTTTGTCCTTGAGTGCTATTGATTAGACAGCCTTTTACTGTAACAGCCTCTGACAGATTCAAAAGTAAGAAATAGGTGGAATTGTATATTTTGGTTCCGTCTTTGGAAACCATTCTTTTCAATAAAAAAATAAAGGCACTCTTCTATAATGAAATTTGTTTCCAGTTTGTCATAAAATATTATTGTTACAATCAATTCATTTATTTCGACTCATCCAATGTTTACAACCTGAAACACCTGGATTAGCAAGAGAGCATAGCTTATGCACAAGACAAAGAGCTGCATGGCTTTGCAGGATGAAATAAAATCAGAAAGGCTATTAGGTGTTTTTGTTTTGAAGATAAAGAACCAATCAATGGTACTGAAGTATTTGTATGTTTAGTTCGTACCATCTAATCTTTTTCTCCTATGAACTATGATCATTTGTAGGAAGAACCCTTTAATGATATTTATTTACTCAAATATAAAACACTAGTCTTAATATCTCGTCAGTGCTTGAGTTTATTCCTGATCTTGTCAACAGTCAAAGCATAAGTCTTTATACTTGATCTTGTCTGCTATCAATGCATTAGTCTTTATAGCAGATTTACCTACTCTCAGCAAAAGTATTTTACTAGATGTTTTCTATTGTTAATGATTAGTATTATATCAGATGTTTTCTACTGTTAAAGATTAGTATTATATCAGATGTTTTCTATTATTAATAAATAGTATTATACCAGTTCTACTGTTAATGATTAGTACTATATCAGATGTTTTCTACTGTCAATGTATTAGTATTATACCGGATGTTTTCTACTGTTAATGATTAGTACTATATCAGATGTTTTCTACTGTCAATGTATTAGTATTATACCGGATGTTTTATACTGTTAATGATTAGTATTATATCAGATGATTTCTACTGTCAATGCATTTGTATTATACCAGATTTGCCACCTGTCAGTGTACTCGTCTTTATACCAGGTTTGTTTTGTATACTGTCTAAGCATAAATGTTTATACCCGATTCTGTCTTCTGTTAGAGCACAAATCTTTATACCAGATTTGTGTCTAATTGTTTACCTTTATACAATATGCAAAATGCCTCAAGTGCAAACTAACAAACCCCGAGAAATAATACCATCACATAAACGAGTTGCAATTTAAAGGAATAAAACCATGCCTTTCTTGCACATATCTTTTTAAGACTATCCTTCGCATAAAATATACTCGATAAAAATATTTAATAAGCTAGGAATTGACCATAATATGCAAAATTACTCACGCCTTATTTCAAGTTAGCTTTTGTATAGTTTTTAATTCCAAATGATCAAGAATTTCGTTAAATACTTCCCAGATGTGTAAACGCATCTTTTGATTTTATCATGTTCAAATTATAACGTGATTCTGCATAGTTTAATCCACAAAAGCTATATACAAATTCTAATTTGCTTATGATCATTTTACCAACCTCCACAGCTGCCTCCCTCATAAATTGTTTAGCAGCGTCAGTCCAAATGGAGGGAACTGTCACGACCCACCAGATTTCGTTCTCTCTGAGCTCTTGTGTTGTTAATCGTTCTTGGCTTGTCTTTAACAAGTCATCTTTAAGATAACGGATTGCAAGGGAAAAGACTGTCATTGCCGATAACTTTTTATGTGTCTCATCTTTCAGCTTTATGCCCAGTGGCAGGCCCTACCGAAATATGTTCAGTGTTAAACACACACACATACACACACACACACATATATATATATATATATATATATATATATATATATATATATATATATATATATATATATATATATATATATATATATATATATATAATAGTTCTCAAATTTATATCGTATCTGTTTCGCCTGTGCCAATTTTTGTTTCTCACTCAATGATAGATTTCAATATTATATCACCAAATCAATAATAAATTGTCTAGTTAGAGCACTTTTGTTCATTTTGGAAATCAGCCGATACCTTGGGAAAAAAAGATTTATAGTAGAACATGTTCCAAACAAAATTGTCATGTAAAGCTTGCTCTTGCTCACATTATATATGAATTTAAATGAATTAGCTTAGAGAACATTAATGACAATAGCATCACTTTGTATGTGTATTACTGTATTGTCCTAAGGTACTGGATTTACTGAAAGCAGAATCTGGAAAGAAAGAAAGATTTTCAAATGGAATCAAACTATGAAGGGAAAAGCTCTGACTTACAACCTGATTTAATAATCTTCAAGCCCCAAAATATCAAATATTCAAATTCATTAGTATCTTACTATTTTTCTATGCAGCAGCATCTTAAATCGGCTGAAGTAGTACCATTTTGTATTTTCTCCTGTACCCGTCAACTCAAGATACTTGTCTTCGGCCTCATAACCAAAAGAGTCGAAAGTCTTTCCGTCTGGGTTTATCAATATTGTCGTCGGAGCCTTCATTGATGCATGTGATCCTCCATAATAGTTCTTGCCGCTGACTTTCGTTGGTTCAGACTCATATTCGTGTTTAAAGGAAAAGGCCCATCCGGAATAAGTAGTTCCAAAGTCTATTGCTGCTACGAGAAGTTTTGTGTTTTTTGACGCCTATACGAAATGAAATTGTGAGTGTTCAAACTAAGGTAAATGTAAGGGAGGTTTTAATATCGAACGTCAAGAAGCAGTTTCATTTTAAATCGGAAATGGAGCTACTATTATAACATGCTTCATAATCCTGTGAAATAAAAATCCCCTATATAGGTCTTTGGGGATGGCTTTTTTCCTTAAACTTGAAAGAAAGGCTTATCGTTCAAACATTTTTAAGCAAGATTTTCTCGAATTGTACTCATGGTCAGATAATTGTTTTAAAATAAGACCACACAATCACACGATCCCTGCTTTTAGATCATTTAAATACAAGAAGAGAAACGAAACAAGTGATTGCTATTATCAGGACTAGTATATGGTAAACTATTCTATTTTTCCTCAACAATTTGGACATGCTGTGTTAATATATGATATACCTACCATAGCACTGTCGTCATAACTTTACTGTATAAGGATGTTGTCTGACCAATCACCTGCAACGTAACGAAGTGTACATGTTATAGCAAAACAAGTGTGCATTTAATTTAAATCTTATCTAGTCATTTGAAAAACGTTGCAGCCCTTTAATTTAAATATACAAAACGAGTTACTAAATTGCCACAAGCACTAATTAGTCAGACTATTTCGATTGTATGTTTCTTTCATTCAGACCACATACTAGGTAGTTAAAGGTCTTTTATATCTTCAATAGTGTAGCGCATCATCACAAACTGTCCTGATAAAAATATAGATGCGAAATACAGAATATTTAAACAATCCTATTTTAGATAGGCTCCAATCCAATCCAAATAATTAACAATTTTCAAATCAAATACACTTTTACTGCCCATAACTTGTTTTGCATTACTCATGTAATACAACTTTTAAGAAGAAAAGAAACGTATGTGCTTTTTAGAAATTATTTTATGAACAGCAGTTCAGCATTGTGGGGTTTATTTATCGAAATGATATCCTTCATTCAATATTAGCGATAAACTTTGTGTTATATCCTTCCTACAAGAAATTTTGGCTTGAAGTAAATATAGTCTGTCTTTTTATAACAACTTTATGCATCTTTCATAACATAAACACATAATAACAACACTTTCTCAAAGTTGAAATACCAAATTAGTTGCTTTATTCATATAAATTGTGTCTTTTGAAATGTTGAATTTAATAAGTAAAATGTTGCTTGAGTTTTTGGACACTAATAATAACGTTTTTTAACAATTTCTCTGAATCCGTTTAATTTTCCGAGTAAAACTTCAGTATTCTTCCAAAAACTCAAAAAAACATTTTATTTATTAAATTCAACATTTCAAAAGACACAATTTGGTGGAATAAAGTATATTCGATTCTGTGTAACATTACTTTGTATACAAAACAACGATGTATCAGTTTAGATTTAACCATAGCATACTGATTACAAACAGCTTTTCTATTAAAACCTTGGTTTTATAACAGAGAACAGGCGTTCCTTCTGTAATATTGAGGAAAAAACTATGAAACACTTATTTTGCAACTGTGTTTGGATCCATGTCTCCAGGGAAATTTATGTAGCATAAATTGATATACGATTGTTGTGGCGATATAGTTTCAAAAGATTTTGTATTGGATTACCTAAATGGGTACAGGTAGGAAAGAGACTTGTGGAAGGGACACATTTAGAAACACAACAATAGAAAATCTTTTTATTCCATGGCAATAGCGGGGAAATTGCAAGACACCAATCGCTGTTACATATACGAACGCAATAAACATAATCTATTCGAGTGTCATCAATCTTCATTGCGACGAAGCTATGATCTGCTACTAGCTTGTCACGTCTCACTGTGTCATTGAGTTGCTCTATCTTGACACATTTTCTAATATTCTCCATTGTTTGCCAAAAACAGAATTTTTCATGAATTTCACAAAATCCAGCTCAAAACCATTTGAGACAGAAGACTACAAAATATGGATGCCGTTTCAGGTTCCAGTGCTATCTGCAAATTTTCGTCTTTTATCCCAGCCTGTTCAAATAAACGAAATGCTCTACATTTTTCACCAGTTCTGTAATAGGATACTATAATATATTAAAATTGAAAGACATATTTTGCTCACAAAAATGTGTAGCACTTAGACATACATATGTTTCATACTTCATATTTAATATTTCATGTCAATTTTATTTTGTATATGTGATTAATTATCCAGCAGTTTAAGAAATGTTCAAGGTTCTAATATTCGATATCTTCAACGATTAGAGATTCAACGACTCCAAACACCACAGGAATTCATTCAGATTATTCTATACTTTTGGACTTGTGACAGAACTTTGTGGACTGTTTGGGATTTTAATTAACAATTCTGTAATGTTTTTAAAGATTTTCATTTTGTATTCCCGGGAAAGATATAATTTGTTGAATTTTACAAAACTAGTTGGTAATCGCTCTATTCTGTTACTGAGTTTACGACCATACACTTCTAACAATTGATTGCACTCGACCAAATGCAGTATATTTATATTAAGTATGTTAGTAAATCTACTCTTGAACGAAACACCATCGTGCAAATTAAATGTTGAGGTTGACAAACATTTGTTGGATCTCTCTCTCTCTCTCTCTCTCTCTCTCTCTCTCTCTCTCTCTCTCTCTCTCTCTCTCTCTCTCTCTCTCTCTCTCTCTCTCTCTCTCTCTCTCTCTCTCTGTTACAAGTCATTACATTATCTAAATTCCATATAAGCTTACAAGCTGGTATCTTGTCTTAATTTCTCAACGCGAAGCATTTTCATCACATCATTCCTAAATCGGGGGACTTTACTAGATTTGGGTTGTAGATCACGTAGCTCTTTTTATTCAGCATACTTAGCATATCGCCATATTGTAATTCCTTCATATGTCAGCGGATAAGCGTTATGGGCATCGTAAAGCTCAACATGATATTCTATATACACCCTAAGATCATATCCCAATGTCTTTGTCGCTACGTAATATTTTTCTGTAAAATAATCAGGCGTCAATCAAACAAATAACGTGCCAACAAGTCAAGATGAAAAATGTCCATGTTAGATAACACTACTTTAATGGCTTATAGTTGCAGACATGATGCCACAAGTCATTGACTCTTTAGATACAATTTTGATAGTAGCACAAGTCTCACCATCCAAAATATTTCATTGTCAGTGCTTACACAGCTTCTGAACTAAACATCAACCCTGAAAAATGACAATGACTTTTGAAACTGGACCAATCTGTTTCGTGATAAGACCTTATGTCCTGACTCAAGACAGTTGCATCTAACTTTCATTGAGAATTTTAGAGCTAGTGCCATGAACCAAAATTAATGTTCATCTATGATCAAAACATTTATGAAAATACCAAAAGACATAAATAACACTTTCAGGGTCTATCAGTTTAATATATTTTTAATTAAATACATTCGACTCTTGAATTAAAACCTATCTAAAACGTGAATAAGCTTGATACACATGATCTTTGCAAGTGATATACCCTTAAACTATGATTTTACAAGGAGAAAGATTTCATTCTACGATCATTAACAACTGTCTCTGAGATACAGTTTGGACACATACAATTATATTGTACTGATATTTGGCTTAGTTTATATGAAAATAAAATTCTTCTCTTACATATCTGTAAATGTTTACGAGTTTCCAAGAATAATACTATTGGCAGATTTTGTATAAACTTTACACAAGTACACACACACTGATTCCACATTTCCTTCAAGAAGCGTCTGGACGGTGTCATTTCTACAGTTAAAACATACTGTATGATAGCATGGGTAAACATCAAAATTCAATGTAATCAAACTCCCGATAGAGGCATATATATATATATATATATATATATATATATATATATATATATATATATATATATATATATATATATATATATACAAAATTCAATGTAATCAAAATCCTGAAAGAGGAATATATATATATATATATATATATATATATATATATATATATATATATATATATATATATATATATAGAGAGAGAGAGAGAGAGAGAGAGAGAGAGAGAGAGAGAGAGATAGATAGATAGATAGATAGATAGATAGATAGATAGATAGATAGATAGATAGATAGATAGATAGATAGATAGATAGATAGATAGATAGATAGATAGATAGATAGATAGATAGATAGATAGATAGATAGATAGATAGATAGATATGGCTATGTTGGAAATCTTGACATACTCCAAGTTACCAAACAAGGTCAAAACCCTAAAACAATAGTAACATTGGTATAACACAGTATATGTTATTGATGTGTTAGTGGATATTTTCTCTTCATCCTTATGTATAAATACACCATTAAGGCAGTCTTTAAATTGACCTTTATATGTGTATTATCATGTGAACGATAAGTTAACGGAGGAGGAAGTAAATAGCATCGTATTGAAAATAATACAAAGTACATTTTCACCAGATGCAAAGGCGTCACTAGGGTTGGTTGTCACCCAATGTAACTCATAGTGTCACCCCATGGGCCCCCTTCCTGTACCAAAATTCCAAAACTTCAAGTGCGGTAACTCATGGTGTCCACCGTCCACCCCCTTCCAGCACAAAAATTCAAAAATTGTATATAATCATGTTGGTGTCACACACAACATTTGATGGTGTCACCCGGTGTGGTCTGCACTTCCCACACACCCTTAGTGACACCACCAACCAAATGTCAGAATGTCAAATAATTAAATGAACTTGTGTCCCATAGAATTCTCTTCTACTGCATGCTATAAATAATGACGTGATAAAATGCCCTTAAAGCAAACAAAAGGATCATTTTCCTACTTTCTAATGACAATATAGTTTTGAAGTTGTTGTTACTATGGGTTATTGATATGTACACAATGTAAAGAATAATATCAACATTACATTAGCATGTGTGGTCATGACTAGTTCATGCAACGCCCTCTTGCATAAATCCATCCAGGATATTACCGATTCAAAATATCAAAATAACTTTACATTTCTTAATGAATAGTTACACTACAGAAGACATAAAACAAACAAAAATTACCTAATGGTATCAGGTGTATAGTCTCCTCATTCCACTCAGTTTCTGAATTCCTGTTAACAATCTATACGTCTTGTCGGATGATATGCTCACAACTGCACTTAGAAGGGAACTGATTGAAAAGCTGTATGTAGCTATGAGAGATATCAAGGAACAAGGAAGACGTTTATGTACAGTACACATATGACCTAGTTTGAATTTTCACATTATAATTCGCCGTCGATATACCTTTTAAATTTATAATGCTAGTGAGACGCCATAAGTGATTGACCTACAGACTCGTGTTTTTCTGTTTCATAATGCATCTTTATTTATAATATCTCAACTGTAGTAATTGCAACATGTTAAAAATATCAATATCTGCAAAGCAAAATTAAGATGTAACACACAAATTGGGTCAATTTAAGTATATTTGGGGTAATAGTCTTTTCAGGTAAATGGGACAATCTAAATGAGAATGAGAATTCAAAGAGTCTAAAGAAGTAGAGACGACTACTCAGCCCTTAAATTTATGTCGAACTCATACATGTCGGTAGATTATCTTTTAGCTTTACTTGATGCCTTATGCTAGTGAATGTCTTGGTCTCTATCATATGTTGACAGAGACATTCACTAGCACAGTGACTAAAGAAAAACTAAACATACATGGTCGAAACAAAACGTGCAAAACAGAGAATGTGATTTATCTCATCACATGTAAGATCTGTGGCCTTCAGTACGTCGGAGAAACTAAAAGGCTACACAAAACGATAAACCTTCATAGATCTGATTGGATGACAAAAAAGCTGTACAGAAACCCGGTCGCAGAACACTTCTCCCCTGGCAACACTTTCAGTGATATAATACTTATTGCAATTGCTAACAACCACAGCTGGAGTTCCGAAACCAGGAAGGAAAAAGAATCATACTGGATACGCCGCCTTAGAACATTGAAACCAAGCGGCCTAAAACAAGACGACTAGAAAATAAAAACTATGAACTAGTAGAATTTAACATTTTCTAAATCTTCTTAGTATCCTTCAATTTTTACTATAAGAATAACCGGTATATAGAATCAAAAATATCCGGGATATAATCTGCGTTACATAAATGTACATAAAGTAAAAATAGATGTCGTTTTGTCTTGTAGACTTTTAGGGAATTATACACCGTTTTCAGTATCCGCAACTAGTCTATACAAGCTGGATGTATTTATAGTTTTAACCCATGTGGAGACAGCCATGTAAAAGTTTACAAACACAACGTTTTTGTCTTTATTTGTTTGTCGTATATATGTTTTGTATTTGCCTTTGAAAAAGACTCATTAAGAGTCGAAAGAGCTCAGGCTAGTTAGTTACTAGTTTCGCACTGTTCGTCGTCAGTTTATTGCATCTATATATATATATATATATATATATATATATATATATATATATATATATATATATATATATATATATATATATATGTGTGTGTGTGTGTGTGTGTGTGTGTGTGTGTGTGAGTGTGTGTGTGTGAGTTATTTACTAGATCTTTATGCGAGTGTGTCAGCTATGCACCAGCTAATATAACACCGACTCAGTGGCATCACTGTTTGGTGATGCGTGCTTCGTCGTGACGGTATATCGGCTGGTGCGTGCAAGCAAGGCGATGGGTGCCATTTACTCGCGGACCTGGGTTCGAAAATCGGTAGAGTGCGAATTTAATTTCTCTTACCTGTATGATGGTATTGTTTGTATTAATATATATATATATATATATATATATATATATATATATATATATATATAAATATATATATATATATATATATATATATATATATATATATATATATATATATATATATATATATATATTTATGTGTGTGTGTGTGTGTTTGTGTGTGTGCTCTTTGACAGATGTATGTTTAAAAATACTTCCAGGGTTCTGAAACTTTGCCGATGTAATAAAAGATGATAATCAAATCAGCATTTCTCGGAATTTTCAATGCGTTACAACTACTGTTCCGAGGATCCAACAGTGTTTCACCATAGCGAATAATATCAAGATATTTTGAAATTCCCTATTTATATTTTTACAGTTTACTAGAATTCGAACACTAATATATGAACGCATGATCACGTTATTGACAGCAAATGTGTTCTCTTACTTTCGCAAAACACAGCTACTGTGACTCTTGTATGTACATCAAACACGTTTAAAATGTATACCGTGGCAAGTGTTGGAAAATTAAAATTGTTATGAAATGATACTTTCTTCAAAGTACGTAATTTCTAACATTATGATACCAGATGGAAGACACCATTTATTTCGATATATTTTACTTTACAGCTTTTAAACATTAAATAATTTCTCAGTTTTATTTACAATCAAAAATAATTTTAAAACATAGTCATTGTTTTTAATTCCCACTTTGAAGACTCTTTTACTTTATAATATTATGATATTATGTTCTTAAAGGGATGTGGTTGAAAATCACCTCAGATATTCAGTCTATAGCTTGGCACATAAAAGGTCCGAATACTTGTTAATCTAAACATCTATGTACGATAGCATTGAGGTTAATTAACCCTATTTAAATCTTGGAGGTGCAAAACTGGACCATCGTAGGGACAGAAAAATAAAGATTATCATCACATCTTCATTATCCGATTTCTCTCGTAACTTTCCTGACACCCGCATGACGGTAGCCCTTCCCAGTAATAGATTTAATCAACATCTTTCAACATGAGGAGGGCAAGACAGTGATTAAATCAAGTGATTAAAAAGCAAAGTAAAGACCCACGATAATGCCAAATACCCTTAAACATGACTTTCACAGATGCGAGATAAAGAATAATATTATGTGTTACTATGGATACTAAATTGCATTCAGCGTATTGGCTCCTTTCGTACCTATACTTTGCTTTATACCTACTCAATATTACTTATAAGTTGTACATAAATGCATTTTTCAATTTGCACAGCGTTGAAGTCAGCTTTTCGATGTAAATTACAATTAATGTAATATAATGCTCACTTTCCAGGAGCTACTTTCTATTATAAACACACATTTTTTCTGAATGAACTAAAGCAAATGTTTCATGGACTGTCACATGTCAGCAGCTTTGGCACATTCTGAGTTAACTTTTTTGATACAATATTTCAGATTTAGGCCAGCTACGGACGCCAACAGGGTCCTTATAATGACATGCAAGTTCTAAGACATAAGCTGTCTTCTTTAGTTGCTAATAAAAATGGCAAAAATATATTTATAAATTACATCCTGAACTTCCTCAGAATATACTTTCGTAATTCTGCAAATCTAAATTATAAGAACCATGTAATGGGTTCTCAAGGTTGATTACACATTTCGAAATAGTACTGGATTTTTGTAATTGGCAGAAATGTACAGTGGGTATTTCCAGAGTTGTCTATACATAGGTTTTTTGTTTTAGTTTTGTTTATGGTTCTCATTAACTATAATTCTTAAATGATAAGTGTTTCACTTATACATGTGGGTTTTTTTTCATTATCTTTAAATTATACGGGCATATTTTGTATTATTTTATGTAAAAGGACATAATTAAATGTTTTTCCTAGCAGTTTCATTTTACTTTCAAAATTTTGCCATTCGTTTCGATTTTTATGAATTCTAGATGAAACAAAATGTATGGGTTTGACTAGGGTCGCTAGTAACAATACTACCAACAAGAGTATTAACTTTTAGTATCATAACCAAAGCACAAAGAAAGTTGTCTCTCTTGGTTATTCTTTATATCTCTAAAAACAATATTTTGTGCTCAATAAATGTGTCTACGTCGTATACATGACCAAATAGTTTTCCTCTTCAATTTCAATTGTTCAAAAAGACGCCCACGATTGCTGGTATATTGTGTTTTTCTTCTGAGTTTTAATGTTGTCGTAAGATACAAGCGATGGTTTTTCAGTCTGGTTTAATCTGAGTGGATTTTGGACACAAATCGTCATTTGTATAATACTCTCGCGATATTATCGCGTTCTGTTTGGAAGTGACGATCTGTGAGGTGCGATCAGATGAACATACATATATATATATATATATATATATATATATATATATATATATATATATATATATATATATATATATATATATATATATATATATATATATATATATATATTGGGAAGAGATTTATCTATCAACATTGCAACAGCTTTATAATTAAATATTGCACAGAGATTTATTGGTAAGTATTATAAAGCACAAACACCTTTTCTTCATGTAGAAAGGTACATAAATTATTAACTGCATATATAACGATTTTTCTTTACTGAATTCAGTCGTGTAATGCAAGCAAATTCGATGTCAATGCTAAGAACAGTAAACAGGAATGAGTGTCATAGATATCCACAATACATAAATAAGGACTTACAAATACGGGCATACGATTTGAAGAAGAATTATGTATGATTTATATTAATTTATTTATTGTACGTGGTTGCGGAGTTAGTTTCCATAAACGTCAAAATATTATATAATCAGAAAAATACGTTTACGCTCAATCTGGTTATGTCTTTCTTAAGAAACTGGTGACAGTCATACTGAACACACTTTGTTATTGGCATTATTTAATAAAATTACAAATTAAATGTTACCAGAGAAAAAAGTGAATACAAAAGGTTATATGATATTTTCATTCATGCCTTTCTTAAAAGTACAGTGTGCAGAATCGCGACAGAATGATTATCATAAAATACAATAATTTTTCAAGAAATTATACGCAGATACCACAAAGTGTTTTCCAATCTTTTGGCACCGGAAAAGCACCTCCAAGGCAAACAAAATTAGCAAAGCGACTTTTCATCCAAATAATAGTAAAGTGACTGACAAATTCTTACTCATGTGTGATTAAAAATAGGAACCTTATCATCAGTTTGTGTGATTAAAAATGGGAACCTTATCATCAGTTTTTGGAAGACTGGATCACGATTCTCCTTGGCCAAGTAAAATATTTTTTTACATATAGACATTTCGTTCAAATAATAGTAAAGAGACTGGCAAATGCTTACGCATGTGTAATGAAAAATGAAAAAATCAGCAGTTTGTTTTTATGTGGAACAAGATTGTTCAAGAACGAGGTTTTCCGCTACAAGTCTGGTTTAAAAAGAAACTAGGGCCAGATATGTGATGTTTTTCGTTAAAATTAGAACCATTTTATTTCAGAGGAACGATTTGCTTTACCAGTTGAGGATGGTACATATGATGACTGATTGCTTATGAAAGGTTGTATTAGGTAAGGCATCGTGATCTCATCAACCCCTCAGCACACACACACACACACACACACACACACACACACACACATACACACCAAAGAGAATATGTGCATTTCCTGCACTAATGGCACAGTTGATTACCAACTGTTTGATCATCTGAAAGAATTCAAACCGGGAATGGTGGAGGTATTTGAAGACCTTTATTCATTTTGTTTTAAAATATAACCATAGCCTAATAAAATTCGATATCATAGCGACATTTATCCTATAAAATATCACCCAATAAAGTATCTAAAGGTTAAACGACGACACTATAAATCCTTGTGTAGCATGGTTTATGTCTTGCTGAAGCAGCAAGAAAGGATAAAGGAAAACCTTTCTATCATAGAAGGGCTTTAAGAAAATTAACAATAGTATGGTTGTCAGCTTAGTTTCTTATAATAACTAACTAATAATGAAATAAAAACATGTTGTGGTGATCAGAGGGCATTTAATATGTAAAATCCTACAGATCAGTCTTGTTGATATGCGTTTTACACATAAATAATTAAATAAATTCAGTTATTTAATCAGTGTCAAACATGATTTCAGATACGGTGTCGTCTAATTTTTCTTTGGTGTCTCTGATATGTCTAGTTTTCTTCGGATACACTTACCTCTTGCTAAGCTCTTTGATCCAAACATAATCACCTGAGGTCTTCGCTTTTCATTTAACTGATAAAACATGAGCATAAATGTTAAAATAGACTATCACAAGATAAATTATACATCATCGACATTAACGATACCAGTCGAAAATATTTTTCTACTTGAATAAAAAGGCAGGGTTTATGTGAACCAATCCAAAGAGACGTGTGTACGTTAAGTAAGTAATGTCGTTCAAATCATTCCATATATTTCGAGACAGATACTTCAAAACTTTGGCTGTGGCTACAGGGAGTATGTAGATTTCAACAACGCTTTTAAAGTGTCGATGCATCCACTGTGGGCGGAAACATGAGATGGGGGTTGTTTTGTAAAAATTTTAAATGATTCCCAAACATTTTGAGAGTAACGTTTCTGAGATTTTGTTGTTCTTTTCTGACCCTAGTGATAGATTGGGGGTTGGGTGGGTATGAATAAGACCAATAATTGATTATACTTCTTACACACACACACACACACACACTCCAGCGAACAGAAATACTTTATAAAATTCATACATTAAATTTCTTTAATGACTTAAATTCTTGAATGTCTTAAATGCAGCGTAACGATTAAATCACACGAATAAACATATATTGCATATAAATTAAATATTATAGCAGCTATATAAACTATATATTATTCGTCAAAAATATAATGTTAAAAATAGCATGTCATAGTAATAGAAATGAAGTTATTATACGGTATATAAATAAATATGAGGTTCAGATATGGACAAATTGGTCGTTATAAAATTTAATTTGCGAGAAATGTTTTAAAGCATTTTTTATAATGCCGATGTTGTTGACAAAGTTCAGCGGTTCTTCGAAATAAGCAATTCGTACCAATGACGTGAAAATCCTTCGATTCCTGATTGGAACAAGTTATAACTGTAACCTTTAGAATAAAATTAATGTCATGACACATGAACTACTATCCCCAACAATTCCTACACTGTTAAGGTCAAAACGTTTGGCCCATTTTTTAAACTAAGTGACATTGACTCTAATTTTTAAATATGCTAGGAACTTTCTTATAGAGTTCACAAATTGCCTAAAAGTGTTCGGGCTATGGTACATTATGAAAATTGTTTAATAATTACATTGATGAATTATTATACCATTCTGCATCAGAAAAATCGAATTAACAATATAATCGCGTTAGTTTCGAGTAGCATGTTTAAGAGTGTAAATATTGACAGTAAGTAAGGGAAGTGATTTATGGACCATGTCCATTAAAACATTCCACGGAAACGTTGGCCAGTCAGTACTATTTGTGAAAGCCAAAGTAACACATTTCAAGCTTGTGATGAAGCTCCTTCTCTAGACAGCGAATAAACCTTAAGGTATGTGTCGAATGATATTTATCTACTTTAAATACTGTAAATCTATAATATTCTCTTCTTTTAATCCACTTGATGTTGACACGTGTATTCATTGTGTGTTAAGTTGTTTTTGTATTCAACACGCTACTTTGCATTTGAGCCAATACGGGTTGAAAATTTAACTCTAAATATTACTAATCAAACACGAAACTTTTTTCGTCATCATTATCATTCTGCGTTTTACATTATCATGACTGTATTTAGAGCGAAATGCTTCAAGTGCTACTTGCATGTTAGGAAGGGCGTTACATATCATAAAGAATAATGTCAAGAAGCAGGATAGCCTACTGCACAATGATTTGAAGCGACCCATAAACTCACTACACATCAAGTAGTACTGAATTTCATAAAAACAAACTGTTATTCTAAACGCTTGGTTCAACAGAAATGTCATCTTATTATTAAAGCCTATATTGATCGATAATGACAATAAACTTGCTTCACCTGTTAACTGTTCATAAATGTTTTGACAAACGATTGGACTTCAACCTTTTAGTTAGGCACATTTGCTTATCAAAAGTGTTTTTCGAAAATGAAGAGTAGTTATCGATAATGGAGTTCAGAGAAGTGGCTTAATGGTTGTCTTGACGAGTTGTGTTCGTCTGCGCCACAGTTTTTCTTATTCAGCAAGTTGAGTATACAGTAATACATTTTGATTTATACATTGACTGCAACGAAATAAATGAAAATAATATATCTTTCTTCTCCTCTTATTCTCATCTCCCAGCGCATAGTGGTGACAAAATTATGTCAAATTATAGATTTACTTAGAAAAGAAACAAGTATCCTTACACAGACGAATTGAGAGAGGGCACAGGCCTCCTTCCCCGTCTCTTCCAAATGACCGCCAAACAAACGGAACGTTTCACAGATTAAGTTTATCTTTATTGTTAGATGGGTATATGCACTACAAACACTTAAAATGAAAGAGATTTCGGTGTCTACTCACCCTGGTCCTCCAATGGGGGGGGCGTTTTATGGACCTCTCACCTGCTTGACAATGCACCCATCTCCTTATGTACATATCCTCTATAAGATAAATCTAAATTATTCACTGATATCAGATACACAAGCTAGTTTAACCACCGTGATTTAGAATCATCATTCCGGTAATAACAAACGATATCCAGATATGCAATTATCGAGAGCCTACATTATGAAAGCATATTGATTCATCGTAGCGAACAGTCTCAAACTATTTTGAACCACCCCATTTAATGATTCAATATTTATTGGATTTTAGATGCAAAAGTAACTTCAAATCAGAAACCATCTTTGTTAGAAATTTATGTCTTGCACTCCACACATTGTAATTGTTTTGCTGTGGCAGATGGTGAAAAATAACAGCCGCTAATGTAATTAAAATAATGGCCTCTACAAGGCATTTAAAGCATCGGAGTGTTGAATCGATAGGAAAATATTATATTTAGATAACATTTGTAATTAAACGATACCATTGTTACTGATTCCAACGTTTTTATTTATCTCTCCTCTAATCTTTCCTCTTGCTTAGATTAATTTAATAAAGGATAGTGGCTGGATACGACTGCAATGGTTAGCTCGAATTAAAAAATGTCCAAAGATACCTCTAGACAGATTAGTGAGTGAGAGCTTCAAAATTTATGGCATATCTAAATATACATCGTTAACAGTACTTGATAAACCTAATTTCCTTACAATTTGTATACCTCAAAATATAAAATTGAAAAAGTCATCTCGCTAAGTACTAATATAAACATTATCCTGTTCCACATAAGGCGCTGAGTATATGATTTTCGAAAGATATTTCAGCTATTTTTGCACAAATGTACCGGAAATCCATATAAGAAGGCACACTTGAGCGTTCGCAGTGACAAACTATCATAACTGGTGCAATACTTAGCAATTGGAATCATGTTGAATTAGGCAAGACAAGTGGAAATTTTTACTTGCAACAGTTTGCGTGAATTGCACACCATTACAGAAATAAATAGTTACATGCAAAAGGCGAATAAATAATTATTTTCGGGGGAGGGCTGGAGCAAAACTGTAGTGGTTAGATATTAAGTTTTACAGATGTAGTCAAAAACATGTTAAGAAGTGAAATTGTGCTTGGGGCCACGTGCTCTGCTGCATTCGGAATTTGCAAAGGTCGTCGGTTATCATGGTTGGTGGTTTTTCTGGGGTTGGGGGTGTTTGGTTTTGGGTGGTGTTTGGTTTTGGGAGGTGTTTGGTTTTGGGGGGAATTTTGTTTTGTTTTGTTGTTTTGAGGTTAAATTCACAGGATCTACATCGGGTTAATTGTGTAGATAACTTTCATCAAGGGGTATCATGACTGCAAGATATATTTGTTTTTTAATTAGACGTGTGCATAAAGCAGTTTGCAAGAAAATAACATTGTTCGTCTTGTGCAGAAAAATAAGTCTGATACACCGTACCTACAATCATGAAAAGTCTGTCAGTCTCCTCCTGTCGACTGCAATAAGTAGTCTTTTTATAGTAAAATTATATACCTGCTAAACATTAAAAATAAATATTTCTACCTACTTTTTTACCCTCTACCAATTATATTTTAGGAGGGGGAAGTTTATTATTTCCAGTCCGAAACATGTTTTAAATATTGCGATGCATTTAAGGTTTGTTTTGAAAAGCTATTATGTCGTAATGTTATTTTCACTCATTATCAAGTTTTTGGAAAGGTAACAAAATGGCAAACATCACCTTGAACTTTGGCTGCGGTGTATTCATGATCCGGAAGCTACTTCTCCAGAAACTTCCTGGCACACGTCTCTTAATACTGAAGAATGCAACGCGGAACAAAGCTGGTGCTTTTTTTACAAGAATACTGAGAGCAGCAGGGAGGGCGAACCCTACAAATTTTTGCGACGAAATCGATTAAAGCCTCAGAATGCCCAATAGAGCCTTCCTACGAAATCTACAAATGGAGCCTTAGCGATTTTGTCGTAAATATATTGTCATAACCACCCTCAAATTGCTGCCATTGTTGTCATAACCCTCCCCCCGCTGAAAAGATTTCAGGGTTAATACAAATGATTTAACCAAATATTTGTTAGCTTTTCACAAACAGACTAATCGATAATACTTCACCACGTAGATCAATTAAATTATTTGACTGATCGGTGAGTATGTAAAATTAATTCTAGTTAGCGAATCATTTTGACATTGCATATATACTGGATTAGTCGGATTCTCAACAATTAAAAATCCTGGAGGAGCTGTTGGTGCAAATGAATAAAGAATGTAACCTTGTCGGGCTTGATTTGATTGCTCGAGATTAATTTGATAGCTTCCTTCGATTACATCACACGTTAAATTAAGCGCGATCACCGATGAAATGTCCACATTGTTCGGTGCGATATATCTACCGTCGCCGTCGGGAGAATTATTATGAGTGAGGATAATAGGCTTCGGCTGGCTATCTTTCCATGATTGATAAATTTTATTAAATCCTTCGTCGATGGCAGTTCTGAGTTTTTTCTTTAACTCAGGTACGTTATATCCCGGTAGTTTATAATTTGGATTTTCCTTTATTTTTTTTTTCTTATATTCTTTGGCGGAAACGGTTTTTGAAATGGGTGAATTTTCATTGGTAAAAACACTAATAATCCTCGAATTAAATATTTCCATATCATCGATGATTTTATTACCTGCAGCGACTACACTAGTAAATTCAGCTTGTGTGAAAAGGCCAGATCTTAACGAGGGTAATAGCAACGAAAAATCATGATTCATTCTATCAAGGATGTGATTTTCAATATCTTCGATTGTTGGGCTTGTTTCATGCGTTTCCAAAATTTCACCTTCCTGTGGGATATAATCATTAAAAAGTGGAATTATCCACGCATCCTCAACCTATTGATCCTTATATCGATATCTCTTTTTGAAGTTTATATCCTCGAATTTTTTATAAGTTTTTGATGGAATTTCAGGTCCTATTTCATCAGTGACGTAATCAGACTTTACAGGCTCGGGCGTGGAAATGCTAGCACTTTTAGGTGGATCTTCGGGCCATCCTAATACTGTTCTTATTGAACTGTTATAAATATCTACAACATACCCAGGAGAGCTTATTTCAATTGTAGATGATAGTGTTGGTTCATGAACTGTTATCGCAATTTTTGATTCCCTTCTAGTAATGGATTTTATTCTACGTTGTAATTCATTATTAATTTGCTCAATTTGATAAGACCCAGTTGGTATTGAAACAACGTTCCAATCTGGAGTGTCATCTTTTTTATTTCTATACGCAAACACCAGAGAATTATTAGGTCTCTGACCACCAAATGGAACCGATCTGATATTAGGCCAACTATGATACACTCGTAATTTTGCCAACGCGATTTCCTTTACTGAAACAGGGGAAGGAAAATTCACACTGAATTTAGGGTTTGTTGACGATATTGATATCATGCTTGTTTTCCGCGGAGTGGTATTTTCTGCTATCCGCTGAAGTAGTTGAATCTCTTGCGACATTATTATTATTATTTACAATGTCTAATTTCGTAAAAGATGAAAAAACGCTAGCGTTTTTAATCGCAGTATCATAAATACGTATCATCGCGGAGAATTCGTCTTCAGTAATTATCGTATCATCAATCGATGATGACATCAACGAGAATAATTGTGAGTAACCGTTAGATACTGTTTGATGTTTTACTATATAGTCGTTAAGTTTTTCTTGAGAACACGATGATATTTTTTTAGTAATAGCATTTGCAATTCCAGCAAATGTTGTCACCGCGGAAATAGCAATTGGGACAGCAATCGGAGCTACCATTGTTACTGAAGATAGTATAATACCAGCACCGGCCATTATACCAGATACCGAGTATACTGTAACATCAATCGCGGTAATTCTCCTGCGATACTTTTTAATTTTTATTTCATACTCATCAATGAGTGTTTTGAGTTTCGTTAAAAACTCTTTGACGGTATCATAGCGATATTGCGATGACGGAATCATATTATTTTAAAACCTCAAGTGGTTTCTAATTGTTAAAAATTCTAATTCAGATCAGCTACAAACTCCATGTACCATACAAATGATGTCTTATTTAAATTAGGATCAGTGCTTGTTATTGTAAACCGTTCGTATTCACCCACGTCAATAGTCGTTGAAATCACGTTGTTGTATCCATATGAAGTCGATGATGATATATTAAACTGATTCAGTGACACTATTGTTAATCGATAAATACCCGGGTTTGACACAGTGAGAGTTATTGTATTCTTATTATGTTCCCAATCTAATGATCCAGAGAAAAATGTGTATACCATATTTATGATATTCCTCTCATGAGGAATCTTTATTTTTTCAAGTAGCGGAAGATTGTTTTTGAACGTTGTAATACCCGTGTTGAT
Organism: Potamilus streckersoni; assembly: GCA_016746295.1. Lineage (NCBI taxonomy): Eukaryota > Metazoa > Mollusca > Bivalvia > Unionida > Unionidae > Potamilus > Potamilus streckersoni. Next base: position 8,091,454 of record JAEAOA010000768.1, on the reverse strand, counting down.
TGCTTCCAATTGCCGATTCATCGCTGGTATTTCTTCGATGGATTTTTTAATATCCGGAAGTTTGATATCTATTTTATCAAGTGGACCTCTCAAAAATTTATCAACAATGTTTTTACGAAATGTTGAAAACTGTTTGACGTGTTCTTCATATTTTAATTGAAATGTTGCAATTTCCAACATAGATGCTTTTATCTCTGCAATACTCGGTGTGGTTACTGGTGGATTTCCACGGAAATTCTGTCAGCTGTTTTTCAATTTTGTCTACGATTGACTTTTGTAATTCATACAATTTATTAAATTCAGCTTTATGATTGTTATATTCATCATTGAGTGATTTTAACTCGTTTGCTGTGCTATCTACTGTTGTTAGTTTATATCACGGTTTGAGTTTTCCATCGTTTAAATATAACGCTATTGTATTTTCAACGACGTCACGTCTTCTTATTAAGATATCATCCAATGACACATTATTAGATTTCAATTTGCCCTGGCGATCTTGAAATACAACTATTTCCCCAGGATCTACACTTGACAGGTTTAATGTCTCGGCGATTTCATCTTCGATTATTTTTTTTTACATCTTCGACAGCGAATTTACTATCGGTTTCTGTTTTTTTTTTTTTTACTCTGATAAAGGTCGTCCCCAAATATCAATCATTATACGAAAACGCTAACGTTTTTCTAAATCATTTCTAATTGGTGAAAACGCTATCGTTTTTGCCATTGCCAGCTAGTATATTCATTAACAACAACTTGTGGTGGTTTCCTTGGAAATCTAGATATCTCTGAAAGGACGTTTAATACTTCACGACCCCATATCGGTGGATCAATTAACCGTTGTGTTGGTAGCGTGGAATAAAAAATTGGAGCCAACGATGATTTTGTTATTGTAGATATATATCGCATAAATTCTTTTGGTGGAGCTAATCCATATGAATCAAAATAGACAATTCCACATGGATCAATTGCATATGCGACCCAATGAGTTCCTCTTCTCCGCTGCTGTATCAAGATTGATAAACCCCAGTCTCCATTTTTTTTTTTTTCATTGGTTTTTTGACGATAATTGAGGATAACTCTCATCCATGAAAACTCCTCTAAAGTTTTTATTGATAACGATTTTACACAGCCTCTCAATCAAATCAAAATTGTAATCATATCGCGACAAATCCAAGGGCGATTTTCTACTATTACAGCACGTTCTGGCTTCTATTTTTAGGCACTGCCCATGTTACTAATTGTATCTTGGGTTCTCTGTCCGTCTTAAGACCATTTCTTTTTCATCTTTTCACCAGTACTTTTTTCAGGGCCATCTCCTGAAGAAGTTCTAAAAGCTCATTACGCTGAAGACTTCGATATCGCTGGGCGCCGCTGAAATCAATACTGGAAAAGCTGATAATACAGTCGAATATAAATACTGAGTTACCTAATACTGAGAGTCATTGTCGCGACTTTAGTCTAATTAATCATGTTTGAACTCATCGCATTTGCGGGAGTTTTGAGCTTAAGTGAGATCTAGTTAGAGTTTTTACGATACACATAGGGAGAATGTAAGTGTAGTAGAACAGAACGGTACTCTATTAGGCGTGTGGGCTATGAGTTTGGGGGTCAACATATTAACATTTTGACACGTAATTTACTGACATTTAATTTTATTGAAATGTCATCAGTATTCTGAAAAGTAAAAATAATTGAAGGAATTAATTATTAATTGTAATTATTACAAATGTACAAATTACGATATGCTTGTGTTTATAATACTATAATGTTACAGTTTTTTGGTATATAATATACTCTTTATTATGGTGAAGATATAAGTAGCTTTGCGGAAGATACATAATGACATAATGTTGTTTTACAATGAGATTGTAGAGTACGGCAGACTTTTATTGATATTTTAAAGAAGGGATGTTGTTCAAAGCTGGAAGTATTTTTAAAAATAATAGTGTATCAATACACAAGGGTATTGTTGGTTCAAAATGAATTGTTTTTTTTAGATCTAGTGTGTTTTGGCGTTATGAATTTTGGAGATAGGGGATATAACGTATAATATTGGTGTTAAAGTAAAATTTAAAGAATTTATTAATGGAGTGTTGGAGTTTTAGGTCTTTTGTTTATTTATTTGTAATTTTATTCAAAAGTGAGTAGGTGTTGTTTTATTATGTTGAGGTAATTGAGAGGAGGGAGATGGGGGGAACAGGTTGTGATATTAGTTATTACGAAGGAAGATTTGTATATTTCATAGAATTGGTATTTTAAGGGGAAGCTATCATAGAAGTTGTGATTATGTTAGCTATTTTTTGTTTGTGTAGTGGTGCATTTTATAACTTGGGTGTGTTGAGAGTTATGGAATGTTTTTTGGGACAATGGCTCTTATCGGTGAAGGCGAGGTTATGGAGGGGGGGAGTCAAATTAGTGTATTGGTTAGCAATAATAACTAGTGGGAACTCTATCTCTTAGATTCTGTGGTCTCTGGGGATGGATACAGTTGGGGTATGAGGGTGGAACATTGTCTCATGTATTATCTGTCTGTTACTCTTGGTGTGTATTTTTCGGGTATGGTAATCTCATTACTATCATTTTCAAAGTTGATAGGATGTGTGATGTTGGTATGGATCAAGTTAGATGTTATAGTGACGGTGGTAGTGGAGAATTTGTGAGTTGTGGGAGGATGTAGGGAGATAGAGGTTTTAAGTTTAGGGGGGTGGTTAGGTAGGATATGGAGTGTTAAGGAATTGAGGGAAGGGACTTTGTGAGTAATGTTAGGGGGGATTACAAGTGTGTGTTTGGTTAATGTGTACAGTGGTTATTGGGAGTTGTGATGAGGAGAGGGGGTAGTTATTGATAGGTACGTGAGGTGTGGATGGGTGTGGAGTTATGAGATGATGTGAGTAAGATGGGAGGTAGTGTTTTAGTTATATGTTTTGGGGATGATGGTGAAGTTGGTTAATGAGATTTATTAAGTGTAGGGTAATGAAGTAAGGGGTGTTTAAGATGTTGGTATCTGATTGGAAGTCTGTGGGGGGGGGATGGATATTACTGAGTTGGGATTGGGGGGGATTGGGATGGGAATTATTGGTTAGTGATGGATATGGTTTGTGTGAGAATGTTGTGAGCGGAGTATCGGTGATAATTTTAATTTATAGGTGTTGATGGGATTGAAATGTAAGGGTTTGATGAGGATCTCATGAGGGTGTATTGAGAGATGCTAGAATAGAGCTAGATTTTTTAGGATATGATATAGGATTTTTGGTGAGTATGGTGTTAGGGTTATGTTGGATACTAGAAATAAGTTTGTGGTGGAGAAGAGGGATGGTGGGATGTTGTTAGGTGTGGGTTGTGGTGTTGATGAGGGTGTGGTATAGGTGATGAACATGGACACACATTAGACAGTGTGATGAGGTGTTGTGTGTTTTGAATTTTGTAGGTTTAGTAGTGAGGTAGGGTGATCTTGGTATTGTTGGATTATGGGTGACAGGGGAGGAGGTTTTGAGGAGTTAGTTTGACAACATAATTGTAAGAGAGTACTAAGAGTATGATACTGTGATTTTGTAGTATTGAGGGGTAGTCATTGCTAATGATGTGAGTTTTTGTTACAATGCGTTATTTATCACTTTACTGACATTTGCAGGCATCATTGTTGTTGAAGGTAGCGGTGTTGAAACCATTTGTGGTGGTTTTCGTCCGAATCTAGATTTCACCAATGACGTTATTCTATTCTTTGCGGTAGAAAAGGCCGTTCCTGCAAGATCTCCAACAGCGTTGATTCCCTTATTACGAATAACATCAATGGCTTTCATCGCTAATTGTTTAGCAACTGGTGCTACTTTTGGGGCTATTCTTGTGAATAAACCCGCTATGGTATTTCCAAGGCCGTCTCCATAGTATGCCCTATAAACAGGCAATCTTGAGTTTACCACATACACGTTTGTTGGTTTATCGTGATTATAGTGTACTATCATCTTATTTGAAATGACTTTGTAATTTCTAAATGCAGGCATTTCAGAAATTTCAATCGCTATAATAGCCACTAAATTCCCCTGGAATTCCGTCCATTAACTCATCCAAGAGTTCTCGATACGTATGAATATCAATTATCCCACCTTGGAATAATCGTCTGCAAATATCAAATGCTTCATTAGTTATTTCGACTGAGTTATTCCCAGCTCGCTTACCTCCCATAAGAACCTCAAGTCGTGATATATCATTAATGATATTACTAGGACATATATGAGAATCATGATGAGAACTTCCATAACCCTCCCCTGAAGTACTTGCTTGTTGAATTTCTGGAGATTGTTGACCTCGACCTCGACCTTGACCTCGACCTCGACCTTGTTGTTGTTCTTTTCGTTGTTGTTGTTGTTGTTCTTTTATTTCTTTTCGTTGTTCTTTTAGTTGTTGTTGTATACCATACTTATTAACTCCCATTTTATAAGCATTATACTCCAATGTATCCTTTTTTAAATTGCCTGAGATTTCTTTATTAATTTTATATATCCAATCCACCCAGTCATCTCGTTTTATTATGTTTTTTTATACTCGTCTTTTAAAAATTCCTTCCTGTTATAATAACTTTTGATAGCGAAGTCACCAAATGACGCATTGTCTTCAAGTTTCAGCAATGGAATTCGTCTGATTTCTGCTATAGTTTCATTAGTGAATTTCTCGTTAAAAGGAACAATTTTTTAGCGAAATCACTAGTGATTTCACTAGCATCTTCAACGGGGTTATCATCAGTATCAATATCACCTATTTGTTGTATTTCTCGCTGAGTTTGTAACTCACCTGAAAGCTGTTTTATTCACTCCTGAGTTTTTTCAGTCTCTGTAGCAATCTTTCCCAGCATATCAATAATAGGTACTTCTTTTCGTGTTCCTTCTTTAGGGATGTCGCCGTATATAGCACGTTTTGTTGCAAGTTTCATATCTTTAGTAGCTTTAGTTACAGGGGCAAAAAGCTGTTCACTTCCAATAGAAAAGTCAGTCTGCGCTTGCTAAGTTGTAGTTTATCTCGCACGTCATGTCAAATTGGTATAAACTTTTTCAGTAATGCTAACCTCTCACGGGCTAGTCTGGTAGTTAATGCTTCTGATGTCATTATTGGAAATACTAACGTTTTTTCAATTGTGGGTTTCAATGCTTGCATTTCCAGACTATTCAATCAAACGTCTATAGATTTCACTTTCAAAGCAATCTCTGACCGAACTTGGTACTGTTCCCCTAGTTTCTTTCTAATTGCTTCAACTATACTAAATAGCCGAATGAATAAATTAATATCATTGTTATACAAAGAATCATTAACCGCTTTTTGGATTCTTTTTATCAGTGAATACATTTTAGGTAGGACATATCTTCCATGTTTCATTTGTATATCAATTTGTTCAAATTCATTCAAAAGTCTGTCTTCATTTAAAAATTCAGAAAGTACGATTCCTTGATTTCTTAAATTTGATATTTCTGTGATGATAGATGTAATATCTTGAAATTCCATTTATTGAATAATATATTTTCTTTATCTTTAAAATATTATTAATACCCAATCCAACATACAAAAAAGGGACATATACAATGCTTGGTCATCTCCTTCGAGTTAATAGGCAGATAGTTAAGCATACATTAAAGACTTATACAATACCCTAACCCCCCAATCGAGTTCAAGGGCGGGTTATATGGGTATTAGACTCAGAAACCATAAGCGGTTTCACAAAACATGTAACATATAACATGAAGCCCTCATTTGGATATCTTTCGCGCCAAACGACGTCAAAGAGGCCCAGAGGGGGGACAGTACATTCTTGGAACTCATTGAGTGCCTTCGCATTAAATAAGCCCAAGCCACAAACATAGATCTCCGGCGGAAGCTCTAACGTAATAAAGATTATATTAGAGCTCCCAGAAGATATGTTGTGGGGGGACAGTACATTACATATAGGATGATATATATACAATGAGATTATATAGGATGATATATATACAATGCAATTATATAGGATAATATATATATATATACAATGAGATTATATAGGATGGTTATATATACAATGCGATTATATAGGATGATATATGTACAATGAGATTATATAGGATGGTTATATATACAATGAGATTATATAGGATGGTATATATACAATGCGATTATATAGGATGGTTATATATACAATGAGATTATACAGGATGATATATATACAATGCGATGATGGTAATATATACAATGAGATGATAGGATGGTATGATAGGGACAGTACAGGACGATACAAACATGAAACGACGGGGCGGACTTACTACACCCAATCTACCAATCAAAAGCAACCCAAGAAATTAACCATGGTTGCAGTTGAAAAAATTCAACCACACCATGACAATGGTGTGGGTAGTTTTGATTGGCATATTGGGCTTCGCTTAAAGCCCCAAACTTTTACAGCTCATGTTATATATAAGGTGATAATAATACCAGTATCGATAAGCGAGTGTGTATTTATTTTCCTAGCATTTCATAGTGAAAATTGTGTAGTAATTTCAATGGAAACTAAATATTTAAATAAAACATTAAAACAAGAAATACAACTATTAAATAATAGCAAAATTTTATTAATTTCTATAATATTACGTTTATTTAATCGTAATAATAATGGATTTACATGACGAGATAACTCTGTCATGGGATCCCTGTCAATTCAGGACCTGCTATTTCTTGAATGGTTCGAGAATTATATTTTCTGCGTCATCGATAATTTTATTACATGTAGCTACCACACTAAAAAACTAAATTACATGTAATGCGCTTTACTATTTTGAGTTCACATACAATCTATTTTATTTGTAATTACAAAGTAATTTCATTTTCATACAAAATCTAAACAGCTGTTAACGTGCACAATTGGGATTTTTAAAAAATCTATTAATAGAACCTTGACCTAGAGTCTTGTGTTAACGCGCGCGTTTCGGTACAATAACCATATTTACTACCTGTTTATATGGCTGTTCCAGCTGTTCCAGCTACTGTCATTTACTTTTTTAATACATGTATACGTGGATATTGCGAATAAGTATTGAAAAAATATATGTACATAATAGCTTATAAAATGATATTAACGAGAAACGCTTTTAGCGTTTTTCCCTATGGAAAATCGACTACTTTACCCTATGGTAATTGGTCTGAATTGTAAAATCATGCAAAAATGACTAAAATAGCATAACTCACTATTGAGAGTTATCTTGTAAATAGGAAAACTTTATTCTATGTCCATTTTTCTTTGAGATAGCTGTTTGATAAATCCCTTCAGCAACTTTTCGTACTGAAGGAATACATATTCCAAAATATTTCCCTGCAGCATTCATTGATTGAAAAATACTTTTTTCATTCGTCGCTGTATCAAATGACTGTACTGGTCTCTTTCCAACTGACTTACAAGTCCCTGTCTTTCCCTTTCTTGTATTATCACTTTGGGAAATGCATTGCAAATTTGCAAGAGAATTATTTTGAATATTAGAGTCAATATGATCAATAACACAGCCATCTTTAATCGGTCCCATATAACACTCAAAGATTGCCCTATGACAGAGATATAACTTTCTTCCAGCAGTAAAACACAAATATCCCTGATTATTAACATATCCCACATCTTTCTTTAGTATACAGTGTTTATCAACACCATTATGAGATATTTCATAATTAACAAGTTCGGGGTGAGGTCTGAATTCTTGCTCCATTTATATACAATAATACTATTTGTCTAATTCATCATTTGCTTTATTTATAAATCTATTAATGTAGTCTTGAGGGGTTTTTATGATTCTGTCTTTGACAGAGTCATGGTTAGGGTCAATGATAGCGTTTTTTATTCGTTTATCATAATAACGTTTCAATTCTCTAAACCGCTTACCTCCACAATTGATACATAATTGTGATTTTCCTCTCACACCCACCCCACAATTTATGAATGGTGGCGGGCCTGTCGAATTATTTCTGACGCTCTGTAAGTGATGTCCACAGAATTCACCTCTACATGATTTATTGCATGGGGTTACTGATCCAATCATAAGCCATTTGCAGTGATTCATTATTTATAAACAAAATTTTCTATTTAAATGTTTGCTTTATTTATATGAATGAAGAATAAAAGAGATTATCGACAATCAAGCCTTATAAAATATTAAATTCAATCTTGATAGAACCCTCGAAGACGTACCAAAAGAGAGAATAAATAATAGAAGTCTGATTAGAAAAATACGAGATTGTGTTAAGGAGTTTAAACAGGACGGCGCATCACACACCTGGTCAACATTTAAAATTGATGGTGTTGTTGATGCTAGAATGAATGATGAAACAGCAGCTATGATACTATCACAACTTGGCAATAAACGATATTTTCTCAGAGTGAAATTCATTATCAATTTAGAATCGGGCAATTGGGTCATAAGAGACAAATTTGAACCAATTGTGTTAAGGAGTTTAAACAGGACGGCGCATCACACACCTGGTCAACATTTAAAATTGATGGTGTTGTTGATGCTAGAATGAATGATGAAACAGCAGCTATGATACTATCACAACTTGGCAATAAACGATATTTTCTCAGAGTGAAATTCATTATCAAATTAGAATCGGGCGATTGGGTCATAAGAGACAAATTTGAACCAATTCTCAAAGATAGGACAACAGTCATTGTTAGCAGTAGAGAAAAATAGATACGCAAATTGTAAAACAGTCTTCTTGTCCAATAAAACAAAATTAGGTAGAATTGTTACTTACAGTGATGGAGAAAGCTCTGCATATCTACATTTGAGAGCTTCTATGCTGGGTTATGCATCTATCAATTTATTTGCAATGATAAATAGATTTCCTAGTATAGCAGTTAGAGTTGCAATTGATTCAATGTATGTCGATAAAAAATATATCAAAGAGGTAACTAAATTTACTAATAGCGAAGAGTCTTGGGGAACATGGCGAATTAAACGTGAAATACAATGCGATTATTCTGAATCAGCAGACGTTGAGATTAAAAGCAGTTACCTGAAAAACGATAATTCTATCAGTGAAAAATCCGAAGGATTTTCTATGTCTAAAGCACCACCGATATCAGATCCAATTTGTAGATATAAAACAGTTTATTTAAACGGTTGTGGTGGATCTGGAAAGACAACACGTGTGATAGAATTATATCGAGAGAGAACGTCCATGATTGTACTCACACCAACCCATAGACTAGCGAGAGAGATAAAACAACGAAATGTTGAAGCTTGCACGTATCATAGTTTTTTTCGATACAAGGGCGATTCTTGGACTCCTGAGCGAATGGGTGAGAAATTTATTCCTGCGGTTATTATTTGGGATGAAGCATGTACTGTTTCAGAAGATGTATTAAAAATGTTTTTGATTGGTTATTGCAAAATAATACAAAAATTATATTGTGCGGCGATCATGGTCAACCACCACCATTTGTTGGTAGAAGTCCACATAATTGGTTAAAAGGATTTGTTGATTATTACGAAGAAATTGATACTGACTATAGAGCACTTGATGAGCAGTGGCGTGAGTTTAAGAAACTAATTAGATTACAACCCGATAGAATTCAATGTGAAGTAGTGCGTGAAATAATTTCTGAAACACCTATGAATGATTTTTGGGAAACATGGAGACCAAATGATTTTGTAGTAGCAAGTAGAAAGATAGTCAGAGACACACTTCAGAAAAAGTTGTTTGAGCTACACAAGAAAAAATTCCCAACGTTTCCAGTACCGTTGTGTTATAGACCATTGGATACACGAAAGCAGAATATTGAAGTTGAAATTCCAGGCCAGACGGAGAAACAGATTCTAGTGTTAAATGATATTGTGTTAGTTGATATCAATGCTGTAAAAGATGCATTATGCGCTGATAAATCACCATGGACGCTTGGTTATGTAACAACAATACACTCGTCACAAGGATTGTCCATCACGGATACAATTGTTTGGATAGTTGATAATCGCATTGAATGGTCAAATTTAGTCTATCTCGCAGTGTCCAGAGTACGACGATTAAATCAACTACGAAGGGTTGTTTTCGATGATGATTTTAATGCAAACGATGATAGCACTGATATTAGCATCATTAATAAAAAAAACTCTCTGGTTACAAACAGCAGGACAAAAAACAACGAGAATTTGATATTGATGCTGAAGTAATAATCGCATTAAAAGAACAACAGAATAATCACTGCGCCAGTTGCAATTGTATAATGCACTGGCAGTATTCGGATAAAGACCCTCGACAATTCACCGTAGACAGAAAAAATAACAGTCTTGGTCATGTCAGAAACAATGTGATGTTGACCTGTCTTGAGTGTAATAGACGTAACAGAGCTAGTTAAGACCAAATGGCGGTAATTGAGTATCGTCCGGAATGACTTGTAGTTGTTCGCGTGTAAAACCACGCTGAGGTGCAGTTGAATCCAATCTGTAGATTGGAGGTCTACCAGTTGATCGCGTTATGGTTGAAATTTTATGCGTAGTAACACTCCATATAGGATCAGTAGCTCTTCTTTTACCATCTTCAAGTTCTCCTGGTTCATATAAATATCTTACAGTAACAACACCGAGAAGTGGCTGAGTGCTAACCTGCTGTGGTTGTTCGGGTATATATTTTTTTATTGCAATATTTGCTTTCATATTAATAGTTCGAGTAATCTCGTTATTTAACGCTGCAACTACACTCGGTAACCTTTGGACCCATTCACGAGATCGTTTTTCTTGGATGAATTCTTTTGCATATTGATATCTAAATAACCGTTCTGCAAGAGTTCGATTAAATCGTTCTACAATTGCCTGATCACGATGTAACGCAGTATGTCCCCGTCGTATTGTAACATTATGAGTTTTCATTGTTGATAGAACAGCACCTTGAAACTCTTTGCCAGGATCAACTTGTAATAGATTTGGCCATCTTAGAGGACCTCGTCGATAAATCCTTTCAAATGCAGAAGCGACTTCAGAAGCTGACTTTGTTTTCAATGGTTCTGCTTGTTTAAATCGACTCGCAATATCAACTACAGTTAGCGCGTATTTGTAACCATGGTCATGTGGTAAAAACAATAAATCAGCCTGATGAACTTCATTGGGTACGGTAACATCAAAATGAGAATAATTAATTTGTTTAAGCGGTGGTAGATAAATTTGCCATATAGCTTGTTTGGATAACCAATCTTCCGCAGTGGAATTTTTCACTTTTGCAGCGTTAGCGAGTTTACTGATTGCTGCTTAACCCCTCCAGTATCCTTTCGGAGAATAATAAATAGATTCCATACTATAAAAACACTAGTGTTTTTAATTACCAGCACCTAACACCAATTTGCCTTTCATAGCTGATTTGACCAACCATGAAGCCAATTTTTCTTTGAAGGATTTATCGGGAATAGCATTTAACGCATGAATTAATTTTACATCCGCGAGATGTCTTTGTTGCAAATTATTACTTTTATATTCAACATCATGAGCATGACATGCCTTATCAATAGCATTTATCGGATACTCACCAGGCCGGGGCTGATTTTGATCATCAAGTCTGAGATCTAATCTCGTTCCGGGACCACAGTAGCTATATCCTGGAAGGTGTTTTTCTCCAGGGTATTTTGCCCATGGGGTTCCGGGGAGTTTTCCCAATTTGGCTGCGATATCACCTCCGTGTCGCTTTTTTTTAAAGAAATAAATCGAAATTTTTTTGTACCACATGTTACACACTTACCAGTAAGTGCCGATCTGTTATTTTTAGTTGTAATCGTCGTCGCATCATTTGTACTAGTACGCTGTTTACATTTAACACAATATAGATCCATAATTTATATATAGCGTTATGAATATAATTGATTTTTCAGCGACTAAAAGAAGAGAACCGGTGAAACACCACGCAGCGCTTCCGAATTCTGTCCGTGCCATTATAATCGGACCATCTGGATCGGGTAAAACGCAATTGCTGCTTAATTTGATAATGCGATTTATGAAGTGGGATAAATTATATTTAGTTGCTCCATCCGTAGATGATCAACGGTGCTATGAAGTGCTAAAAGATTATAATGAGAATGCATCAGAAATTAAAGGTGAAAGTGTCATCGACTTTATAACAGATATTGATGATGCGCCTATCTTAGATGACCTCGATGGAGACATAAACAATCTTGTAGTGTACGATGATGTGATGTTAGATAATCAAAAAAACCCTGCTAGAATATTTTCACGAGGTAGGCATAAAAACACTGACGTGATATATGTCACTCAACGCTACACTCAGATTCCAAAAGTGATTCGCGATAACTGCAGTATTCTTGCTGTATTCAACGGCGTTGATACACATACGCTACGAAATATTTGGCAGACATGGTGTTCCGATATGGACTTCAATGGATTCAAAAATTACTTTAGTCATGCTCAGTCAGAACACATGGATTTATAACAATAAATTTACACGATCCTCGGTTACGATATCGTATTGGACTTGATCAAATATTTGGTTAAATCATTTGTATTAACCCTGAAATCCTTTCAGCGGGGGGAGGGTTATGACAACAATGGCAGCAATTTGAGGGTGGTTATGACAATATATTTATGACAAAATCGCTAAGGCTCCATTTGTAAAATGGAGTCTTTATTATTTTTTTTTTTGTTAAAATATGAGATTTCGTAGGAAGGCTCTATTGGGCATTCTGAGGCTTTAATCGATTTCGTCGCAAAAATTTGTAGGGTTCGCCCTCCCTGCTGCTCTGAGATTTTAAACTCCATACGAGATTTAAACCGGATATAAGCTCTACTTCGCCAGTCTAAACATCGGTGTGGAGAAACTGTTTATAGGTTTTGGAACTTTTCCCTAAGTACATTCTAGTGATCTCATTATCCCGTTTGTACATACCATTCCCGCTTGTTTGCTGGTGGCTAGTAACATTATCCACACATGAAGTTCAGATTGGCCGATGTAGTATCAAATGTTAGCTTATTCTTAGAGATTTCACAGAAAACCTGGCCATGTTTTTTTTCACGAGCTCTAATATGACCAGCTTTCTTCTAATGACAGCCACTCATGTTTCACTTTGTGTTCAAGGGAAATAAATTATTTCTTAAAGTTTTACAAAGATTGTTGTCTTCACTCTTTTATGTTACTTATTTTAAGAACAAATACTGGTAACATGACTTATGTGTCACGTCTTCTATTGTTTTGCTCTGATAGTTCTTTAAGCTACTGCCTCGGTATCTGTTCTTTTTCCTGCTTGGGTTTAACGCCAAAAATAGCTTTTCCAAGACAGTATCAGTACCTTCACATTATTACTTTACTTGCCCTGTTTTTACTGTGTGCTACGGGCTAAAGTAAATTTTGAGCCACGTCAAGTTGATATTCTTGCCCGCCACTTTTTCTACAAAACCTCAGCCACGTAAATGTGCCACTGCTCTAAGTACTATATCATAACGTCAGCCTTAGCTCGTGACAAATGGCATTACACTATATATTTTTTAGAAATATTAGCGACCACACATGTTCTCTGTCAAACAGAATTAATCTGGCAACTCAAATTCATCAAATCCACTACGACACATTACAGGAACATCTTCTCACCCTGATGGAATACCTCTAAATTATGTTTGTTAACGCCTATAGCAACGTGATAGCACTGCTTAAATTTAGCTCAATGTATGCTACGGCAAAGGTAGCGTGCAATCTAGAACATGGCACCTTTGTCAAAGCCAGAAAATAAAACAAAGCAGCCCATGTTACATCTAATATATTTTAGAACATCATACAAAGACTGTCAAGAATATTGAATGCGAGAGCTTAACTATATATATATATATATATATATATATATATATATATATATATATATATATATATATATATATATTGTCCTCACTAATTTCAGACTTTGCAATGTAAACTACGCGGCCAATGTTCCCCTGATGTTTTGCTATATAATGTACTACCAATAATTACCATGCCTTAGCTTTCAATATATAATCAGCGAAATATGATATTCTTGTGACAGAATATGATTTTTTTAGTATGTGTGTCTAATCGAAATAGTGCAAAAACGGAATACGATCTCAGCTATCTCAATCAACTTTTATTATAAATTGTCATTTGATTAATTATGTTAATGTTAATAGCAATCTCAGATCAATTGCATTTAATTTTAAACCCTCAAAAAGTATGCACTTCAAGCTGCGGAGATATTGCTTTCTGATCAAAATACTTAAAATCTTTAGTTTTCATCTTGCTATGCAACTAGTCAATACATATAACTATGAGAAATCTAAATATTTTCTCAACAATTGAATTCAAAGCTATCAATAAAACAAGCATAAATATAAACCAATTTCCATCTCAACTGTATGTAACTGGCACGTAATTCAATCCATGGCTAGGGGTTGATGATATGGCGTACTAATGTTTCTGATGGAGAAAACGATTTATTCTAATGCGGTCTTTCCGTTAACTGTGGCGAAACGGTCAAAATGAGCTGAATTAGGTTTAAGTGTAAAAAATGCCAAGGTTGAAATACGTTGAAAGTTTGCAATGATCGATTTATTAAGAAGGATGAAAATGCAATGACACCATGGATATTCATGTGTTCATTTGGCTAAGAAAACAATTAATGGTGTGTTTCGATGCAGAGTATCGTGTTTTATAAATGTGTTACACTGCAAAATCAGTCAGTCTATATTGCTAAGGGTGAAGAACGTTTTAGCTCCTGGAGCAACGTGTACTCCCTCGTAACGATTGTCTATTGAGAATGTGTTGGAAGTCTTGAAAGACTATTATGTAAAAGGTGAAAAACGAGCAAGGTATCGTATCTTAGTGTGATACAATTTTTCTTTGAAAGGATTCTGAAGATAGTTGTTTGGCTTACGGATCTTAGTGATAGGGTCTAAAACTAACTGTTTGAATTCGTTTGCATTGTATGTTATATAATTAAAATATTGTAAGAATTTTATATATTATTTTCTTGATAGGAGTTTTGTTATAATTGTTTGATTTTATTCGTTTATATGTCAAACGAATCAGGTATGCAACTATTTTGGCGATGAGTTAGTTTTGTTTAATTCTTTGGTATAACTACGATGTGAATTCTCTTAACCTACGAAATTCTGTATTAACAATGTGCTTACAGCAGGAACCATAGTTTTTATTGTGGTCCCTATGTATAGTGTGTCTGACATTAGTCAAGGTAGTGATTAATAGTTCACACTGCAGGGGCATATTTGTTAAGTGTATGAGTAAGACCAGATTATAATATAGATCAATCGGTGATGCCAAATATTTATGTAGATAAATACATTGATCTTCATGTACTATGTTTTGTTCACGGAAGGAACTCTACTAAAATTTATCTGGTATAATGACAGGTTGTGTCCTGGAACCATACTAGCAGTTACTGTCAGTCGGAAGTACTACATGACAAGCTGATTTTCTATCCAAGAAGTAAAGTCCCCAAAAACAGTACAGGTTATATATTTTTTATTTTAAAAGGGAAATAGGTCCATTATTTTCTAGTAGAAATGCATCCTTCGAGCGTCTTCTACAATTTTATTTTGTTTATCTAATTGATTAAATCAGGTTCATTAAGGAAGGTGGGTGGAAATAGCTTCATAAATTCAGTCTATGTTTGACGCGTAATAGGTCCAATGATATGTCCTATAGGATCGTCAGTGGTAATTTCAACACAAAAACAAGCTTATATTTAAATAATTATCAGTAATTAATACCTCTAATATATTGTAACCCTAAAGATATATAAAAAAACAAAATGCAATTTTGTTAATCTAATTATCGTAATAATATGTCATTTACGCTAATTACCCGTATTTAAATTTTTGAAGATGCGGACTAAGAGAAAAAAGATTAATATCCCCTTAAACGCACGCGAAAGTGTCTTCATTATCCTAATATCTCTTTACCAGATATTTCCTGCATTCGCCTGATCAAAAACTCTCTTGACAGCAAGGAGGTTGACTCTGATTGAAACTGGTATTTTTCGGAAAGGAAACCTGAGATTTTCGATCCATGCTGGATTTGTACCGCACAGAGGATCATCTTAACATGTCTAGAGAATTTGTGGAGAGACGGTCAGTGAGGAGCAAAATTCTTGAAAGTTTTACTTGATACAGTATCTGACTGGTTTCTTCAGCATTTCTTAATATTGTGACAAGAAAATGATCGAGTGATTAAAAATGTTCAGACCCAAGGTAAATCCAAATACCCTTAAGAATGACTTTCACAGATGCAAATCAAGAGAAATCGTGTGTTTTGGGAACCAGAGTACCCAGTTAATATATTCTGACATTTTTGTATTCATGGATAATAAATTTTAATCAGCTTATTGGCTCCTTTCGTACCTCAAATTTGTTTTATACCTACTCAATATTACTGATAAGTCATGCAAGAATGTATTTTTCATTTTGTACTGTGGTGACATCAGCTTTTGAATAAGTTAAAATTAATAATAAAGACGATTCACTTTCCTTGATTGCTACGTATATTCTATAAGACGTAGGAACAGATTGCCTACGGGATATGCATTAGTCCTTTATTTCATCAAAGATTAACCCCATAGTCATTTCCCTGCATAATGACTTATAATAAGAACAAAAGAAAAATGGCAGCTTGTTGATTAAAAAAAATATCGATAGCGATTTGGTTTCCATGTTTCTGGCATGATATATTAAAAGTACAATTACGTTCAAACAATTTGTTTATGTTATGGATTTTTGGACGACCCGTAGAAGAACTGTGTAACAACTCTTAGAAGATGTTAAAGGACCAGATGTTGACACTTGTACAACAGGTACAAAAGTTAAAAAAAATCATCAATTAGGAATTACAAAATAATTATTAAAGAGAAAAGATATTACTAAGTTCATAATTACAAAAACTTTGCACATGAAATTCATCATTTTTATATTCTAGCAATCTCAAAATCGAAGTCATTATATATATATATATATATATATATATATATATATATATATATATATATATATATATATATATATATATATATATATATATATAAAGAATGAATACAAATCATATGGCGAATAACAACCCTTTCAAGCGAACTGGATCAACCAAGGGATCACCTGTGTCAGGAATTGATTAAAATAGATGCAATAAACTGACGACGAACAGTGCTAAACTAGTAAGTAACTAGCCTGATCGCTTTCGACTCTTAATGAGTCTTTTTCAAAGGCAAATACTAAACATATATAAGACAAACAAATAAACTCAAAAACGTTGTGTTTGTAAACCTCTACATGGCTGTCTCCACATGAGGTAAAACTATAAATACAACCAGCTTGTATAGACTTGTATCCTCAGCAAGTCTATACAAGCTGGTTGTATTTATAGTTTTATATAAGCATATATCTAATTGTTTTAACATGCAGCTGTGAGGAACCTACAATATATCAAAACTGGCAACATCAGTAATTGAATAACCAATTTCTTCATTGTGGGACATTTATATATAAATGTATTTTACACTTCGTGTTCAATATGTTTCGTTTGCTCAGCAAATACATAAGTAATTATGTTTCTAACGTTTCTTAACTTCTTCCATCCAATATTTGCAATTTCTGAGTTCACTTTTCGTTAATAACTTAGACGGCTGTAATCAACGTCTTAGTATAAGTTTTGAAGCTAACCAGGTTTATAAAAGTGTTATGAAAATACAAATTGCTTTCAAAAAGACATACAGTATGTAATGACTTCCTAGGAATAAACTGTCAGTTTTCTTTTATTTTCCCCAAATTATCTTCTCACAAAATAATGTGTATTATCCATAATGATTCGTGTACACAGTTTACGTTTTTAGGCATGTATTATACGCAAGGGATTTTAAATTTCACCATTCTCAAATATGAGTTTATAAATTGTTTAGCTCATTTGTGTTATTTCCTAGCTTTATATCCATAGTTATATTAACCTAACTGATGTATATAATTTTATTTCGTTCTGATTAACATGTATATATCACAATGGCAACGTTCGGTTCCTGTGGGATTTAAAGAACATTTTGTCCGTAATTTAGATATTTATCTCTCATCTAGTTATATTGCTATTGTGTAGAAAAACGTAAACGAAAATGATTTAATGAATGCTAAAATCTTAATGAACTCCGCATAGAGAACTTCTCTCTTGCCGGTTGCAAACCCTGATGAAGAAGGAGGGCTTTGGCGTGGCGATAGCAACCACACTCTGTAACATGGCAAACCTACTGCAGAAACAATAGGAAATATGCTCACTATGATTATATTTGTATGAAAGCAACAGACTATATCGGAAACAAGATCTGCTGCCAGAAGGACAGTATCATGAATGCAAAACACGTCAGTCGAATTGGAATTCTCAACGTCCAGACGCTCAACCAAACTGAAAGAATAGCACAACTACTGAAAGGGATGGAAAGATATACTACTGCCCATCTACAAACAACCTATTGGAAAGTTAGTATAGTAGTTGACTATGCAGTTGTAGAAGACAAAATGATGGGCAAACCAAATGAAAAGTCGATTACAGACATTATTTAGCAACTCACTCTTGAACGGAAGAGATACAAATATTAAGAGATACAGCAGCACCACTGACACAAAAGAGGACAGTATGTTCAGAGAATTTGAAGCAAAGGCAAAAATGCTTGCCTAAGAGACAACGAGGCAAAAAACAGTGGATTGAGTGCAAATCAAAAGATTCTGATGAAGCATCCATGGTTGGTGAATCAGGAACACTTTACTGAATCACCAACAAACATGCAGTAAGCAGCATAATATTGCACGCTCAAGACGAACAAGACCAACACTGGTTGGAATATTTTAGATACATTCTCAATCAACGGAATCTCGTCACTTTGACTTGACATTTATATAGCACAATACCCCAGCAAAAGAAATCAAATCATATGAGATAACCAGTCAAGACATGGAGGATACAATTAATAAGTTCGAGAACAACAATGATCCTGGTATATATCATATCAAAACGGATGCACTACCTTAGTTTGAGCTATATTACCTTTTGGGCTGAAGTTAAAACAATATTTTAAAAACAAATGATTAGTATATGATATGCCTAAAACGTAAAGCTTGAATGAGCCCAAATGCAAATCTATATTTTCAGATTTGGTGCTACATGATGTCTTAAGAAACGGTGACTGAAATTAATTCAAATATTTGAAGAACCCTTGCGTGTTGTTTCACGTCACACGTTTTAAAGACATCGAATTTGCACTATCAGTTACTGCGGTTACAATACCCTAATGGGGGGTCGTGGATGTACAATAGAAGTAATGCACTATTTTGCATAAAAGGGGACTAATGAAGACAGGAACGTCAATCGCTAAATGGTTAGCCTGTTGAACTTCTAACACTAGCATTAGATCAGCGATCTGCTACTTTGGCGTGTCCTTAAACCAATTGCAATGGTACTAAATGAAAAACATATGTTGCTCAGACATAAAACAACTAAATAATTAAAATCCATATTTTAAAGAGTAACATTCCATTTAATAATTTCCATTATGTTCATTGTTTTCTTAAGTATGTAAATTTTCCAACACCTAGATTATGTTTCTATTCGGAAAAGGTGTACAGTATTTAGTTCAGTATATAATGGTTGCTGCCATAAGTCTACGCTATATTCCGAGACTGTCTAAACAGAGCAATGAAGCTCCAAATCCAAATTCTACAATTATGAATCACGTTTGCATTTTTAAACTTTTGAGAATTTGTGTAGATACTAAAAACAAATAATACTGGATTTATATCGATCTTTTCCCTAAAATTTTAATGTTGGGTTGGCGTTAAAAATGAATTTTGTTCTTGGTATTTGGTGAATATGAGAAACTCTCTCTCTCTCTCTCTCTCTCTCTCTCTCTCTCTCTCTCTCTCTCTCTCTCTCTCTCTCTCTCTCTCTCTCTCTCTCTCTCTCTCTCTCTCTCTCTCTCTCTCTCTCTCTCTCTCTTGTGTATTATGTTAAGTTTTTACATATAGTGAAATGTCTTTACCTAACTTGGAGAACTTGTTGCTTTCCTTTGTCATAGTGGTTGTACTTAGAGGACAAGTGTATTATTGCTGCTGTAGGATCAATGTTTGTCAACGTTAAATTACTCAAGAACCCATTACCTTATTTTATTGACTATATAAATTATTACTTTGCTTCGATGACCATATAAATCATTAAGTTTGACAGTTTCTTGAACATTTGGACCTTAGTTTTGGTATGGTTACTTTTGTACATGCTACTTCCATTCGAATATATTTTATGTAA
The DNA here is from genome assembly GCA_016746295.1 of Potamilus streckersoni. Taxonomy (NCBI): domain Eukaryota; kingdom Metazoa; phylum Mollusca; class Bivalvia; order Unionida; family Unionidae; genus Potamilus; species Potamilus streckersoni. Next base: position 8,071,168 of record JAEAOA010000768.1, on the reverse strand, counting down.
AAGTAAAAGGTGAAAAAAAATTTCCTTCAGAATCAAAAAAGGTAAGTAATTCAATGTAATCTAACTAATCTATGTTCAGTCAACAATGATGATAGTATAATATGATACATGTGGATATATGTTTGATAACGTAAGGCAACTGTTTTTCATTTTTAAAGATTTTTTCAATTAACTGAATTCAAGCTGAAAACATAAAGATTAGTAATTGAAGAAACATATACTCTATAAATGAGTTATAAATGGTTCCTTATCGGTGAATAATATATCCATATCCAGATAACCCCGACTTCAGTATCGTAAATAAAGGACGTTTAAATATGATCCAAGGACAACATTAATTTAGATCCTATCTTGCTCATGTTTGACATCTCTGTAACAGAGATGAAATGATCAGAATAATAAACCGTTTTATCCTTCAGTTTGCAAACAAATAATGTTATGCTCAACGTTGAAATTATGGTAAGATCTGATCTTTTATGTCTCATATGGAAACTAGCAAGTCTAGAATAAGATAACGGCTTATGTTTCATTCTCTAGTTTTTGTTACCAGTGATTGAATTCCTTCCCTTATTGAAATCATATTTATTTGTAAATAAGCAGAGGAGGGAACTGTCATGTACCTTTATATTTTAATGTCCTATTCCAGAACTATTACCATTTATTGACATTTCCACATCTATACCATTATTTCTATTTTTAATACAGACGTGTAGAAAATGCATACCATGTGAATTTTCTCAGTCTGAATCGCGCTTTGTTTCTTTATTTATTTACTTAGTTTTGTTTAGTATTTTCTACTTGCAAAAAAAAAAGCAATTACAGTGCACTGAGAATTTCGGTGTGTTTTTTATTTGATTCAATACGTTTCTAAAAAGAAACCAAAGATTAACAAATAGGACTATTTAATTTATGTCTCAGTTTTGGAAATAAAAAGCAACTAATTCTCAGCAAGATACCTAGTTTATATACCTCAATTACTATAGATACACCTGAAATTTCCAAGCACTTCTGTCAAAAAAATTATTACCTACTATGAGAAACTTTAAAGTTATATCAGATTACAGCAGAAGGAAAACAGAATAACCACTTCCCTCTATCGAGCTGTGTGTTTGACAGTCTCACATCCTTAGTCGAACTGCCAACTTTCATCATGAAAAATTCCCTTTTTAGTGACAATAGCAAGACATTCGCGTATTTTATTTATAAGACATATTCTTTTCACAATGTTTTATATCATAGCAATTCTTCGCTTCAATTTCAATGGGGCAAACATAAATACCCATTTAATGTTAAAGTATTTGGTTTTCAGCGATTAAAAGTATGTGAGTGAGTGTAATCGCTATGATACCTGCGCATGTTACAACTGCTCAATTGAAAGTACATATGAAACAAAATAGTAAGAACAGTACCGTCTCCAAGTTGACCTAAATATAGCGTAGGAACGTTTGACTCCGCGTGAAATGCCTCTGCGGCGTTGCTTAATTCACCTCAAATCGAAACAATCATACGCAGTCGCACACAAAAATGGCTTTCGTTTGTTCCATATTACTCGGACAAGGGTTCAGCAATGTGTACAGGCTCTATAGCCGACTGCAACAAGTTCCATTGGCAACAAGCAACGTCATCGGTTATTTTATATGCTCGGAGGAAAATGTGTTAAAGTCGGAAAGCTTTGGCTCTTTACCATTCTCCGAAATTTCCGCTAATCACCTGCCAAAGCTTACGTAAAGAAGAACTGATTCTATTTATTCTTTTCTGCACGCTGTTTGTTGCTTACCCTTAACTAAGTCAATCAAGACTATCTTACAAACATAATTGGCCTGCGTAACTTAGAGTTCTCCCATTGCCTTGTTATAGATGCCACGTTTGGAGTTGGCCTCATTTGAGCTCAGTGTTTGAAAACTGTTCCTACGTGATCTAGACAAGGGTAGGACACAAGTTGAATGACTGAAAAATAAGTACTTTTCCAGTGCCGGTCCGTGTTTGCACAAATACCTCTCACTCATATAGACCTGTAATGGCTTCCCACTGGTACATAGTGATACTTTCGATTTTAAACTTACAAAGTATCCTTTATAGGTCAATTGCCATCACCCTTTTCGGCTAGTGTATAATTCACTACGCTATTGGTTAGGTGGAATTACATAATAAGGGAGGCAACACATGAAATCCAATAGATGTCGCTAAGAAAAAGCACCGATATAGCTGTTCTATTCCACCAAGGTGTAGATGGGGTAATTGGAAACTTGGCTAGCGAAGATGCCAAGATCCCACTATCGAGCTTTGAGTTTGATATTGCACGCTATCGCTGAAGCGATCTACTTCATGTTCGAGTGGACCTAACAGCGTAACCAGAATGAAATACTCATAACTACTTTAACCCACTGTTCTATTCAAAAAAGACAACTTTGTGATTCTTTTTTTAACGTAAAACGTATACTTGTGGGGACTACATACATTCTGATCTGGCTCGTAGCTGCTGTTGAGACTATAGTTATATTTCAAGCCGAGGTCTTGGATTCTTTTCTCCGAAATCTAAGTTTTCATCCTCATGTCGATTCTGTTTTTTAAATGCTTTCCATCCTGTTTGTTCCGGAAAGGTATACTGAATCTGAACGAGAATATATTTCTAATTGTGCTAAATACAGAACCGGTAAAGGAAATATCATTGTCCATAATATTATTGCAGTAGTATTTAGGTCATCCGCCACATCACCCCAACTATTATTTAAATTTCCGACATCAAAGCATGCAAATCTTCAGTATATTTTATTTCATAAAAATAGAAACCGGAACACTTTTTGGTGGAAGGGAATGATAAATTTCCATTTAATAATTTTTGTATATCAAGTGCTTTAATTTGTCAAGCAACTTGAGTTTCGGAAGTAAATTTAAGCATACATGTACTTCCTAGCAGGAATCATTCATGCCGAGAATCTACCATCTTTATTTAAGCACAAAGTACCTTCTTTCCTGATAAAAAAGCTGTAGAAAAGAGGAGGTCAAAGACATAGCCTTGTATCATGTGTTGGCTCCGTCTTCTGTCTCCAGAAATTAGTGAAGTAGCTTCTAGTAATGCGATATACGGACTAGTGTTAGCATATGGACGCAGATGGGCAAACAAACAAAGCTTCACTCCTCTAGGTCTTGCATAAATAGACTAACCTACGACGTTCGAAGCTTCTAAACGACTTCTGAAGGTAGATTGCTGCAATCCTGATAAATATATCACTAGGTCCAACTGAGCCCTTATGGAATGAATGTTGACATCGCTAATGTCTTACCTACATATTTGGCGATGTCAGCAAGGGTATGTTACGCTAAAAGGTTATGATAGAAAGTAATCGAATAATCAGTACGTTTCTTGTAAACCGTGTGGATAAACCGTTGTATCCAAGACAAAGCAGGAGCCAAAATATTGTCCTTTCCCTCTTCTAATCGAATACGTCAACCAAGTACCTTTCAGTACCCTGATGGAGATCTGTAGATACACTTAGGACAAAAGGTATCAACAAGACCGCTTTTATAGTGAAATCATTGATTCTCCATTACCTAGGGACTGTTTTTACAATGAAAGCATGGAGAGTAATGAGCGAAACCAAACCATAACTGCAGATAGTTGTGAATTGTTCCAATTTCTCCAGCTGTAGCAGGAACAAATAAGCAATCTTTACATGAAGGGCAAGTCGTGTAAATTTAGTAGAATAGTTCAAAACATTTTCTTATTCAACCACGTTAGCACTCATGATAATTCCATTTCAAAGAAAGGTCTAAGGTTCCCAGTCGAAATAAGTCAAAGTTCGTAAGTGGGTTGATATTTTTGTTGTCAGCTATATCCTCTTTGCCATGAGCTAGAAAATCACACACTCTCACACACTCACACACACACACACACACACAATTTGTCATGCCAGGCTTATTATAATGACATCAGTCAAATGATGCCAACATTAGCTTTTTTAAGTTAAGGGGTTAATATTGTGCTGTCAGAACCACAGCTGCTGAGAATGGAACCCTGTTAAAATAATATTATGCAGTGAAGCAGCAGAACGCCCTAATACTTCAGTTTAGAGGTGTAAGAAAATAGACATACGCTACAACACATGTTACCTCTCTGTATCAGAGCTCAACTCGTCTGGTTCTCAGTACCAGCCTTACCTACAGTAGACAGGTAGGTCAGGTAATGCACCTTGTATGCACACACCATAAAAATGGCAGTATGGGAACTTAAGCTCAGGGAGCGTCTTATGAACATAAAACAAGGACGTTGGTAATATTGTGTCCATGGATTTCTTTAAAATAATTTGCAGATAGATGTCCCGGTTCAATTTGATATATTTATAACACTCAAGACGCAAAGGCCTTACGGAAAAATGCTAGGAAAAAATGAGAAAATATCATATATATTCTTTCAAATCGATACACTAAATTGAAGCAAATCTTTCAAACATATATAGCACAGCTAGACTGGATAGATTATCTGAATATGGTCATTCTTTGAAAAAATGATTATTTAATTAGGTCATGAAATTCATTTTCGAAGACTTTCTTTATAATTCTCCCCATAAAACCAACAAGTTCAGTCTGAAGATTATTTAGTGCATGCTCACATACATCGGTTATTAGAGATATGGTCTTTTTGTCATTTCTCAAGATACCCCAATGTCAACCTTACTTGCATTGAATGCATGTACGTTAATGAATTTGAAACAATGTATTATTTATTTAAACAAGTTATATCTTATTTAAAAAAGATACGTAAAAATCATTATGTGGCACTATCCCGCCTTTGCAATAATTCAACTCATGCTGTTTTCATCTATTTTAAACGATGAAGTTATATTTGTCGCATTTCAGCGAACTTGTGCTTCTCATTAAAAGATATAATTGCATGCTCAGAATTCTCTAACGGTTTAATGTACAAATTTAAAACTTATCACCATAAATGAAGTTATCTACTATTAAGACTTATCCATTTTCACCGAAGGTGCCTAGAATAAGGTATTTCTCTGACACTATATAATTAAAATTCTACTATCTTTTGTCCGTGCATTTCGAAATGAAAAGAAACGAATAAAACTTTAAATTACATCAGCAACGAAAATCTCACGACATAATGTTGGAACAAACCTAAACACATTTATAATATTGTATGTATTCTGTATTAATGATGCACAGATGGTTTTATTTTACTTTTAATAATTTCCTATGTTGTCGTCGAATTTTGTTTTCTCTTCTGTATATATTTTTGAAACATTTTCACATGAACTGTTTTATCAAAGCTAATAACATATGTTGTACATGTTAATATGAATACTTAAAGAAATTTTGATTTTTGAAAATGTAATATCTTTTGCAACTTTTAGACCACGTTTAGTTCATACCTTGTAAGCAGAATCTCTGCCCAATCTATGCAAATGAAAGTTGGTAATCATTGTTGAGATGCAAACGTAGATTACGCGATTAGTCATTAATGCTGCTTAAACTGCTGTTATATTTCCCCAGTCGTCTACATATTTTAGGTTGAAACAGATTTCGAGAAAAACCCTTAGAAACCACTTATATAGAAATTGGTTGACCTATGCAAGTAAACTTCGATTGACCTGTATATAAAACATAGCGGGATGTTCACAAAACATGACAACTTGAGTGCACACTAATACTTGTCAACATCTTTTATAAAATATTTCGTTCCTTACACGCACAATGTTGACAATTACAGTACACACATCGTATTATCGAAAATAAAATTAATTATTATAGAAAGTTCACTTAACACTGCGCTATCAATATTCCTTTTCAAATTATTTTTAAATTAGTCATTCCAATCAACCAGTGCTGTTAAATTATATTGAGTTTCAATCGTCATCATCACAAAGAAAGCATTGTATTACAAAAATTCAAAGTCAGATACACGGGTTTTGACATTGTTATCCTATATCTGCATTCGCATAATATGCACAAATTTGTAATTAGTGTATGGTTTTACTATCATTTTCTAATGACGACTGGCTTATCCCTATCAGTAGAATCTTCAGCACGAACTAAGTGGATAAATACAACATTAAACAAAAATCAATAGGAAAAAAATAAAGAATTAAAGTAATTGTAATACCATACGAATTACCGGTAAATGAAAGACAAAAGATTTCACATTAGCAAAAGTACGATTACATTCTGATGTCTATCAAATGGGAATAGTTTATGTGACAAATATCTAACCATTATCCAACTTAATAATGAATCCGAGCGAGCGCTCATGTTCGGGAATTTTGAGAGAACGTTACATGCTTATTTATTATCTATTTAAAGTTATTTTCAAACATCCAATTTACTCCGCCGGTGTTGGGTCACGTCATATAATGGGCACTGGCATACTGGCGGATATTTAGCAAAACCTATACGGTACTGAAATATGCTTCTGATCACGAGCTGTCATACGAAAACTTACTATTCCAAAGTAAATATGAACCAAGGTAAATTAAGGCTGAAAGGTCCCTGGCACTATAATGATTATGAGTTAGAATATTAATAGTAGACGGTGGCTGACGGTATTGTCCCCGCTGCATAGACTCCTGATGACTAGAAGAAATCTATCACTACAGTTTGGTAAATACATGCTATTGCATGGAATATTTCGCTTTGATACATATATTTCTTTGCATTTATTATGTAAATAACTACACTTATTTACTTTAATTAGACAAACCACAAGTGTACATGGGAAAGGAAAAGGAGTACCAGTGAACAGATGAAGCGAAAACTGTCATGTGTACTAAAACGTATGTATGTCATGCATAATTAAATAACGCAGATCTTGCATTGAGGACATAAACTAGAAGGTTGTAGTCTAACGAATTATATTGTTCTTATCAGCTTAAAATTAAGAATGTTACTGCATAGCAGTGTTTATTCCTTCAGTTTTTGAGTTAAAAATTTCAATAATTGTTAAAGGTCAAAATCTTTCAGTAAAAATGTACAATGCCCTCAGAAACGAGTAAAGAAAACTGAAATCAGGGAGTTTCTTAAACAGGATACAATATTATCCTGCTATTTGAATTATACCTCAAATAGGCCTCTGGAAAAAGCAAAAACTCCTGTATAAGATCATCTTTGCGAATTATATCCAGAGTTAGTTGTATGATATATATCTGAGAAACAAGAACAAGCTAACAATAGGACGGGAACAATGTTTCTCATTCATGGCCATGACAGTAAAATTGATTAATATGAAATAATTTTAGCATGTATTATGCAAATCAGATATAGTATAATACGTAAACCATGATGAACTCTTGAAGAAATTAAATATAATTGATACTGGTATGGCGCGCATTAATTCCCACTCACCCTAATAAATCCCCACGAAAATTACACATTACAAACAACAGTACTTGGTGGGTAGATAGTTACATTTTTTGTTATTCTTTTTATTAATTTCTTAAAGTCGCAGGTTGATTACCAGAAATTTGTTTGTATATGACAAATATAAGGGTTGCGTTCGAATGATCATAGCAAGAGAGATTGTAACCTTAGAGACGCCATCCAGATTTTTAACACGTGAGAAGAAAATGATGAACAGTAATATTACATAGTTAACATCATGGTTTCAGTAGTCAGTATATTATATATATATATATATATATATATATATATATATATATATATATATATATATATATATATATATATATATATATATATATATGGGGGTGGGAGTGTGTGTGGTATGGAGAAAAATACATGCCAAGAGAGTTATAAGCTCTTTTTCTCTTTTTATTTCTGATATTATGATGTTCTCTTTTACATATATACATACACGCATAACAAGTACTAAATATTTAAACATGATACTTACACTATAATTTCAGGAAAATAAAAGAAAAATATTTCATAATAAACTTGACATAATATAATTAGAACAAAACTCAATTGCGAAAGTACAGTGGTAACATCAAATGCTTTAGAAGTTAATCCAATGTTCATTTGTACGGATATAATCAAGGATATGATGATATTTGAATACTTGAGTAATTTTCATCTTACAAAATCTCAAAATATGCAAGAGTAAGAAAGCGGATTTAAACACAGTTATGCAACTGATCATGAAATGTCTCAGGTCGCACTTATTTTTATGCACATATAGGTAGAAAATACGAAATTATGAGATAGCAAAGGTCGTAACTGTCAATATTCATGAGACGAATCATGCATTAAGTATTATGTACCAGACAATCAGAACATTTTGTACTATTAAAACTAATAGGACTTTTTGTGAGCGACACAAATACTAAGCCTACATAAATCAGAATATATGTTATGCAGAAAACAATTAGCAACACGCGAATGAATGATAAATATTCAAGGGGTGATAATTTTACGAAATCTAAATCTTCAAAGAAAATATGCTCCTGCCGACCTGTAAAAAGAATAAAAAAGAATTTCACTTGCTTCATGTACGAAATGGAAAACTAAATTTGTCACTTATCTCCGTTTTAATAAAAGGTGTTGCTAAGCCATTTGTTTGAAATATATGCAGAAAGCATGATGAATGCTTAATACTGATATTACGACATCGAAATTAAAACGTTTATTAAAGTTTCTGACATAATATGTTCTTAAATCGTGTGCACAGAATGGAAGCTCATCTGTAGGTTCTTAAATCTTGTCTATACAATGGAAGCTCAACTGTAATGAAAACCTGATATTGTTTCTTGAACATTTTGTAAATTACTCAAAGGTTTTTCTTTTCTGCTTAAAAGTATGTCAAGCTATTTCCTGATAATATGCCTTTCTGCATGTATATTTTGATAAACTAAAGTTACGATTCTATGGTCTTAAACTAAGTAACAGAAAATAACCAACCATCAAGTTTTGTAACATTCAAAAACATTTATATCCCTCGAATAAAAACTGAACATTTGAAAAGATTTTACTTTAATGGGCATTTTTTAAATCACAAATAGTTCTAAAAGTTCTATCACATGTCAAAATGTATGAAGCTCCAGTTGAATTCCAATGGTTTTCAAATAAATTTTCATATTGAACTTGTTGATGTGACTGTATTCTTGAATATGCTAATGTGTTATTAGCGTGAGACGTTTTGATGTGCTCAGTCTTTTAATATTTCACAATAATATAACCCAGAATGATGTCCTTGTCTAAGTTCACTATAACTCCAAATAACTGATTTAGTACAAGAAGTATTAATCGGTACTTTCTTATTCCGATGAAAAATTTCAATAATTAAATCCACCCATATTAAAAACTGAACACAACAATAAGACCGATTCCGCTTCAAATGTTAAGCTGGAATGAGTAATGTTTCAAGTAAACAATATTGATATAAAATATAAGATACAATAATAGAGTATTGATGTAGGTCAGTTTCATCTCTAATACACTCAATGTTGTCAGAAAGTTTAGGACTTTTGAAGTGAAAGAATAATATCCTATATACAGATAGTAGTATACATGTTTAAATCCATTAAAAATTATCTCCATATTAAATATATAATCATAGATATGTATTATACTGTTTACAAGCTAGATGTCACTGGTCAGGTACACCATTAACTTGATTTTGGACAAAGGTCCATTAGAAAATACAAATATACATAGACATAAGCTAACAGATAACACATTTTAAATATTCATACTAATAGAAACAAATCTACCTGCTTCAAGATGCACATTTTCTAAATCATTGACTATACATCAGAAGTATAGTTTAGAATTAGGTGAATATCCTGAGATAGAGTAAATGATATGATCAATATGATTCAATAAAGATGCATTGAAAATACTAAAAAAGTCCATATAAATGTAATGTAACAAATCAAATTTCTCGCCAGTTAATATCAAACTGGGAAAATATGTCAGATTCTAGTAAGTTAGTAGACACCTTCAGTATGAATACATTAAAATTGATTTGACGTAGATTAGCCCAGTTTGAAAGTTTCAGATGATCATTACCTTAGACGCTTTAAACGAATAAGAGGTCCGCGGTGCTAAAGGTAAGTTAGGAGTCATCTGACAATAAGTCGGTAATAGATCGGAAATATTAACTATATCATTACTGTTGACAAAAATAGTTCATAAGGTACCAAACTCTTATCTCAGGGTATATCTGCCGTTTTTACACAAACATTTGGAAAATAATTGCCAGCTAGAATTGACTCATTTCTACTGACGATCTAGTCTTCTATCTATTCTAAACAGAGTTTTCTCATTCTCATAACTTTTATAGTAAGCCCTTATTCCAAATTATATAAACAAAACATTAAACACAGGCAGCAACATGTAGATGATGATCAACGCTACACACTTATATATCTTTATTCAATGGAATTAGAATAGCCTGGTATAAAATTAGACTGATTTCCATAAATGAGGTAATGTGCTTGGAACTATTTGCTAATTTTTTTCAAGCTTGTTCTTTAACACACAGTGATGACATTAACAGAGGAGTGACGTGTTTCTATATTTAGACATAATTGATTTGTCTACTGTTTGGAAGAGTGGTTCTGCAAAACTACCTTCAAAGAGAAGCATGCAAAGTATATTATTCTTCAGTTAGATATAGGCGATATTGTCTGGAGCAGAAGCTTTATTGTTTTGTAGTAATGACATCTACAACCGCACTTTTGTTAACTATAAGGTTAACATATTTTAGCTATGTTATAGTATCGATTATTGGTAGTTCCTAAATAGATTCATCCACAGAAGAAACTGCGCAAAAATATTTATTCAGTGGGTATGCGTTATCAGAATTTGAATATGCTTGTTTTAATTAATTTGTTTTAGTGGATGAATCGGTCATGGCCCATTACATTCTTTAGCAATATATTTCATTCTTGTCAAGTAGTATTTTGGCTTGGATCTTACGTTTTCAGATAAAGCAGCCACTAAGTGATTACAGTAGCTATTATAGGTGCTTTTTAAAACAACCGTATTTTTCTGTAGTTTGTACTTCAGTAAATAATATCCATTGATATTCTTTTGAGCCTTCATCGGTTATATCTCTTAATCTAATCGTGCGTCTTTGATTCCAATAAAAAAATTAGATTATATCACTTGGTTTGATAGTAACTGCTTCAGAGAAAATACACTATCTAAACAACAGATTAATTATTAATCGAAATCAAAGAAAGCATCGTTCATATGATTTATATCTTTTTCGGCGGTTTTGAATTTCTATCACTTTTTATATATATATATATATATATATATATATATATATATATATATATATATATATATATATATATATATATATATATATATATATATATATAAGAATTTTATCAATTCAACCTTCTTCCATTACTAAGAAACACATAAAGAACATAGATACGTTTATAAAGTCATTCAGATAGATGAAAATGGACCCAATACAACTGCAAGAATAAGAAGGATGTATTGCTCTAGAAATATGTTTGATTTATGGTGAAATCATCAATAGGAGAGGTATGCGATATTAGAAAATAGTAAGAACTTTAATACAGCTATTTTATGCAAGACATTTTAATTTTATTCATCGACAATACATACATATTTATTAATGTACTGGTGTGTATGCGTGTGTATTTTGTGTTTGTGTGCACAAGAAAAGGCTTTGTTAACTTAGTATACTATCAGCCTTTTATGAAAAGAAAGATTCGACGGATTGTGAGTACCGTAGAAACAAACAGTAAGGAAAAATTCATAGCAGACATCGCATGTGACATGTTATTAATGTAATGTAAAAGATGTCGAGGTCTTGTCGATTTCACATGAAATAAGTCTCGTCTATGCGAACATTTTAGTGACATGGTACATACAATTTTGGTATGAATGCGTGCAATTACCGGTTATTGGCATATTTTAAGGTGTTTAAAGCAACATCGAAACATCAAGGCTACCTGGCGAAGTCCTGGCAAAACATTACCCAAACTACATACTATTATGGTTGCTAGTCAGACACACTGAATATCGAGTTGCTGCAATATGTATGTATGTATGTATGTATGTATGTATGTATGTATGTATGTATGTATGTATGTATGTATGTATGTATGTATGTATGTATGTATGTATGTATGAATGTATGTATGTATGTATGTATGTATGTATGTATGTATGTATGTATGTATGTATGTATGTATGTATGTATGTATGTATGTATGTATGTATGTATGTATATATGTATGTATGTAACTTTTCTGTCACCAAATGACGAGAATATTAGCATTTGAATTTCAATTCGTTTAGAGAAAGTTATTTCTACTGAAAAATTGGATTAAATATATCCATTTGCATAACAGAATTAACTTTCATCTATAAATAAACAAGACAAAAGTTATTTTAACAATGCCTAATAAAGCGATACTCATTCAGTTTATGAAATTTCATTATTTACATCTAAAATAAATGTGTCAGACACTTATGTTATTTCTTTATGTAACTCTAAAATACTTAAGTCTTAAAATGTATTCAATTTTAAATATCGACAAGCGTCTGAATACAAATGTTTTGCCTTATTTTATCAAATATAATTTTCAAATTACAAACCTGTCTTCTATCCAAGGAAACTGACTTCGACTATTGTAGATTTTCCCGTTTTTTCTTCAATTGCCGTCACTTTGATTTCAGTTCCACCAAATTCCATGGTCACAAGGACATTTCTATCTTTCAAAGGTACACTTCTGTCAAGAATACAAACTTCTACGACACCAAGCTTCACACATCCATTTTCTGTGACGTACATTGGTGACTTTTTAGACGAGGCATATATATTAATTCCAATACTATTGTCAGACTCCTCCATTGGAGTATAAGATATTGGTTTAGTGATCTGGTTCAGTGATACACTTTGGCCCATTTCTACATGCTTGTGAAAGACTTCGTCACAGTATGGTACACCGTCAAATACCTTTCGCTTCTGAATATCATGAATCTTCTCGTCGAATGGTAAGTACGTATGAAGGCCATATGTATATTTGCAGACTCGTTGTGCAATCGATGATGGACTGTGACCGAAAACCACCGCACCCTGAAGTACGACTAGACCTGCATCTCGGGGTACAATGACTCTGATGTTTGGGAAGCTTGACTTGATGGCGTGGTAGAGCATCTTGGACTCGGAGAATCCTCCAACCATCAGAATGCTTGATATTCCTCGAACGCGATTGTCGTTTAACAGCTCCTTCATATGTGATGTGATGCTATGAATGGCGTTGGAGAAGAAACTTTTCATCACTGAGGCTTTCACTCGAAGCTTGTCACCCACCAGGGTTACTACCGAAGCATACCTGGCCTGCTTGATAACCTTACGAAGATCTTCGCCAGTTTCATCCTCAAAAATGTCTTTCAGCGTAGTTGGCAGACGAATGGTAACATCTGCATCCTTATCCGGAGCAATTCCTCTTTTCTTTATCTCGAAATCTCTGAAAATATCCACTTGATCCTCCTTGCTTTCCTTACAAAAGCGCTGGAAGACCGGATTACCAACGAGACTGATAATAAATTGCTTGTAAGCCTCGTCAACTTGAGTTCCTCCCCAAGCTCCACCACTTGCCTTGTGGAGTTCCTTAAGCTTTCCTTCCGACATCACCTCGTGGACGGTTATATCAACAGTCCCTCCTTTAAGAACACAAATACTGATATTTAATATCGTGAAATCTAGAATGCAAAATGTCCTTGCTACGAGAAACTTTGGGTCTCAAATATAACTTACAAATTAACAGCGATTTTGTTAATCAATGTACGTACGTTTTTGAATAATGGATTATTAGTCTATATACCATTCCATAAATAATAGTGATGTATAATAAAACCGTCTATTGGTATTTAAACGTATGAGCTAGCAAAATGGTATGATTGTTTCAGTCATGTGTTAGAAGCACTTGTAGTTCCTGCAATATATATGACATAATACTCAGTGCAATCGTGCAAAGTGTATTCCTCGATCTTAACAGTTTTTTGCAAACAGATATCTAGACAGATGTCAGTTTAAATCAATATGTGAAAAATCAATATTGAAGTCTGAAGAAATATGATAATCATAACTAAGTATGTTCGAATATTCATGACATGAACGTTCTACGTTGATATATTTACCTCCTGCATCTAAAACCATGTACTTTGAACCAGCCTGAAAGCATTTAATATCTGACCCTTCCACCATTTGTTCAACAGGAAGAAGACGACAAAAGATGGATGCCGTTTCAGGTTCCAATGCTATATGCAAGTTCTCATTTTTTATCCCAGCCTGTTTGGGAAAAAAAAACACAGCAATATCTTAAATCGTCCAGCTTCGATGTTATGAGGCTACAATATTTTAATATAATAATGGAAACATATAAAGTAATAGTAACACATTTTACCCTTCGTGTAATTATGTTTCTCTTGCTTTGGCTAATTTTCTTGCAGTTACAGAAATGTTTAAATGCCTAATAAATTCAACACTCCTGGTTTGATATGATCGTGTTATGTAAAACCATTGCGAGATTTTTATGCAGTCGTTAGTAAAAGCGTGAAAGTGTTTATACTTCTAAAAGCGAGATGCAGCTACAACTCTTTGTAATAGAGACAAATGATATGTAATGATCTTCGATCAAGATGTGTTAAGTTTACCCCACAACTATCTTTTGAATACATATTAATGAGTACTATATTCAATATTTTGTGCAAGCAACTACGTTAAAGTGTCAAGTGCATGGCTTTTTCAATCTTATCATTTTTCCAAATAAGTATAATGCTTTCTACTTTAAGAACATTTTGATAAGGTCTATATTTACTAGTATTGAATATCTTGAGTTCAGTTCTTTTTAACTTTCTATTAATAGTGTCTGATTACTAACTATTGTTACTTTATTCGGCTGGAGTAGAGTGTGTGCATCACACATTGAGAACATTAAGTAAATTGTCTGTTATCTATTAATTTGTATAGTGACTGAACATAAAAGAACACATGCGAATGATATTAAGAACACCTTATACTTTTATTCAATGCATTCCACGTTAAGAAGAAGAAACTATACTGTATGTGTGTGACATATCTACAAAAAGACGTTTTTGGTTCAATCTTAAGTATGAAAACACCCATTAATTTCAGTGTACATTGTTACTTTTGACAGCAGCAGATTAAAGCAAGTTTCTATCATTAGCACATTTTAAATGTCAATATCAACTTCAGCCGATAACTATACAGCACGCATATTTTCTCAGCAATTACAAATCTGCTGAGCAAGCAGAATACCTGAGAATCTTGTGTATTTTAGAAGAATTCGCAAAGACATAATTAACAAACATCACCAGTGAGAGATGAAGTAAAAGCAGAATCTTATGGGTACCCTTCTCTGTCCTGTATGTTCATCTACACACCATTATCAACAGGACATGAGACATCCAAGCACAATTACAGGCATCTTTTCAATATTCAAACTCGATATTTGCCATGCGAACAGTATGTGCACAGGAGAACAATTGTTACTCTTCTGATAGCACCCTTTTCAGATCAGTATGTAAAATATTGTCTTATCTTTCAGACAAATGTCTTCTGGTGCTTATCAAAGTCTTTAACTACAGTAAATGACGGTTTCTCGAAAATGCAGTCACAAATTCCTACTTGTACAAAAATGTATTATCTCTTCAACTTCTTGGTTCTTTATCTCTCCCAGTCCAAACCCAATCAAGAGGATTACCTAGAATGATTTGTCATACAGTTTAAAGTGAGGAAGCAGTTTTGTGGACAAAACGACAATGATAAGTATACTTGATGTGATATATTGCCATAAAATTGAGAGAGAATTTACATTACAGAAAGTGTTATATATGAATAGTCATAGCGATATAGTATTTATGAATAAAATGGACATTGTGGGTAGATTCTTTTGCAGCAGATGAATGAGCGAACCAATTAATTCATTACTGGATAAAATGAAATAGTTTATGCAACATAATACATTTGGCATGGCTGTAAACAACAATAAATTAATCAATTTATAAGTTATTTTCTAAAGAAAGAGAGAAAAATAAGTTCTGCTTTTGCAGTTCCAAATAAACTATATTTCATTCCTAAAAGTAAGTAGGACTTTTGGAACACAAAATTTAACTGATTTAAAGGGAAATAATATATTTCTGATTTAAGGATATCCTCAAGAATCAAATACTAACTGATTTTTACTCTAATAGGATTGCAAGTATTTTCCTGCTATTGCATAGTTTCAAAGCCTCTTTAAACAGATGGCTATCTACAACGCAACTAAACACACGCAGACTCTAGTGATATTGTCGACCCAGTAGTCATTATGTTATTTTCATCGAAGTTTGTACAAGAGCATCTTGATTTTCTGAGGCTTTATTCCTTTCTTTTATACTGTATCTGCTATGTTGTCAGGCTTTAATTTCTATGAAAATACTTTTGCCTTAATATGTAAGTTTTCATAATCCAGTAGCTTCACTCTTACTCGTTAGTTCGCTAATCTTTAAAGAAAGTTTTAAGACCTGAGACCTCTAAAATATTTAAACCAACTTAACGTTTTTGAAAGATTCTCATTTATGTTACTACTATCATCACAAAACGTTTCGAATCATTTCTTTATGCCCATTTCATCTCTAGTTCCTATTATCCCGAACCCATATTTCAACTAATATTACTAAGTGTCACCTTATGCTCCCATCTAGGGATGTAGTGCTGTAGGAACAGCGTTCCTTTCCTTTTCTGCACGTTCCCTTATTTTGTCAGCTCGCCATGTCCCACCCCCGCATATTAGCAACCTGAGTTCCCTCACTTCTTTATTGTGTTCTCTCGCTTCTTTTTTTTAGTTCTATACCACTACACCAATCTGTTTCAACGTACCCCATTTTCTGAGCCTCATGCCTCTGGATTAATATGTGGTCAGTATTAACTGTATATCAATAAACGTACCTTTCGATTTACTGATGTACAAACCATAACGTAATTCTCCTCTTTTAATTGTATTAAAATACTGTCTTAGACACCTGCCTTGTATGTCGATGTTACCAACCTCAACAGCTGCCTCCCTCATGAATTGTTTGGCAGGGTCATTCCAGATGGCGGGAACTGTCAAGACCCACGAGATTTCGTCCTCTCGGAGCTGTTCTCTTGTTAATCTATCCCGACTTGTCTTCAACATCTCGTCTTTTAGATAACGGATTGCAAGAGAAAAGACTGTTTTTGCAGATAACTGTTTTTGTGTCTCATCTTCCAGCTTTATGACCCGTGTCAGGCCCTGTAAAACCACTATGCTTATTACCAGGCACATATCACCACTACATTATTTGATTAACATGAACATTTTTTAAAAGAATATATAGCTTATAATTATCTTCTTTGTGGTTTTATTTCCGCGAGGAACGGAAAATACCGTATAGAAATTAGACCTTCCTTTGATCAAATGATGCATTTTTCAGTATAGCCTAAGATTTAAAGGTCTGTTACTTTTATTATAGTACGTTTCATGTTAGTGAGAATAAGAAATAAAATAATAAGTAATATGTCCGTAATAAAACTGTCTCTTCATTATCATAAACAAATCTGATTACGTGTCAAGTTTAACATTTATTTTTTCTCCCAAAGTAGTTCTATCGGTATTTTCCATACACCAAACTAAACTTTCCAGCTCGTCATAAAAACTTGTTATACGTATTTTATCTTATTACGAAAAAATCTTGAGACAATGGTTTTATGACAATGAAGACATTCTACCTTACAAATAGAACTGATTTTTCTGTATATAAAAAAAAATCTCTATGTGTCTGTTCAACCTTTCAGTCTGCTAAATCTTATTAACGTTGGAATGGTTTTGCGGAGATACAGTAATCCGAACCAATAAAAACCCTCCCGAAAATCACATGGTCTGTCCCTCATTCCTTTCGAATATTTAGTTTTATGGTTAAATATTCTTCATTCAGTTTTGCTGTCCCTCATTCCTTTCGAATATTTAGTTTTATGGTTGAATATTCTTCATTCAGTTTTGCTGTCAATAGAAGTCATTCTGATCTTAGTGAACCTCTTTGGTCCTGTTGAACTTAGTGCCATCTATGTCCAACATGGACATGTAGAAGGTGTTGATTGCCTCATCGTCCACACAGCGATGGATGTTTAGTTGCGTGGGACATTTCTGTAGAATTATATGGAGCATACTATATAGCTTATATGGATTCATTGTGATCCACCCACGGTGGGATTTATGTACAGTGGTAATATAATCAATGATGTAATAGTTTCAATGACCTGGCGATACTTTCCATTAAAATGTTTGTTACGAGGCACACATACTGTATTGTAATGCTTTGTTGTTGTCGTTTCGTAAACCTCTTATAATGTTATAAAATCGACGATTATTATTAATTAAATCTGAAAATGTCCAACGGCCTCTCTCTCTCTCTCTCTCTCTCTCTCTCTCTCTCTCTCTCTCTCTCTCTCTCTCTCTCTCTCTCTCTCTCTCTCTCTCTCTCTCTCTGTCTCTGTCTCTCTCTGTCTCTCTGTCTCTCTCTGTCTCTCTCTCTGTCTCTCTGTCTCTCTGTCTCTCTCTCTCTCTCTCTCTCTCTCTCTCTCTCTCTCTCTCTCTCTCTCTCTCTCTCTCTCCATCGAAAACTTAATAAGCCCTCTTTCTCATGGAAGCTTTAAGAAGAGCAATAACAACTATAACACTCTGTGTGTGTGCCACTTTATTACCTAAGGTAAGGGGTTTATTGAGAACAAATCGGATTGGAAGGCAAGAAAATTATATGTTGGACTCGGCCTTATCCAAATTTAAATTCGTTTTCTATTCAATCTGAATCATAGATTTTTTTATTCTCTAAACAACTAATACAATGATAGTATTTTCATTTTTAGTATTTGTGTAATATGAGGATCATTATTAACAAAAGTAAATATAATTATTTGAATCTGGGTTCAGGTTATGGGAATTACCCTACAAATATACCTGGCCTACCTGATGTATTCCCACATTCTATATTGTAAGTTTAGTAACAGACCTTCTAATCATAATTAAGAATTTGCCTTGTAAACATCTGGAAAGTTTCAGATTGAAATTTTCCATTAGGTAATAGTTTTTTCTTTACAAAATGCTAATTGTAACCTGACGTTAAATAGAGAACTATATAATCTTGTTATTGGAAATATTATATATTCATTATATAAGACCGGGGAAGAATCAATTGCATCATTTTTGTGTCCAGTAGTTCATAGTTCATTTGCGCTGGAAATTCAAATTCACTGGAAAGTCCTATTCAAAAAAAAACATCCTTGGAAATCTTACTTTAATTTAAAGTGAATTTCAAATAAGGCTATATTCTTGGATTGTATTATCATTGCTACAGGGGTCATTACAGGTATATTAACTCTTCCAGCGTTGGATTTAACTTGGATTTCCACTAAATTGTTTAAGAACATTAATCATTAGGACTTTTTCTGTAGTTCTATGATTATTTCTTATAAAGTTCTCAATATGGTAAGTTCTTTTTACATTTTTTTTTCATTATACATTCTAGGGAAATAAATTATTTGTTGAGATTTTTGTTTCTAATTGTTTTCTACAACTTTTTTAAGACCGTAGATTCTTAATACTGACTTACAGCCTGATTTAAAGTTTTAGCTCCCAAATAGTAGTATTAAATATTACATTTGATTTACTTACTATTTTTTCATGCAGCATCATCTTAAATCGTCTGAAGTAGAACCAATTTGCATGTTCTCCTTTACTCGCCAGTTCTATATATTTGTCTTCAGCTTCATAACCGAACGAGTCAAAAGTCGTTCCGTCCGGTTGTATCAGTACTGTCGTCGGAGCCTTCATTGATGCAAGCGGCCCTCCATAATAATACTTGCCACTAATTTTTGTGGGATCTGAATCATATTCGTGTTTAAAGGAAAATGCCCATCCGGAATAAGTAGTTCCAAAATCAATGGCTGCTACCAGAAGTTTTGTGTTTGACGCCTATACGAAACGCAATTGAGAGTATTCATTTTAACGTGTATATAAAGGAACGTTTAATATCGAAAGTTAAGAAGCGATTAATTTAACAGCAAGAAAAGGAGAATCTAGTCATTTTAACAGGAAACCTAATCCTATAAAATAAACAACACAAGATTTTAATATCGAGAATGGAGAAGCAATTTCATTTAACATCGGATAAAGGAGAATCTAGTCTATTCACAGGAAACATAATCTTATACAATTAAAGTTAGGTCTTAAGAATGGTCTTTTTCCCAGTAAATTTGAAAGAAATGCTTCTTGTTTAGAGAGTCTCACGGTCAAATAATATGAGTCCAAACATATCCAGGCTTTGATATCAAGCACATATACTAAAGAAAAGAAGACATGTTATTTTTATTACGATTCAAATATATCTTAAAATGTCATGTTCTATTTGCTCAAAACTTTTATTAGCAAAGTTATCGTAATGTATACCTACCATGACACTGTTGCAGTACAAAGACGTTACCTGGCCGATAACCTGCAGCATAAAGAAGTATACGTGTATACAGATAATAGTAAAATGCAATATGCACTTTAGTCATTTGATACCGTCATATCTCTTTATTACAATATATAAACATGTATTAAAATTGTGCAAGCAATAATCGATTAGAATGTATTTAAGGAAGGGAGGTTCTTATATAAGTTAACAACGGCATTCAGCGTTAAATCTTTAAGATTTTTTTTCAAGGAAATAACACTTATTTTGGGGCATTAACATAGTGTTTAGACGTTCCTACAATAAATTATGGTCTCATATATGTTTAGTCTGGTTTCTACCTTTCATAAACTTAGCACCGAAAATACAGCCTCAGGACAAAATTTAAATACTATAATAGTTGGTATAATCGTCTAGTTAACTTAATAATAGAGCTCCGTGTGGTCGGATTGACTAAAGCACTTGAAATAAAAGATCAGTGACATCTCACATCTGTCTGCGTAGATATATGAGAAAGCTTGCCAGTAGCTCCCTTTGGATATATGGTTGTTCCACGCATTTTCTTTCTCCAGCAGTTGTTCAGGCGATCATGTATGCTGAAAAAAAAACACGTAACAACAATACCTAAACAATTCATGTGACATTAATTTTTAATATAATCTTTTTTTGGTCACCTATGTTAAAACGACATGCCTTCATAAAAAATCGAAAACTAAAACAATAATATGAGATGATTGTATGCTTCTCCCAGTGAATAGTGGTGAAAGTGTTTTCAAAAGCATATCAAGGAAAAATAAATAGCGGAAATCCTCGCGAAGGCTAAAAAAAACTTACAGAACAATAATAGAATATGCATAGAAAGTAGAAACAATTCTACAGATCGAAGTTTCAACGAACACGAAAATGAAAGGAAATATTTCTTTGTCATAGACGATGTTTTCAAATTGGTGTCCTCATGGATAAATAGACATGAAGAACTTACCCTTACCGAGAGTCTCTATAGGTAATTGGATGCCTTCAAATTATGATTAAAAATATGTGTGTGACATGTGTGACTGGAAATAGCTAGATTCGATACTTGGAATAAAAAGGTACCAAATATGTGTGACTGCTCACAGAGAGAAAATGTATTACATCATGAGATAAAAATAACATAAATCTGTGTTTTCCATTAATGTTATTTTCCCCCAAAAGAAAAAGATACACGTGAATTTTTTTATAGATTTCACTCATCTAGTTTCAATCAACAGCCACAATAGATAATTCATCTGGTCAGAGCTTTACAGAAAGTCTTTCCCAAATACTTTTAAAATAATTCTTCTGGTGAAATTCCAGATTGCTTCTCCCAACATAAACGTTAAATCAAAGGAAAGGACAGTTGTTTTCTGAATGTACACAACATGAAAGTAAATTAAGAGCTGAAAATATCAACAAATATAACGATACTTGTTACTATTGTCAAGTAAAAGTAAATTGGTCGACCGTGTCAGAATAATGAGAAACATAGAAGAGAGAACAGAAGAAGCAGAACAATAACAGAAGAACCCATTCTACAAAAGAAATTAAAAACACTAAAAAAAGAAATAAGCAAAGTTTTATATTTCATTATGATATTTATTCACAATAATACACTAAAAATAAGTTTATTCTTGTTTTGATTTGTTTTTATAGTATCAGATAGTCAGATAGTCAAACACACACACACAAGCACACATTTATAATGTGGAGAGTAAGAATCTTGGTGTTGACATGGTGTTGAACGGTAAATAACTGGGTGATTATCACTCCAACTGGTGTGTTGAAAGGTAAATGTGAGTATTGAAGAGAGGGTAACAAGGTGATGAGTGATAGATAACTGAGTATTGAATGATATTTCTGGTTTAATTGCACACATTTGACCGTAAACAGACCCGCAACAGGCCTACACGTGTAAACCATTGGACTAATGGCGCAATGTTAAATTACATTAGTCTCCATACCGACACATTCACATGTAAACCATATAGACTAAAGGCGTAATGCTATTTCCCGTTACACACCAGACAGGTTCACACATGTTAAAAGTACGGATTTTCAGCATTAAATTATACTCCTGTTAAATCCTATAAAGGCCCACAAATCTTTTAACTTTTGTCAATGTTTTCATTTTCTTTCTCTGCGAAATTCCAAATTAATTTCAAACTTTTAGTATTACATTTCGTCTCCACTATATTTTAAATGTTTTACAGGACCTTTTCAGTCTTCTTTAAATATCCTTTTAGTTTCTGATTTTTGTCCGACTTTTAGTTTCAGCCAATTTTTTTTAAATAATTCTGGGGCGTTTTTACAGTCCATATTAGATTCCAAATTTTAGTTTCACATATAGTCTCAGAAAATGCTGTTGATGTTATGAGGTTTAAAGACATTTTTCACCGCAAGGTATGATATACATTGCGCCCAGTATAAATAGTGGAGGAAGAACCAAGGAAAACCCGAAAAGAACCACCTATCCACGAGAAGCTACTGGCAAGCTTACTCACGTACTCACACTGGCCGATTCTGAGACTCAAACTCAGGCAGACAGAGGAGAGATGGCAGTGATCTGTAAAGGTGAGCGCTTTAGACGACTCTGTCACTCGTCCCCTCCCCCACCTCCGACGATGTACTGTTAATATTAACCGGCCATCCTGATGGCATCTGTTTTATCTCTTCATATTTATATCCATCACCAGTAGCATCTAAAGTATAGGTAATGCATTATCTATACTTCTGGGATGCATGTATATAGTTACTACACAAATTTCACGTCAAAGGACTTTTCTTCCTTTGGTTTGTTATATATATATATATATATATATATATATATATATATATATATATATATATATATATATATATATATATATATATATATATATATATATATATATATATATATATATACCCACTGAAGTAAGGTAATAGCTTAAGGATAAAATCAAAGATAACTGGCCACTTTTCTCATTTATCTTTAGCGCCCCTGTATTTCAGTAGGCAGGGTGTTGTAGTCGTAATCAAATGGGTGCCGGTTCCGTACCGACCCATTTTGGAAGCCACGTTGTTTCCTTTGAGAAAGACACTTATCTTCCATTTCCAACTCCTCATATAGCCAGTAATATGTTATAAATGCCGTTAAAACTCACAAACCAAGCCAATCATTTTTCTGCTTTCGATTTCTTGGGAGGGGGGTATCGTCGCAGTGTAATCCAGTATAATATTTTGAGGTAGTTGTCAACATTGGATTGTTTACAGGTAACCTTCATGAAAGCTTAGGAATGTGTCAAAAAGAAATCTGAAAATGCTTTGTGCTAGCAATATCAACAATGTAGTGATATGTATGTTATACAAGCCAGCCATCGTACAAATAGCTATCCTAGGTAACACTCTTTCAAAAATATCAGAATTGCATTAATTATCAATATTTCTTAAAGCCTCGCTAGTGATAGAAACAAAAAAAATAAATGTTACCGAATTGTGTCGAATTTATCGTCTCCTGATTCCACTAGAATACTGATTTCTGATTGATAGTAGACAGTTTTTGTAGAGTAACACAACCCAGAATTGCACCGAGAAAGGAATTGTGGGGACTTCCGACATGTAGCTAAGACAAATATGCTTAGCTAGAAAGGAACAAGGAAGTAAATTATTACAGCAGATACGTCAGCGAGGTTGCCCTTTCAATTTGAGCAGAAAAAATTTCGTCCTTGATGTGCCTTTACACCTTAATTGTAAGTCGTTAAAAGCGATTGACTTACATGAACGATAACGTTAATGTTATAAAAAAAATGGAGGTTCACTACAAACAATTCGTGTCAAAAGATAAAGAGAAGTAAAGAAAGAGAGACATAAAGAGGTAAACACGAGTCGTCTGCCTTGACATTTATGTTATCAGTGTATCTACAACTTGTGTTTTAGGACTGCTATAGAGTAAATGTTGTTCCATATATATATATATATATATATATATATATATATATATATATATATATATATATATATATATATATATATATATATATATATGTGAATAGTATTGTACTTAGATTTTCTTGTATAGAAACAAATTGATAAAATAAGCAATATTATGTACTTAAATATGCTTTTTGCATCTTAAATAATATACTGTTCATCTGCCATTTACTTTGCATTTCATACAATGAATACATAGCATAGATAGCATTTCTCTGTCTTTCCGGTTGTTGTGTTTATACTGCGGTGCAAAATGAAACATAAAATACTATTAAGACATGAAGATAAAATAACCAATAAAATCAAGAACACAAGAAAAAAAACAAAGACAAATTGAACACTACGCTGATTTTGTTTCAAACGTAGTTGTAAACGGTCTCTGGCTTCAATATTTAAACTGCATATGCACCTAACAATATCACACTGGTAAACCTGTAAATAACTGAGAAACTAAATAATAAACCTCAGGTAGCCTAATCGTTTCATATAAGGAACATAAAATACTAGTATATTTTGGGGGTCACTACTTAAGATATGACATTTAAATCTAAGCAGTACGTTGACACAGTTTTTTATCAAAATTTTAATAGAAATGATTGCAAAAGTATTTTCAGAAATAAGCTAAGAATGGAGGGGGTATATCTATTTATAACACCGTTCGTAACGATGGTCTTTTATTTTAATATTTCGGGATTACTAGAGGATAATTTCATTTCGTATCAATAAAATATCTCCGTCCCCGAAAATAAATATCGCCCTCATTCTTTTGAATGTATAGATTAATGGTTTAATCTTCTTTATTCAATGTCTCTTTCAATAGAAATGATTCTGATCCCTGTGAAACGCTTTGATCCTGTTGAACTTAGTGCCATCCAAGTCGACCATGGACATGTAGAAGCTGCCTGATTGCCTCATCGTCCACACAATAATGAATTTTTGGTTGCGAGGACATTTATATAGATTTTTAGGGTGCATAATATATCGCGTATTTTGAAATAAGCGTGTATTTTCAATTGTAATGTGTTCTTAATGAAAATATGAAATCGGCTAGATATAGTCTTTTCTTCTACAGATGGGTGTGGGAGTTTATACCGAAACCTACATATTTTGATACAGAGCTTGTACGGAACCTGTGTCACAAGACGGAGAGGGAATGTGATAAGTTTCATTATTATTAATTTAGCTTACTATAGTTATATATCGCTTAGAGTGCTGCCCAGAAATGTGAACATTTTAATTACAGGGCATACATTCATCTGTTAGTTGTCTACTTTTATTCAGAGATGACATCACACTTTACATGTAGCAAAACAATATTAATCGAAGTGCATTTACATTTTAATTTTTTTCATTTTGAAATATTTATTTATCTCTCTGGTGAACATATCAAAAATTTCTTCATTTTGATTACTGTTTTCGGATTCTTTGATTATCAAAGATTGTAAGTAAGAGATAGATTGATTATTAGTATTAAATTCAATTTTTTGTGTCATTTCATTCATACTGGCATGTCATTTATGTGAATCGTTCTTCAAAACTTTCGTTTTCCTTTGGTATAAATCACATGGTTACAAAAATGGTTTGCTTGGGGATAACATTTCATGTTATCTTTTCTACTTTGGGAATTTATGGATCTTAGCATGGTTTTTATGATGCAGCTACAAAATCTCATTGTGTGTGTGTGTGTGTGTGTGTGTGTGTGTCTTGCATTTGCTACATATATCATTTTCAGTGTCTCTTGTGTGTATAACTACATATTCATACCCATTTGTTATCCGTTTCCAGGAAGAAAGCACAATTCATGCATATCTTGATTCATCCCCATGTCAAAGTAGAGAACACGCCAGCAACATGGATATTTCAAGACGGGAAAGAAAATATGTTGACCAAGAAACTATGCTTTGTACATAAGGTACAACAAAGCTTCTGCTAT
Source organism: Potamilus streckersoni (assembly GCA_016746295.1). Lineage (NCBI taxonomy): Eukaryota > Metazoa > Mollusca > Bivalvia > Unionida > Unionidae > Potamilus > Potamilus streckersoni. The sequence goes on along the minus strand of JAEAOA010000768.1, from coordinate 8,044,815 downwards.
TGAGTCTGCTACGCCTGCTGTTTTGCATTTTCTGACTTATTTCAAATGTTTGAGTTTGATGAATGAATTTTTGGTAACTCATTCTCTGACCATGTCCTCTAATGAAGCATGCAACGCTCTTAAATCTGTCTCTGTGTGTGTATGTGTGTGTGTGTGTGTGTGTTGGAAGTCCAAGTTTACCGACTCATTCTACAAGATTGTTAACAAGATTGACATCACCTAATGTTTTCCTATTGTTTTTAACATCTTTAATTTTTGCTTGATTCGTAAATTACTCAACTGGTTCTGGAGTGACTATTTAAAACTTGCAACTTATAAAGCTGCAAAGTTTCAAGAATCAAAATCACCACATATGTAGACTACATATAGTAAAAAAATAGCATGATTGTACTATTGGTATATCAAATTGTGATCCGCCCATGATGCAATAATACGCACATATAAACATTCTTGCTAGTGCGTCCTGCCCATTCTGGGCCTATAGATCAATAATGAATTTCCACTTATTATTCATTAGTGACATATAACAATAACAATAAAAAGTATTAATAATCCCCATTTTCTAAATGAATTTAATATGGTACTCTATTTCATTGCAATCCTTTCTGTTTTCCGTTCCCCCTCCTCTCTCATGGATAAGGAACAAAATCTACAGGAATCTGAATTGAGAGAGAAAAAGAATTTTGAGCTGGTTGTTGTTGTTGTTGTTGTTGTGGGACTTAACGCCATTTTTCAGCACAAGATAGGCTATACATGACAGCCAGATTTAATGGTGGAGGAATAAACCGGGAAATCCGCGGAAAGAACCACCGGCTTGTTATAAACTGAATATGAACTTACACCAAGTAACCTCTGAGAATACGGTTTATCGTAACAGCATGTATACACTTTCTTTGAGATTTATGTACAGTGTTTATATCATAAATGATGGAAAGATGCAATAGCCTGTCGACATTTTACAATAAAATTTTTCTTTCGAGAAAAACATAATGTAATGAAGTGCTTTGTTGTTGTTGTTTCTTAAACCTCTTATATTTTTCTTAAAATCGATTATTATTAATTAAATCTGAAAATGTCCAAAGGCTGCTCTCTCTCTCTCTCTCTCTCTCTCTCTCTCTCTCTCTCTCTCTCTCTCTCTCTCTCTCTCTCTCTCTCTCTCTCTCTCTCTCTCTCTCTCTCTCTCTCTCTCTCCAATATTATAATTTTTGCAACAGAAATTTTGTAAACATATGGAACCTTCCAGATTGAAATTTTGTTTTTGGTACTTGTTTTCTTTCTTGAGAAAATGCTCATTGTGACCTGAGGTCAAGTAGAGAACTTTATAATCTTGTAATTGGAAATATTATTTATTCATTATATAAGATCGGATCAGAATCAATTGTATTATTTTTGCATCCAGTAGTTAATTTTGGCTGGAATAGCACTTATTCGAATTATTGATCACCACTAAACCGGCTGCTACAGGCACTTCAACACTTCCTGCGTTGGATTTAACTTGAATTTCCACTAAAATGCATTCAGAACTTTAATCATTGGTACTTTTGTCTGTAATTCTATGATTATTGTTGGTATAGGTCTCAACACGGTAAGTTCTTTTTACAGTTTTTCATTATGCATTCTAGGAAAATAAATTATTTGTTGAATTTTATTTTTAAAAATTGTTGTTTCTTGTTCTTTTCTACAACTTATTTTAAGACCGTATATTCGTAATACTGACTTGCAACTTGATTTGGTTTTCTAGGATCCCACATCGTGATATTAAATATTCCAACTGATTACCTTACTATTTTTTCATGCAGCAGTATTTAAATCGTCTGCAGTAGTACCAATTTTCATGTTCTCCTTTACTCGCCAGTTCCATATATTTTTCATCAGCTTCATAACCGAATGAGTCAAAAGTCCTTCCGTCCGGTTGTATCAGTTCTGTCTTTGGAGCCTTCTTTGATACAAGCGGCCCTCCATAATAGTGCTTCCCGCTAATTTTTGTCGGATCTGAATAATATTCGTTTTAAAAGGAAAAGGCCCATCCGGAATAAGTAGTTCCAAAGTTTATGGCTGCTACCAGAAGTTTTGTGTTTGACGCCTATACGAAACGAAATTGTGAGTCTTCAATCTAGTATGCATAAAAGGGTGAGTTAAAATCAAAAGTTAAGAAGCAATTTAATTTAACATCGGAAAAAGTAGAATCTAGTCATTTTAACAGGAAACATAATCTTATGAAATAACACAGAGTTAGGTCTTAAGAAAGATATTTTCCCCATTAAATTTTAAAGAAATGGTTTTTGTTTAGACATTTTTAAACAAGACTTTCTTGAACTGTACTCAGAGTCAAATAACTTAATTTGAGACCAAGCATATACAGGCTTTGATATCATGTACATATACTAGAGAAAAGATTACTTTTTATTACGACTCAAATATATCTCAAAATATCATGTTCTATTTGCTCAAAACTTTTGATAGGCAAAGTTATCGTAATGTATATCTACCATGACACTTCTGTAGTACAAAATTGTAATGTATACCTACCATGACAGTGTTGTAGTACAAAGTTATCGTAATATATACCTACCATGACACGTTTGGAGTAAAAAGTTATCGTAATATAACCTAATATAATAAATCAATGTTATCGCTACCACATTCCTAAGAACCATGACAAATTTTCCCCCCTCTGTCTCATTGTTGTCCCGCTGCGGCCGAAATTTACCAGCTTGCCTATCAGTCGACATACGTTCTACACCAGTGATTCATTTGGTAAGAATTTGCAACTTAATTAAACGCGAACTAATGGACTCTACTTCTTATCCTAACTACGCTAATCCGTTGATTAGCAATTCCTTGACTCCGATTTTCAGACATAGAGATACTCAGTCTTCAGCATAAATGATACAAATGATTTCAGACAGATAATTTACATATTCAAACAGTTTGTGTAATAATAAACATATTAAATCTTATAATGCATGATTTCTCTAACATACCAAATATCTGAATCTGGATTAATTCATATAACGAAATACGATATGACATTCTTACAAATCATAAACATGTACTTATTTTTATTTGTGAACTTAAAGGGGCCAAACATGCAAAACTGCAATTCGCGCAAACTCCGTATATAATTTGCTATATATATAAGTTTCATTTTCTAAAAATTTGTACCTTTCCTTTTTACTCGTTACGAAGAAATTTATAAAAAAAAAAAAAAAACGATCATCTCTCCATATGCGTCTTGAATAAACTAACGTACTTCCCTCCCCCCCTGAACAATTAGCGGATGTGACGTCATTTGAGACACTGTTCACGCTGGCATTGTTGATAATAGCACAAGAGTCTGCAGTTTTATCAATAAAGCACGACGAAATTTTTGACTACATGAAATCACCTAACGGTATTATAAAATAATTATTTTATATTACCGTTAAGGTAATTTCATGTAGTCGGAAATTTCGTTGTACTTTATTGATAAAACTGCAGACTCCTATGATAATACAGTCAATCATTCTATGAGTTTGCTGTACTTGAATGTTTAAATTATGTCGACTGTCAATGATGTGGATGACAATCCAGAAGTAGAATATTTCATGAACATCCAACCTTATATGTATGAACCCGAGACAAATTCGTGTGACAAAGATGTACAGGAATCGTCAAGTTCTGACAATGACGATGATTATAAACTACCTTTTATTTTAAATACCAAACTAAATAGCAGTACAAAATCTAATCAATAAACCGGGTAGGGAGAGGGCTATAATTTTCTACCGATTATGATTTCTTTCACAATTCATTTTTTTTTTGTTTCATTAATTTTTCTTCTTTCTTTTCATTTTCTTTTAAGTCAAAACAATTTAATATTACAGATCAGAGTTTTTCTTGCCAGTTTTTTTGGGGGGAGGAGGGGTAGGCTGGAAATTGGTTTTCACTTTCTATAGCCTGGATTAATCCAACAGCTATTGATATGGACTTGTACATGTCATAATTGGATGAATGCTCGTCAAAGAAATAGACATTTAAAATATCAAGCAGGCAACAGTTTTTTCAAATAATTTTAGCCTTTTTTCCACATAGGTGCTTGTTTAGTAAATGTGTTCCAATGTCCAACCAAGAATGGAATATTTGTTGCCAATCTCAGTGGCTCTCAGAAGAGAAAATGTGTGTGTGAGAGAGAGAGAGAGAGAGAGAGAGAGAGAGAGAGAGAGAGAGAGAGAGAGAGAGAGAGAGAGAGAGAGAGAGAGAGCACATGTTACACCCCACCTCCTCCAAGGTTTCATAAGAAAATCTGTTAAAAAATAAATATCACGTAGCAATATATAAAGTGATTGAATTGTTGTGAAATTAGGTGTAATAACTATACTATTCAGTAAATTATTTTGTCCTTATAGAGTCTACCGACACATATCATACAGACGATTTTTCCGTAGGGTGTAGAATATACTAGGTAAAACAAATATAAAAATATTACCATCATGTGTAGTGAGCGCGATTCGCAAGACCTTCTCATCTGAAACCTTCACATGATTCATGTATTCTCGCTTCTGACTGATGAATCTGAAAACTTATGACAGTTCTAAAAATATGTGTGAATGCATGTGTATAATGGCAAAATAAAATATCAGAAGCTACTGAGGTTTTAAACTTTATTGGCTGAAATTACACCTTCAGGTATTTAAACTTTGACGGTGCTCCTGAATTATTGAGACCTTAATGCTCTAACAGGAGTCTACAGTTTTATCAATAAAGCACGACGAAATATCATGTAGTCAGAAATTTCGTCGTGCTTTATTGATAAAACTGCAGACTCCTGTGATGCTCCCTGGCCTATGTCGACTACGACTCGCCGGCGTGCTTCCCGTCTTCTGTCTTGTTATCAGAGTAGGAAAATATTTTTGAAAAAAGAGTCGGCACTACATCAGGCTTCAAACGCTAACGTTTTGGCTCAGACCCAAGAGTTTGAAGAGTCTCTGGTCTTTTGAAAAACTTTCATGCTTGAAATGTCTCGGTCATAAATCCCTTCTCTCTTTAATCTGATCGCCCATACAAATCACCCTTTAGGGTCCTATAGAAATGTGAAGAAAAAAATATTTGTCGGGAACTGCTTTTATTCACACAATTCAGAGCTGCGCATTGAAACATTGTTTCTACTTGACACTGAGTATTTATATGCCTGTTGATGGGGAATCGTCTCAAATGACGTCACATCCTGCTTGTATGAAAGGGAAATAACAACTTGAGAGGTAGGTTCTTTCCATTTGATCTCGGAATTCAACGCCGTTTTATTATTAAATGTTTGTGCAAATACAATAAATGCAAAGAAAAAAATAGTCAGGATAGATTATATACACAAACTACTACATATCCTTCTATTTACAATAAAATTTTGCAGGTTAGGGTTTTTGTCCCCTTTAATGAAAATTGAAGTGTGAATTTAAAATGAAGAAATTCAATAAAAATTACAAACTAACATCAATTAATATACATGGCATACAATCGAGACTAACCTCATGCTTTTTCCGCGACTTACACCTTCTTAAGAAGTCGGATTTCACCCAACTTTCATCATCTTCCTCACTTTCCAATATGCACCCATTTAGGACAATGCAAAAATATCTCTTTTTTCCCGGAGTCAAGACTTCTCCTTGATCCAAAAAATTTGGACTGCTCAATTCTGCAATGGGGGGTGGCTATTCATAAACCCCTATAATATGCCTTTATTAAAAACCATTCCGGAAAGTATCATTTTATGACACCTGTTTCCAATGGACCACAACATCCTAATAAAAAGTCTTCTCTGGTTTGTCTCCTTTCTTGTCAATTTACCACAATGACCTCGGGCTACCATTACACTCGTCTCTGGCTCGAACACTTAAACAAGAGAGCCAATAATTAAAATTCAATTCCTGCCCCAACTAGAATAGATTGGGTTTTTTTTGCGGGACTAGCCAATATATCAATATTAATCTTTACGTGTTTCGCTGAGCTGACCCCAACAAAAAACACTACAAAAGAGTGTACTTTGAAAGTTACTACAGAACAAAAATCTCTCTCTCTCTCTCTCTCTCTCTCTCTCTCTCTCTCTCTCTCTCTCTCTCTCTCTCTCTCTCTCTCTCTCTCTCTCTCTCTCTCTCTCTCTAACTATATATATATATGTGTGTGTGTGTATGTGTGTATTTAAAGTTAAACTTTACAATGGCTAAATGCATATATATATATATATATATATATATATATATATATATATATATATATATATATATATATATATATATATATATATATATATATATATATATATATATATATATATATATATATATATATAATGAATTTAGTCATTGTAAAGTTTAACTTTAAGCACTCGCTATACATTTGTGACATTCAAACCTAGTGATAGCGTGTTTAGTCTTGCGGATTATGTCACCTCGACAGCATCCCATGATAGCAATAGCTCTCCTCCGTGCTGCATTGCAGTTCCTAGGTACAAAGAAATTTGCACTTGTCACCTGTATCGGCAGACCAAATGTTGGAAAGACATTTCCCGCCAACATAGACCTTGGTGACAACGGCATATTTTCGCTAAACCGTACTATGTAATTTGACATGTAGCCAAAGCTCCAGACCACTGAGTGTTTCTGCAGCTATATATACATGTATATGCTTGCAATTTCGTGTGTACTATTCTAGTTACCCTTAATTTTTAATTGGAACATAGTTCACTTTAACACGTATTTTGGTATTATATTTAAATGTATACAAGCCCATTTATATTCTTTTATGCAAAAAGAATGACATCACATATTTTATTTAGTTGTTACTTTTTTATGTTTTACATTATGTCATTCGTTGTTTGTTTTTTTTTTCAAGTCTAAATATTGTTTCAAGCCAGGGGTCTTTTGCTTGACCCAGTGGTGTCAACACCCTGGCGCGAATCCCGCTAGAAGTCATAAGTTTACCCCATATTTCGAAAGACTTCTATAAAACTTCAGTTGTAAGTTCGAAAGCTCGACGTGTCCATTCTATACATAGATTTTACTCTAATCGATGTTAATACCACATTATTTACTACTTGCAAAATAACCATCAACCGCACATCCGCATAGTTTCTCTACATTACTTTCCGTTCCGCCAGTAGTTCATAACGTAGAAACTCAACAAACATCTCTAATACGGGGGACTATTTTAACTGCGCCACCTGAGGCCAGTCGATCTGCCCTTTCAAGGCACATCACACCAGTAAAACTACATCACATTTGCCACTCTGGCGACAAAACGGTATCTTCTGAGTCTTTTCTCATGTATTCCATTGTGTAATTTACCGGTTTCCTACATAACTACCGCCGCTGCATCATAATCCCGATGTACACCACTAGATTTTATAAAGTACTACATCACTGCAGGCTCACTCATGAGGATTGGGTCTGAATTCGCTTCTCATTGACCATGCCATCTTGGAAACTTACTAACACTTTCTCTCCGTGACGTTTGCTCCTAATAATAGACTAATTATTTCGTGCTAAGAAATATTTCCCATTGCACCGAATTCCAATAATCAAACAAGTAATCACACAAACCACAAATTGATTAAACTAAATGCGCATCTCCTTAATTTTATTACAATATAAACATTTCATGAAAATGAAAGGGCTAATATGTGGAAAACCTATAATCCTAACAAGGGTATTAACTCTTAATACAATAACTAAAAAAATGATAAAGTCATCTTTCTTGGCTATTGTCAATGTTTGTGTAAAAATATTTAGTGTTCAATAAATGTCTTAGTAGTTAAACTGGCCTAGCATTTCTTTTTCTTCAGTTTTTATTTCACACACAAATGCGCGCGCACGCACACACACACACACACACACACACACACACACGCGCACACACACACACGAACTCCCATGATGGCTGGCTAATAAAATTTTACTTGTGATTTTTAATGTTTTCGTTTTGGTTATTTTGTTTGATTTTCGCAACAATCTTCATGTTGTAGTACTCTCGCGAGAGTATCAGGTTCTGTTTTGTGTATATTGACGATATCAAATCAGGGATATCCTATCAGAGGAATAAAGATTCTTCGATAAATATTCCAAAGAACTGTGTCTATTAATATTGCAAGGAGATTTATTGATAAATATTATAAACAAAAAAAAGCTTTTCTTTGATTAGAAACGAAACTAAATTATTAACTGCAGACGTAATTACAGATTTTCATAGATGACCCCAATTCATAATTAAGAACCCACTAGAACAATCATACGACCTGATTTGAAGGCGAATTATGTGTAATGTGTGTTAATTTATTCAAAGCTATGTATATACTGGACATAGGTACGGCGTTAGTTTGCAAAAATGTGAAAATATGATTTCAGCAGCGAAAAAATAGTTTATATGTTGGGCTAAGAAAATTTTTAAGCAACTGGCGAGAGTCGTCCTGAAAAAATCTTTGTTATCGGCATTTTTTCAATCAAATCACAAATTAAACTTTTATATTTTTATCACGAAACAAAGTGAAAAAGTATTTTGATATTTTCTTTGTCTTTTTTTAAAGAAAAGTAGATTGTAAAAGATATATGGCGGGAAAATAATCATAGAAGACCAAACTTCCGAAGGGTGTGGATAAAAGCAAAGCATCGTTTGTTTTTGAAGAGTCCGACATTGTAATCAGTACACAGTTGTGATCATTGATTGTGCAGGATCACTACAAAATGATTATCTTAAAATACAGGAACTTGTGTCAACTTGTTGCATGAAGCAATTAAAATGGATAAACATATTACATGAAGGCAACACAATGGAAATGTTTTCCAATTTTCTGGCATCAAAAAAGCACTTCCAAGAGAAACAAAATTGCTTATAGACTTTTCTTGCATGAAACAGTAAAGTGACTCTCGCTTTAGTAACATAAAATAGAAACATCATCAACTTTATTTGGAAAAATGGAACACTATTATTCCAGAACAAGTTTTTACTATACAGGTCTTTTTAAAAAAAGAAACAATAACCAGATGTGTGATGTTTAATGTGAACATTAGAATTATTCTATTTTCTATAAAAAAAAAATTGCATTACTAATCAAGGATGTTAGCTGAAAAGAAGAAAAGTGGTCTTAAATCAAGCATTGTGATCTCCTCGCTTTCTTAACACACACACACACACACACAAGAAGATGTAGTTTCATGTACTATTACTGGGATGAATATATAAACTGTTAGTTCATCTCAAGGAATTCAAACCACGGGGTGATATTTTAAGAAGTTGATTGATATCTAATAAAATAAAAACATATTTATAACATAATGTTATTCGATAACGTAATGAAATTTAGCCGATAGAATATTAACCAATAATGTAGTCAAACGTTAAACGACACTTAAAATCTAGTAACTTGGTTTGTATAATAATGAAGCAGCAACCACTTTCTACCTCAGAAAGACTTGAGGAATACCAACAATAACACGGCCGTATGCTTAGCATCTTCTAATAACTAATAATGAAATAAAATCCTGTTATGATGAGTACATGGCATTTAATACGCAAAATCTTCCTCGTTGATCTTGTTGATACACATTTTACAAACAAATAATCAAATGAATTCAGTTACTTGATCAGTGTCAAACATTATATAAGATGCTATAACCTCTAATTTCTCTTTGATCTCTCTAATAGGTTTAGTTTTCTTCGGATACACTTACCTCTAACCAGGAGTTTTGATCCAAACATAATCAACTGAGGTCTTCAATTTTCATTTAACTGATAAAACAGGAGCATAAATCTAACAAATAGACTATCACACGACATATTATATATCATAAATACTAGCGATAGACGGCGAAAATATTTTTTGTACTTGTATAAAAAGGCAGGGATTATGTGAACCAGTCCAAAGTACGTGTGTGCGTAAGTAAGTAATCTGGTTCAAATCATTCCATACATTTCGAGACAGACACTTCAAAACCTTGGCTTTGGCTGCAAGGACTATGTAGCTTTAAACAGCGCTGTTAAAGTGTCGATGCATCCCCTGTGGGCGGAAACATGGGGTGGGGATTATTTTGTAAATATATCAAATGATTCCCAAACATTTTTTGAGTAACGTTTCTGAGAATTGTTGTTTCTTTCTTACCCTAATGATAGGCTGGCGTATGAATAAGACCAATAAGTGGTGACCCAAAAACATACAGTTGTGCTAACTTTGTTTATACATAACAAAGTAACTTGACCCAAGGGCCACGGATTTGGGGTTGGGTAGGGGACAATCTGGGATGACCTTAGCTGTGTGTTTTACTACAATCCAATTCAATAATTAATTATAACTCCCATTCATAAAACAGACGCACACACACACGTACACACACATATTCCAGAGAACAAAAATCCCTACAAATGCATAATTAAACTTCTTTAATGATTTAAATGCAACGCACTATTAAATCACATAAAAATCTATTACATATACTTTAGATATTATAGCAGCCATATAAACTTTCTATTATTCACCAAAAATATAACGTTCAAAAATAGCATGTCATAGTAATAGAAATGAAGTTACTATGCAGTATAACAATAAATAAGAGGTTCAGATATGGACAAAATGGTCGTTTTAAAATTTAATCGCGAGAAATGATTAAAAGTATTTTTTTTATAATGCCGATGTTGTTGACAAAGTTCAGCGGGTCTTCGTAATAAGCGATTCGCACCGACGACATAGCCTGTAATATTTAGATATGCTTAGAAACATTCCTATAAAGTTCACAAATTGCATAAAAGTCATTGTGCTACGGTACATTATGAAAACTGATTAATAATTACATTGATGAATGTATAACACCATTTTGCATCAGAAAAATCGAATTAACAATAGAATCGCATAAGTTTCGAGTAGGATGTTTCTGCGTGTAAATATTGGCAATTAATCAGGTAAGTGATTTATGGACCATGTCCATTAAAACATTCCACGGAAACATTGGCCAGTCAGCACTATATCTGGAAGCCATAGCAACACATGATCAAGGTTTTGAGGCAGCTCCTTCTGTAGACAGCGAATAAACCTTAAGGTATGTGTCGAATGACATTTATCTACTTTAAATACTGTAATCATCGAATATTCTCTTCTTTTAATCCACTTGATGTTGACACGTGTATTCATTGTGTGTTAAGTTGTTTTCATATTAATAACGCTACTTTATATTTGAGCCAATACGGGTTGAAATATTAACTAGAAATATTACTAATCAAACAGGGAAATGATTGCGCGTAATTTGTTTCATCACCATTCTCATTCTGCTTTTTATATCATTATGACGTTATTCAGAGGGATCTGCTTAAGATCCTGCTCGCATTTAAGGGAGGGTGTTACATATCAGGAAGCAGATTATTAAGAAGCAGGATAAACTTCTGCACAATGATGTAAGCGACCCATAAATTCATTACACGTTAAATTGGATATGTGATGCCTATATAAACGATGAATCTACAAATCTTCGTTATATACAATATTTTTTTCATAATAACAAAATGTTGTTCAAAACACTTGGTTCAACAGAAATATCATCTTATTTCGATATAAAGCCAAATCGATCAACAATGACAATAAAGATAATTCACCTGTTTAACTGTTCATGAATATTTAGACAAACAAAATAAACATTTCCTAGATTGAGTTATCTTTACTGTTAGATTGTTATATGCAATAAAATCACTTAAAACGAAAGAGTTTTCGGGTCCTGCGCCCCCTGGACCTCCACTGCGGGAGTCCGTCCCATGGACCTCAAGCATGCTGGACAATGCACCAGTCTTATTATGTACATACCCAATATACGATAATTCTTGATTAGTCACTGGGCTCAGATACACAAGCTAGTTTAAACTGCCATGATTCAGAACTATCACTCGGGTTATAACAATCAATAATGAAATAAGCAATTTGCGAAAGCCGAAAGCCTACATTTATGATAACATCTATTCCCGAGTGTCAAATATTGATTCATTGCATGAAACAGTCTCATTTTGAACCATCCCATTTAATAATTCAAGATTTGTTACATTTCAGATGCAAACATAAATGAAACAAATTCGCGACCGCAAATGTCTTCTAGTTAATTCAAAAATCATCTCTATTAGAAATCTTCCGTGCATTCCACACATTGCAACTTATTACTGTGTCAGATGCTAGAAACTAATAGATGTTAATGGCATTAAGATAATGGCTTCTACCAGGCATTTAACTCATCAGATTGTTGAAAATATTAATATTTGGATAACATCTGCCACATAAAGGGTACCATTGTTCCAGATTCCAACGTTTAGCCTCAAGATTAATTTCATAAATGAAAGTGGCAGGATATGACAACGGCAATTAGCTTGAAATACAAAAATTCCAATCATACCTATCGACATGATAGTGAATGACAGCTTCAAAATTTGCTATATCTATACATTGCAATATCCATACTTGGCAAAACAAATTTCTTCACAATTTGTATGCCTCAAACAAAAAATCGAAAACTGTCATTTTGCTAACTACTAATCTGATCAACTTCCTGCTCCCCGTAAGGCGTAAGTCGCGGAGTATATCATTTGCTGAATAACGCAAGTGGGGTTTTTATTTCTTACAACAGTTTCAGTTGCGTACAAATGTGTGAATCGCATGTCATTACGAAATTGAATAGTTACATACAGGGGCACCAGAGTTATTTTCAGGGGCAGCAGCAAACATGTTATGGTCAGCTATTATGTTTTACGGACGCTAGTTAAAACGTGTTAAGAGGTGAAATAGGGGGTGGGCGAATAGGATAAGTGATACGCTGCATACAGAAATTTCAAAACGTTGCATGTATCATGGTTGTTTTGTTTTGTTGTTTCTTTATAAAATTCATAGCTGAATTGTGTCAATAACGATAATCGCGAGGCATCATGCCTGCAAGATATATTTCTATGTTCAATTAACCTGTCCAGGGAACAGTTTGCAAAAAAATAAAGCTGTTCATCTTGTGCATGCTTGTATATGAACCTATCATCATGAAAATGTGATCACAGCTTCCTCCTCTGGAATGCAATAAGTATTCTTTTTTATAATAAAATCCTATACCTGCTTAACAATATTAAAAAAATTCTGCTTTAAAAGAAATCATCGAACTATTGTTTTTCCTCCTCCAATTATATTTTAGAAGAAAAAAAAAACGTTTTTTTTCTTCCCAGGTCAAACAATTATTGTAAATATTACGATGTATTCATTTTTTAAAAAAGATATTAAATATTGTCACAGAGTTATTTTCACTAATCATAAACACACATTTTTGAAAAGGTAACAAAATGGACACCGTCACCTTGAATGTTGGCGGAAGTATCTTCATGATCCGGAAGTCACTTCTCCAGAAACTCCCTGGCACTCGTCTCGCAGAAATTTCTCCCAATAATGAAGAATACAACTTGGAAAAAGGCTGGTACTTTTTCGACAGGAATCCTGAGATTGTCAACTCAATACTAGATTTATATCGGACAGAAGGTCTTCTTCACCTGCCAAAACATCTGTGTGGAGCAACAGTTGAGGAGGAGTTACAGTTTTGGAAAATTCCGCCAAGTACAGTGGCTGACTGTTGTTTCTCCACTATCTCGCAGTACGAAGGAGACAAGACAATGATTGAAAGAATAAAATGTAATATAGAGAAACAAGGTAATTCCATATTCATTTACGAGTTCATTAGATTATTCATGTCACTTTCTCTCTCCGTCATATTGTATGGATCAATCATTGTTTGTAGCCTGGTAACCTGATGTAAAGTAGTGAAGAGTGGAGGGTATCAGACTACTAACGGACGTGCTTGGTCTGCCCAGGTGTCCGAATACAGACTATGAATTCGCGAGTAATCATAGGTGCTTTGGAATTTTTGTTAATAGTGCCACATTTAGCAGTTTATATATGAATGTTATGTTCATTTTCTTGCTTATTTACGTATCCAGCCCATTGATATATATATATATATATATATATATATATATATATATATATATATATATATATATATATATATATATATATATATAATTACCTTTACTTATAAATCATGCTGGAAAGTTAATCTTAAGCATATTAATGAATTAGTTTTTTAGTTTCATCAAAAAGCAGCAACATATAAATAAATCCTAGATAATATTTTATTACAAGAAACAAAGTCATCATCTTATTGATAAAAATCAATTATATTTTAATAGATTGCATGCTTTTGATATAAACGAAACATGAATATATACAAATTTGTTACCACTGTGAACTTTAGGAGGACCCGTATACACTGAGGAGGAACTTTGCTCCAGCTGCTGGAATCAGTTCAAAAGCCGAATTTGGACATTTCTACACACGCCAAGCTCCTCAACTGGTGCGCAGGTAAAAACAAAAATCAGTCGTGATCAGCTGGATATGTTATAGTGGCTGTTTATGTACAAAGCCAGTCTCATGTTTATTGCTTTAGAAAAGTTTGAACCACCCATTAAAGGTTAATATTGTATTTTCTAGCAATATACAAATGTAACTCACAAACTTTTAGCTCTTAATATATTTTGGCTTATACATATATTTTGACTGCTACATGATTTTTTTAAACATTGCATGTTAAAAGTTTATAGTCTTATTTTTATTATTTCTTTGCACCGCTATCAGTATTTTTAAGACGAAACACAGAGAATACCCATGCACGTAATATCTTTTATGAGGACCTACATGCAAATTTAATAAAAATTGTTCTGGATGAAATTATCAATTAACAATATAAATGTATCTTCCAAAATGGAATATTCCTTTGCGTCCAGTACTAATTTATGTCATATTTCTTTATTAATAGAAAAGAAGGATTTGAGTTGAACAGAAATAAGTTAAATAAAACCGACATAGTCGTTTTTTTTTTTTCATATTCCAATGACCAAACATTATCTATACTATTTCATTCCCTCTATATCTTTGCAGGTATTCAGCTGCCTGTATCTAACATTTGTCATACTGACCTGTCTGACCTTTATTCTCATGACACACCCCTGGTTCAGATCGCCTTATAACCCCATCACCATGGAAATTAATGGGACTACTATTCAAAGCGACTGGGTGGAATTTATGATGAATAGATTTAACAATCCTAAAGTGGCTTTATTGTTCGGAACGAAAGAACAACCTTTCATATCCCACATCAACTTTTGTGCCATGATATTCTTTGGTCTTGATCTCACGTTTCGCTTCGTTTCATGTCCGAGCAAAACTTACTTCTTTCGAGATATATTGAATCTATCTGAAATACTGATCCTCACATCCACGATGATATCATTTGTATTCGAATATGGAATTTTCGAAAAATATAAACTTCCAGAGTCATGGATGTGGTTCTATGCCTGTTGTAAGGCCGTGGTTATTTTTCGTCTGTTACGCTTGTTTAGGCTATCAAAGCATTTCGAAGGACTCAAGATCCTGTACCTGGCTCTAAAAGCAAGCGCCAAAGAACTTGCGCTTATGCTCGTATCCTTCTTCATATTCTCCATATTATTTGCGGGATTAGCATACTACGCTGAGTTTTACGATCCCGATTCTTTCGAAAATGTACCAATCGCATTGTGGTGGTCTATTATTACCATGACAACAGTTGGATATGGGGATGTTTCCCCAACTACGTTGCCAGGTTACATAGTGGGTTCATTATGCGCTATCAGTGGATTACTTATATTGGCTATGCCAGTCGCAATCATAGCGAATAATTTCGGCGACCACTATCACTGGAATAGAATTAGGAGAAAAAAGGTGGAGCTGATAGGTGCACAAGCAGCCGACACACTGACCTATTTTTGCTGCACAAGAATAGCACGTGTTAGAGATTCAACTTTCTCCGTCATTACTGGGAGTTTATTTGAAAAGAAGTTGCATAATTAGCCTATTAATATTTTTATTTAGTGGAAACTGTTATGCACGACAAAGATGGGTAAAATTGGAAATTCTCGTATTCACGTATTCGGGGCAACGTCATTTCCGCCTAGTAATCTGATGTGTGAATTTTACTCAATGAAACGTTAACGGTGTGACCGTTTGTTAAACTATTGATTCTTTTTGTTCTTTGTAATTTGTTGTCACATTCGGTAATCGCAAATTGATAATTATATATCGACAACAATTTATTTTGCATCTTCTGATTGTTATCAAAACATGTATTTGATCTGATCTAATACCATGACCAGTATGAACCGCAAAATTTTGACTGTCAAAACGAACTCCTGCTTTGAGTAAAAACATCCATTAGTTTTCTATGTGGTTCTTGGATGAATTTGATCATATTAAATCAATTTTTAGTGAGACTTACAGTAGACAAATGCAATAGATCAATCACTAAATGTAGAATATGACCCTTGTAAAGTTGTGTTATTTTATCGCTCAATGGTCTCAAGAAAAGAACACGCAATTATATGACGTAGACGAAATACGTGTTTGTAAGTTTACAACAACACAATACACGTGATAATAATAATGTGTAAAAAGGAAAACTCAATAATATGTCACCCTTGAACAACAGGAGAAATTAATATTAAATGATGCATTTATTGTACAATAACTGGGTAGTATTACGAACTCAAAGAAAAAGACAATGAATTTATATCAATGGCCTATCTATCATCATTAGTTTCTTTATTAAATATTAACACTGTGGACATTAACAACTAAACATGTTCTAATATCATCATATTTGTACGACAACGTTTGTTTGCTGTTTTTGAATGTGTGTGTGTGCGTGTGTGTGTGCATTTGGGGTTGGTGCTGTTTTCTTGTTAATATTCTTGCTGCAAAATAATCAAGTTTTGAAGCATCTGTTATATTTTTGTTTTTATTTGATTATATTTGTCCTATAGATTAGTATGTTACTGTTGCTCTCTAAAGATAAACCACTGACCGGCTTTATCATATGTATATCAAACAAATAATAAAATGGTTGCCTCAAACGCACATGCTGCTTTTGAATGCTGTTGAGACCATTAGACTTTTTTTTCCGTGAGGGGAGTAAAGCTCTGTTTTAGGCATTTGAGCTGTGGACATATGTGACACGTTGTTTGATACTTATGAATTTACAAGTGTGTTTTAGAGGTAAGAAGCAGTGACATGGGACAAAACTAACCATGATCTAATTTCCTGTCTTGAAAATTGGTTCTACTATGTACTTTTACTGCTAACTTCTAAGAAAGCATGATGGTCATCGGGCATGTTCGTAGAACAATAATATTTCACGGATAGTTGATGACCGGAGTTTTCGAAAATTTGGCTAGATTTAGAAAGAAAAATTTCATATACGTGGTTAGCATGAACATCCATCCTCACTTTCAGATATTTATTGTTCTAATCCAACGTTCTTCATATTGGCTTTTTAGTACGCTACCCAGCAGTGATGCAAGTTGATTTTAAATCTTACTAGTAAAGTACCGACTTCACCCCACCACCGGCCCCCACCTTTCCAGTAATAGTCTTACTGCTACCAAAGCCTTATGTTGTTTAATTGCCTTGATCACGTCATGCAAATCTTCTTTTTACATCCCTTGAATGCTGCGTGGTCCTAAGGAAGTTTAATCCCTAATTATATAGTTTCAAAGATTCAACACCCGTCGTTCAGCAAAAGAAATAAAGAAATTACTTAGATATTAGGAAGGAGATTATGTTAGGTATCAATAAATAAAAAATTATCTACGATATCGAGAAAAAAATTATCTTTGATATCAAGAAAGAAATTATCTTATATATAAAAAATGACATTGAGACATCAAGAAAAACAATCTCTAGATATCAAGAAATAAATTATATTGGATATCAAAAATGACATTGAGACATCAAGAAAAACAATCTCTATATATCAAGAAAGAAATTATATTGGATATCAAAAATGACATTGAGACATCGAGAAAAAAATTATCTAGATATCAAGAAATAAATTATCTTAGATATCAAGAAATAAAAAGTTTATTTTAAGAAATCAAGAAATAAATTATCTTAGATGTTGAGAAAAGAATTATCTTAGATATCAAGAAAGTAATTATTTGAGATATACAGAAAAATATTTATCTTAATATTAAGACTGCGTGATTATTGAAGCTGATGATGTTGATATTATTTTCGTAATGACGCCTCTCGCCAACTTCCAAACAATGAGTCATAAATTATCGTGTCAAATAAATTGTTAAAATATTTGCATTTACCAGAGTGTTTTCGGAATGGCAGTAAAGTAGAGATTATAGAGTTTTAGCTCCTAATCTCTGAGTCAATAAACCAAACAATATTTCGGTAGTCTAGGTGCAGTGAACATTTTTCAAAGCAGAGATAGCATATCTGAAGTAATTCTACTTTCACCCTCATTTCCATCACTACCTGGCTTGATCTGTAAGATCCTGAGGCGGAACAAAATATTCCAAAACGACAGGTATATTTACTTTCTATCATGTCTCAACGCTTTGTGCTATTATATTATTAAACAATGATGAAAGAGTTGCAGATATTACATACATACGTACAGACTAACATACATACGCTTGAAAAGACAGTTTTTCCTTGTGTCCGCTTTTCCCCCACTGAAAATACTCTTACATCAACGTTGGAACCCTGACTAGGACGGATCTTAGTTATGTGGTCATTATTCTATTGATATTAGAGCAATCGGTAGAGACAAATGAGCACTAACTGACGAGGCTCACGATCAGTTAAATGAGACTACTGTGTCCGATCTGGAGTGCTTTGAAAATATATATTGATTGAAAATGTAGTTACATTAAAAAGATGGAGAAAGAAAAACTTCAATATATAATTATTTCATGCTTTTCATGCTACTGACACTTTACATTTTACCCGAAACCTTGCATAATGTGAACATCACGAAGAAAACAACCTTTTTATTAATTCAAGTGTTATAAGCAAATTCTTTATCGCAAAGAGCGCAGAAGGATAAAGGTTATAATGGAGAGAAGTTAAATCCTAACTTAATATCCCCTTACCTCAAGAAGGACCAACGTTTTGCAGATTAAAATGTATTTGGTCGATCTATATTAAAGAAAAATGTTTTGGGAACAACCATTTATTTATTAATTCCACTTTTTATTTAATTACCAGCTTTCGACTGGTGTCCGCTACATAATATTTTGTATCATTTTCTGCCTTGTTGATCATTTACAAACTGAGAAAAAACATGGAAATGTTTCACTCACGTTTTATCACTTTTCGTCAATATTCAAATTAATGGAGTTAAGCAACACTACAATATACTGCAATATCCTTCAGATAAAAAGAAAATATTGTAAGCTAAAAAAAATAATTATTTGTTTGAGAGGACTGCAATCAAATATGTACGGATACATACACGTATGTATTTATTCAACATACATTGTGTATTTATTCAATATGTGGGTAGGTCTTTGTCACTGAACTGATTACTGTGTTAATATTATTTCTCATAACAACATTTGTGTGCAACTTTTTCCCATTAGCTGATTTCATCAGCTAAGTCTGATATATAAAAAGTGAAAAGTAATTTTATACCTGGACAATCAGTACGACCCTTTGTGATGTACTCCCTGTGTGACTGAGACTATAATAATGAGGACAACCCGTAATAATAAAACTATATATGGCATGAACAACACAACATACCCGAAGAAACGAAAGGATGAAAAATTTAAAACGCTCACATTATGCTTAAGTTATCCACCATCATAATGTCTTTGTTGATTTGTTTGTTGCTGATCCTGTCATGAAAAGAGCAATGGTAATCCTGGGTTGAGATTGATGATGTACGATACGTAAAATCTGGGTCCATGCTCCCTGCGTGTGGAAAGCATCTTATCGACGAGTACATACGGTTTATTTTCATAGCAGCCAGAGTTTTTGCGTATAGATGTGATAGTAAACTGCTACCTGTCAATTACGAAGAATTACGATATGAAACACAAAAGATTCGATAATCACTACAGGTAACTATGAAATTTCTCCTGAGCAAATGTTTAATGATTTCAATTCAAAAGTAAACAGTGTGACATATTAATACAAATTTCTATTCCTGATAATGCGCTTGTAGCTAATATACCCCGTAAGATTGACCGCCAGATGGGCAACAGCTTAAATTCAGAAAGCTGATAAAAGACATTCGATACGTTAGTAAAATAAAATAACTTTTTTTTATAAATTCATGACTGGAACGATTGAAAGGAAAGAATACATTAGTTGATTGTTGACTAAGGAGATCCCAGTGAATACGTGCTCGTGAATTTCAAGTACAAAACCTCTGAGATAGTAGAGGTGAAAATATGAGCATAAATAATTACAGTGAATTCATTTTGATCGAAAAGTGTCAAAAGATCTTATCAAGTGATATTGCACGAAATTAACGTATTATGCAGTGCCTTGTGTAAATGTGATACGTACGTACGTCTTATTTAGAATAGTTGATACAACATATAGACAGTGCTTTGTGTGTCATGAGTTCGACTTATTTAGAATAGCTAATACAAGATACAGACACAAAATGTTTCACAATACCGAGGTCAAATCCATTGAGTGTGAAAACTAGTTTTTGTAAGGATTTCATCTATAAAATGAAATGAACATACTACCGGAAATATATGTATCCAATGTAGGAAGGGATGCTTTGCAGCTTCCACACCTTCCAGATCCAGGCAACACGGACGATGACTTTTCTTCGGACCGATTAGGATTTACTATCAGACTGGGTAAAACTTTTATTTATTCATATATCGCTTTTTCATTTCCTAACTTTGTGACATATGTGTTTGTTTATATATATATATATATATATATATATATATATATATATATATATATATATATATATATAGAGAGAGAGAGAGAGAGAGAGAGAGAGATAGATAGATAGATAGATAGATAGATAGATAGATAGATAGATAGATAGATAGATAGATAGATAGATAGATAGAAACACATACACACACACAATATATATATATATATATATATATATATATATATATATATATATATATATATATATATATATATATATATATATATATATATATATATATATATAAAGTTATCTTGTATATATATATATATATATATATATATATATATATATATATATATATATATATATATATATATATATATACACAAGATAACTTTTTGCTTATATTAATTTCAAGGAAAATCGCTAGCAAGAGGTGCAGAATTAGATGAAAAAGTTAGCATCCATAAAGAACTATCTCGAAAATTTTCGACGCCGAGCGAGGCTAACGATGAGGCCCATGATCAGTGGCTGACCACAAGTTCACATGATGCCACAGGGGATAGGTTGAAGCATCACACCCGAGAAACCTCAAAGGGAATTAAAATGAAGAAGGACCTGCGTAGGGGAAACACAGTCACGAACCTTCCCCAAAGCTATATCACGGAAGAATCGGTACCTTAATGATACTAATGTGTTCAAGCGCTCTCTCTCTCTCTCTCTCTCTCTCTCTCTCTCTCTCTCTCTCTCTCTCTCTCTCTCTCTCTCTCTCTCTCTCTCTCTCTCTCTCTCTCTCTCTCTCTCTCTCTCTCTCTCTCTAAAATTATATAGAAGTAAGTTAAGTCCAATCGATCATCTTGGTCATTTCAAATCGTATTTTAATCACTGCTAAAGTTAAGGAAAGCAGCGACATCACTTTCAAATAATTCATGTAAAGTCAGTACAATTGCAGACTGGATACATTCATTCATTATAGATTTGTCACTTCGTTATAGGATTTGCCTTTTCTAAATTTGCCTGTTTTGTAGGGATAGTGGAGAGTTTTGAGATGAAAGCAAATATTGCAGAATCAGAACAGCTGTAGAATAATAATAATAATAATAATAATAATAATAATAATAATAATAATAATAATAATAATAATAATAATAATAATAATAATAATGACAATGATCATTGCCATGGTAGAGGTGCGGTAGTGATGCTGATATATATATGACCAACACTAATATTTACTGGTTATAAGTATCATAACTATTCTCCACATCACAATTATTATTAATATTATTATTATTATTATTTATATTATTAATGCTATTATTATTATTATTATTATTATTATTATTATTATTATTATTATTATTATTATTATTATTATTATTATTATTATGATTATTATTATTATTAGTAGTAGTAGTAGTAGTAGTAGTAGTAGTAGTATTATTAGTATTATTATTATTATTGCCGTAAAGCCCCGGATGAAATTTCAAAGGGTTGCCAGAACAGTGCGGGTAATAACCGGTGTTTGTTTGGCCTTAAAACGGTAAGCACACATAATCTTTTTTAATAATCGCACATCATTTCCAGTTAACTGACCTCTTTTCAATACTTTTATTATTTTAACATTTTTTTTGTAGATTTCTGCAACAAGAGCTCATGTTTGATATTGTCGGTCCTTCTTTCTGTATGAGTGCAGTAGTACGTGCGGTAGAAACAAAATCATGCTATATGAGTATACTTTCCCGTCTCGGGCCTCTAAATAAACTTGTACATCGAAAGTGTATGCAGGACATTAAGCCATCTGTCTTTTGCTTTGGATTAAAGTCGCTTATTGCCTGGCCGGCATTCGTGCGACTGTTTGTGGCCCTTGGCTGGGCGTTTGTCCCTTTAAGAGGGCACTTGGTTCCAGGTTGAACCTTCTGGATCTCTACTTGACAGGTTTCCAATCGAACCCACCTTGTCGCTTTCCAATGGCAGACCCGCAACCAGGTTTCCTATCCTGGTCGCCTCCATTCACACCATAAGCCACCCTTGACCCACCTAACTTTATTTCAGTTAGGTGAGGTTTTTGTTTTGTCAAATTTTTCCAGTTTTTCCTACGGGATTCCCTATGCCAATATTGTGTTAGCCACCTTTGCAGTTTGTCGAATGCCTATAAGTTGTGATTTTGGAATATATTGTCGTTTGAATTTTGCGTACTTTGCGTACTTATATGGTTCTAAAGATTTTTGCCAATCTGCTGGGTGTGTAACCCTTTCCATTTTTTTTTATCACCGCTTGTTTTGATTGATTTTTCTATTTTTTATTTTTGATCGCCTTTCCAAAGGATCAGGTTAGAATGGTGTTCTTCTTATCCAAATTGAAGACTTGAGTTGTATATTTTTCAGTTGGCCCTGCGGCCCGGAATGTATCGCTTTTTGGGAGGGGTTTATGTGACAGCAGAGGGGAGGGAGGTTTGTTCTGGACTGTCATTTTTTGACGCTTTTTTGTTCGTTCCACACCTTGATAGTGTTTTTGTGTGTTGGTGTGGGGTTTTTCTTGGGGCTTTCTTTTTGATTGATCGAGTGGTCGAAGTGGGGTACTCTTCACCTTTCTCTTATTCTTGTGTGAGTATGCTTTTTGGTGTTTTTGTTTTGAGTGCGGGGTTCGGGGTTATTGGAAGTTTTCTTAATTGCTTCCTTATTTGATGGGGTTTTTTGTTTATTTATTCCAAGTCTAGGGGTTTTTGTAGTTGACTAGTAGTGCTTTCTAGTCGCCCCTGTTTTTGCTTGTTGGTTTATATGAGTTATGTATCTTTTCTTTTCCAAGGTGGTGTTTTTGTCTCTCCTTGTTGTTTTCGGTTCTCTGTTTGAATTTTGTTTCCTTCTTCTTTTTTTGGCTTCTTTTTTAATGGCCTTTTTTCTCCTCGTGTGAGTTGTGTTCTATTCCTGGATGTTCCTTATTGTTGTTTTTTTTCCTATCTTTATCCTTGTTCCTTCAAGTTGTTGTTTGATTTTTGGTTATCCTCTTTTTTGTCATCTTCTGTATTTTCTTCTGAAAGAAAAGAGGGAAAGGGGGTAGGGGTAATATTAAATGTTATCTTTTTAAATATTTAATTATTATTACTATATTAATTATATTGTCAGATGTGGTCGGTTTTGTCTATTATAGATATTTTAGTATCAGATGTGATCGGTTTTGTCTATTTCTTGTAGGTATTTTAGTATTATATGGTAGGTTGTTTTTAGGTTTTTGTTTTTTCCTTGACATAGCATTTCTGGGTATGTTATTGGAGCTTTGATTTCTTTAAGTTTGTTTTGCATGTGTCTTCTTCCTTGTTGGTGTGAGGGGCATGTGGTGAAAATATGTTCTAAAGTGAGTGTTTCTCTACATGTGGTGCAGTTACAGTCTATGGTGTGTGTTTGTAATAAGGTTTTTCCAGTCAGTAGTCTATTATTCTGTTTTCTTTGATGGTGAGGTTATGTGATGTAAGTGGTTTTAGTCGTACTCGTGGTCTTGACTTTTATTCCATAGTTGCTGCCATTTTTGTGTTATTTGTTTAGTTATTTGACTGTAGATTTCTTGTATGCTATATCCTATTGGTTCTATGTTTTCTAGGTTTATTCCTTCTTTTGTTGCTATATCTGATTTATCCTTACCCATTAGTTTTATATTTGAGGGTACCCATAGAAATTCAATTTGTTTATTTTGGTGTTTTAATTCTCTGATTTGTTCGAGTGTTTCTTGGAGAAGGTTCGGTCTGGAGTCTGTCTGTGAGTTTTCGATAGATTTAAGTACGCTGCTTGAATCTGAAATTATTAGATATTTGCCTTGTTCTTGTGTTTTAATCCATTTAATGGCACGATTAATGGCTCAGAACTCGGCTGTGTATATTGAGCATAGGTCAGGAAGTCGAGCTTTTAGTGTGTATTGTTGAATTGGTACTACTATTGCAGCTGCTGTTCTTTGAGGGTTTTTTTTTTGTTTTCGAGCCATCAGTATATATATGTGTGTGTTGTAGGTATTGTGTGTTTAGAAGGTTTTTTATGTGGTTTAAGTGATTCCATGGGTTGCAGTGCTTTTTACCGAGTTTGTGTATTTCCCAATTTATGTTTAAAGTTGTATTTTTCCATGGTGTAAAGTCGTGGAGTCGTGGTTTCGAATTGGTTCTGCGTGTAATTCTGTGAGTTTTAGCTGTTTTTTGAGTAGATGTATTTTGTTTGCTGCAGGTGGTTTATGTATTCTTTTGATTTTGAATTCTGTCTGACAGTTTTTAATAGTTTTGTTTGCTGGGTTATTATTTTGAACGGATATCCTAGTGACACCTGCTATTACTAGGGATGTGTTTTGTAGTTGGCCAGTGCATTGTTTTAGTGCTTGATATTGGATGCTGTCCAGTTTTTGTAATTGGGTGTCTCTTGCTGAGTCATATATTTGTGAGCCATAATCTAATTTTGATCTAATTAACATTCTATATAGTTGTATGAGTATTTTTTTATCTGCCCCCTCCCCAGTTTTGTCCTTTAATGTTTTTTTTATTAGTGTTAGATCTGTTTGGCATTTTTCTATTAGGTTTTTTATATGTTGTTTCCTTGTTAGTCTATTATCAATAATCATTCCTAAAAAGGTGGTATGAGTAACAAATCTTATTGGTTTTCCTTTAGTGTGTTGGTGGTTTTTTAGTTCCTGGTCTATAGAATAAGCTGGCAATGGTTTGTTCTTGTGATATTTTAAATCCCCATGATGTTGCCCAATTAGTTATAGAGTTTAGTCCGTCTTACAGTAATTGTATGTAGGATGGATTGGTTGGATCTCCTGTGTGCCATATCCCACTATCATCCGCGAATTGCGAGAGGTTAATTGGTTTTGTTATGTATTCTTTA
The DNA here is from genome assembly GCA_016746295.1 of Potamilus streckersoni. Lineage (NCBI taxonomy): Eukaryota > Metazoa > Mollusca > Bivalvia > Unionida > Unionidae > Potamilus > Potamilus streckersoni. The sequence continues at coordinate 8,019,191 of JAEAOA010000768.1, read as the reverse complement.
AGGTTATCTATCATTATATTAAAGAGTGTGGGGCTGAGTACACTACCCTGGGGAGTATCGTTGTCTAGTGAATATGTGTAGGAGTAATGTGTGCCTATTCTTACTTTTATTTTTCTACCTATTAGGAAATCAGCTATCCAATTTTGTATTTTACATTTAATCCCATATTGTCCTAATTTGGATATAAGTCCTTCACTCCATACTAAGTCAAATGCCTTTTATAAATCAATAAAAATAGCTATAAGGTGTCTATTGTTCTCTTTATTGGCGTTAAATGCTTTTTTAACGTCCTCTTCGAGTTTAAATAGTTGATGAAGTGTGGAGCGACCTTCTCTGAATCCTCTTTGGTTGTCTGCTAAAGGTGTATTTATGTTCATGTAATGTTTAATTCGGTTATTTATCATAGTTTCCAATAATTTGCATAGTACATTTGTTAATGATATAGGTCTGTACGATGTTGGTTTTAGTGGGTCTTTTCCAGTTTTGAGTATGGGTACAATGGATGCTTCCTTCCATTTTCGGGGAAGTGTGCCTAGTTCCCATGTTAGGTTGTATAGTTCAAGTGTTATATTGATGAGGTTAGTCGATAAATGTTTGCGCATGTTGTAGCTAATGTTATCTGGTCCGGGTGAAGTGTTTTTCTTGTTTGAGATGGCTTTTTTCATGAATAGATTGTGAATGGTTCATTAAGTGGGGAGTTTTGGTTTTGTGTGTTTTCTGTTTGCTGATCTAATAGGTGTGGATAATCTGTTTTTAGTTTTTGTTTGATTGCTTGAAATTCTGGTTCAAGGTTGTTATTACTACTGGCATTGGAGAATGTTTTAGCTAATATTTCTGCTTGTTGTTTTTCGTTTTGGGTTCCTTCTATTCTCAGATTTTGGTATTTGTTGTTTTTGGATTGGATGTTTTTAACTTTATTCCAGATTTTTCTTGGTTTTATTTTATGTGCTAATGAGGAGCAGAAGGTCTGCCATGAGTCTTGTCTGGCTTTTTTTATTACTTTTTTTGTTTCATTTTCTTGATTTTTATAATTATCTAGATCTATGCTGTTATTTGTTCTTTTAAATTTAGCTAGTGCTTTTTTCTTTTCTTGTATGGCTATTTTGCAATTATCTGTCCACCAGTTTGGTTTAATTCGTTTTGCCTTTCCTGACGTTTTGGGTATGGATTCTTCGGCTGCGGTCATGATTATTAATGATAAATTGTCTGCGAATATATCTGGGTTTTGGTCCCTTACTTTTTCCAATTGTACTTGTTCTAATATGTTGTTGTATTTAGTCCAATCAGCTTTGTGCGGTTTCCATCTTTTTGGTACGGTGCATGTTTCTTTATTATCGGGTAATTGTATGGTTATGAGAATAGGATAATAATGGTCGCTCTCTACTATAGTGTTTGTTTGCACCCGTATTTTTTGCAATGTTATTTGTGGCTAGTGTTAGGTCTATTGCTGTGTGTTTGCCGTTGCTAGTATTAATTCTTGATGGTGTACCTGTGTTTAAGATCTGTAGGTTTTGGTTTTTAGTTAGTTGTATTAATCTTGCTCCTTTTTTATCTGTGTGATCTGATCCCTTTTTGATGTGTGCGTTAAAGTCACCGCAGATAATGGTATCCCCTATTGTCTTATTTAGGATTTGGTTTATAGCTATTGTTGTGTCTTCATAGTGTCCTGGTGGGTCACAGATATTGAGTATGTTTAGTTGTGTTTTCCCTATTTTGATGTGTCTTGCTTGATATTCAAGTGGTGTTCGGATTGTTGGTAGTTTGATTTCTATGGCTGATTGTATCTTGTTGTGTATGTATGTTATGAGTCCTCCCCCTTTATTACCTTGTGACAGATTAGTGGTCATGGTTAGTTCATAATCTCGTAGTTTTGGGGGTGTGGGTTTGTGTATCGCTGCAATTAAGTACATAGGTTTTACGATAGCCACCCACGGCTGTATTACGGCTTTCTTGGTGGCGCCCTTAAAATAACCAGTCTACAAATACATTTTGAATGCAGTCCTTAATTTGTTCTTTATTGTTTTGTGTATAATTATTATGGTAATATTAGGCTGAGTAATCGACGGTTTAATGCTATATGTGGTTTACTTAAAAGCATGTCAATTTATCCACGACAACCAGGCAATCGAGGTGGGATGGTTTTGCAAAATGATTAAGGGAACCCGGAGTACATGTCCCACCCCTATACCACCTTTGATCCTTTTTTATGTTGACAATCCTAAAACCAAAGAGAAATACCGTTTCCATTAAGAGTAGTGTACAGTTATTAAAAGACAAATGAATATATATATATATATATATATATATATATATATATATATATATATATATATATATATATATATATATATATATATCTATGTGTGTGTGTGTGTGTGTGTGTGTGTGCGTATGTATATCTATATATATATATATATATATATATATATATATATATATATATATATATATATATATATATATATATATATATATATATATATATATATATGCCAAACAGAACATAAAGTGATATCCCTGGATTCTATAGAAGAATACGTGTATTACAAAGAATTATAAATATGTCTGTTTAATTTATATTGTGATTTATATCTGTCCATAACTGAAGGTAGGAATTGTGCCTATCCGAATAATGTTTTGTTTCTTTTGTAAACAACATATTACAAGCTAATATCTGTTTATGATAGTAGATTATATATGAACATGATTATTACTTGGAGGTAAACACGTTCATGTGGATCTAAGTTAAGGATATTGGTATTCTACTGCAAAACACCTGTTCCGCCCGATATTATCCAAGGTTTTGCTAACTATTTAGTACGAGACCTGACCTTGCTCACAACTTAGACTATTCTTAAAATAAATGAATTTGATGTGGAAGGAGAATGACCCCTCACACTGGTTCTGATATTGTAACATAGTTTTTTAATAGAAAAGAGAAGTAAACTGAATGTTTTTAATCATGTCGTATCATTAGTCTTTCAATGATTAGTTAATATTTGAGAGATTTATTTATATAACGTATTCCTTATAATTGCAAAATGCTCAGAAATACTTTCGGATTAAATCTCTATGTTGTGATTATTTTGAAGTCATTATTGTGAAACATTTTAGATTATATCATTGTGATACATTAATACTTTTAGGACATCAATACTATTCCAGCAATTGGTACATCCGCACTTTCGATATTGGAATTAATTCGGAATACCACTGGAATTCATTCAGAATACTCTGATTGTTGGACTTATCTTTTAGGAATATTTGTGATTAAATTCACACTAAAGTAAGTTGTTTTTTAAATTTCCATTTGTATCCTAGGGAAATAAAATATTTTGTTGAATTGTACAAAACTTTTCTTACTGCTACTTAATTTAAGATTATAGAGACGTAACAGAATGTTTGGATATTTTCCGCGATACGTATTTTCTTGAATAGTTCAGAAAACTTAACTTCTGTTTAGTAATTCAAATTCATTTAGTTTCTGAATGTATTTAGTCCCTGGTATTTTGAGTGAAGCCGACAAGTTTTCACAATTCAATCAAAATTTGAGAACCTATTTTAAATCCTTGCCAGGAATGGTTAGATTCCTTGAGAAGAACGAATTGCTGCAACTTGACTGACAAGGGAATGTTTCTTTAAAGACGCAATAAATAGCAAATAGTTGTGTCCAATATTTGGTGGAGTAGACTTTGGGGGAATAAAGTTAGTTTGATTAGTAAGCCTAAGTCTGGCTCTGTGGTGAAGTTTAAAGAATTGATATTAAAAAAACAAAAGATGGAAATATAGTTAAGAAACATTCAGCTTCAAAATGATATAATGGAAACCCATTAACAGAAGAGAAAAGAAATGCAATTGAAGAAAGAGGAAATGTAGAGACGCGGAGAAAGAGAAGAGAGAAAACTATAAATGCAAGGATAAAAAAGATAGGGAAATGCAAATGCGGATAGAAGAACGAGAACTGCATTTCAGATTAAAAAGAATTAAAACAACCAAGGGGAAATAATTCTCCTTCACACACAAGTTTAGGTTTTAAAGTTACTATAAATATTCTATTACTACACCGTTTTAAAGTAAATGTTGATCGATAATTTCATCATTTTAAGAAAATTGATGAAAACTTAATTCACAAGACAGCATTCGACTTTGTTATTTCAAAATATACTTAATCGCAATGCTCATTTAGCCTACACATCACAGTCATATAACAAAGTGCTAAGTATGATGTGGTTAAGGAATTATCTTTAAGGTTTTTGATGTCATACTTGAGTAATATCTACAAAGATTTATACCTGAGTAATATCTACAAAGGTTTAGAAACTGTAAAACAAAAAATTCTAGACAGATCCATTTCGAATTGGCGATGGAAAAAGAATAATTGTCTAATAGGAGTTGCTCAGACAAAGGCTCAATCAAGATTACGATAACCTAAAACAGTTCATATCAGCTGAAAAATTTAACAGTCCATATTGACCTCAGGACCTACCTTGTTTAGATAGAGGTCGGAATATTCGCAAATGCTAATCGTACAGCTGACGATTATTCTTTTTTGACTCACAAACTTTCGTTTGTCAGTATGTCTTCTTCTCAGCATTATTTTTAATTTAAAAAAGGCATCTCAGCCAGCCTCATACGAGCTCTTCTAAATCTCAATCTTGGTACAACCTTTAGAAATCAAACTTCTGATAAATCTGGTCAGAAATCATTGTATCCATTAGTGTGCACTTATTGCAAGAAGAAATAGGATGTTATTTCTGATCATATATATATATATATATATATATATATATATATATATATATATATATATATATATATATATATATATATATATATATATATATATATATATATATATATATATATATATCAGGTCAGTGTCTCAGTCATGTATTAAAATCAATACATGTGTTGGGTCATAAAAACTCCAGTCCAAATATATTTTGGAGAATTATTTACTATTCTTGTGCACATATATTATTAACAATAATCCCAAAATTCTCTGAAAGTATAATCGAGCACTGTCTAGTTCCAGTGAAAATTATTGAAATAAATCTTCTCAAATTAAAACTGAACACAGCTAAAGAAAACTGATTCCAATAGTCAGATTTTGAAGTAGGAATAAAGAATTTCTGTATATTTCTTCCTCAAATACAAACTTAACACACAATACGAGGACGATTCTTTATCTTAACCGTTAACATAATTCCTTGCTAGAATTTTGTAAGGTAAGAATCATAACTGTGTCTAAAATTTAAAACAAGGTAAATATATAAGGTATATATAATATTAATGATCTTAATATATAATCTACAATCATAGACAAAAATATCCACATAATATGTTGTATATAATGAAAAGCTATTAGTCAGACAGACCTATATTTCTTCCATCTGTTATAGACAAAGGTCAATTACACAATTCTAATTAAATATTCATTACATATATTCATATAATAAACCAACACATAATACAAATTAAATATAAATAATAGTATATGTAGAGAAAACTCGGATTAAAGAAGACAAAAGAAGAAAATTGACAAATTGTTTTTGTGACCTGTAATTTTAAATTAATGCAGATATGTGAAGAAGAATGAAACCAAGACCTGGTCCTTCATGGAGATGTATCTGCACGTAAAAGCGGATCTTCACGAGCAGTTAGCCTTCAACCCGCATAATTTTGGCAGGATAGAACCGGTAAAACATCCAAAAAACACTTTCAAATAAATTATATCAGTGTTCTAGTCAATAAAACTGTTCATTTAGCCTCTGTCAAAATAGTCCATTGAAAGAACTATACAATCGATTGATTGAAACTTTAATAGTAGCTGCTATACTGTATAAAAATAGAGCTGTTTGTAAGATTTCGATTCAAAAGAGCTGTAGTTCCTCGTGGAGAAAATTACGATAAATTTTGACAAAGTATATAGGTTATAACATCTGATAATAAATCATTACCAGAATGATACAAAAAGTCTGACAAAGAGATATTACTTTCATGGCCATTACATACATTATTTGATCCGAACCATGTGTCGGCTGGTTGAAAGTAAAAACACAGAAAACAGTTTGATTTTTTAATGTGTTCCTTTAAAGAACAGTGCATCAGTCTATGCAAATATTTGCTGTTCATTCAGAGTAAGCAGTAATATATATATATATATATATATATATATATAAATGTCGAACTAATCTAGTCGTAAGTTTAGAATACGTGCTGCATACAGAAATACACATGTACACAATTATACAGAATTATTGTTTTAACTATTTCATTATACTACATGGATTGAAAAAGCGTATTCAGCTAGAAACATGGAGGAAAAAAATCTTATCAAAATCGATCTCTATTTATAAGTAGATCTGATATACACTGATAAAGTTTCCTGTTTAGCCGGCTCTTAGAATTTTGGGTCCGCTTTTTTTCTTTTTTTTTTTTTCTTTTATTTTTTTTTTGTTGACTTATGAGATAAAACTTTACAGTTTGTGCTGTGGAGAATTTTCATAAGAAACTATATTTTTAAAATTAAGTTTTACCATTTCCATAAATATAAAATATAACTTGGTTGGTAAATCATAAGCTCAACACGATATGACTACATTCTGACGTCTATCTGATATTTGTTATGTTAGAACAGGACAAAACGATTTCTAAAGCTAGTCATTGTATTACACTTGGAAATATTGAATGGCCTTGGTTTAAAAATAACTTTTTCATTCCTTTCTCTAATGCACCGTTTTGTCTGTAATTATTCTATTGATGCATTTCTGATACAAATAAGCAGTTCTTTAGATATGCATGATTTTTTATTGCAAAGGAAATGGTGAGGCTCAGAAAATTGCTTGCCATCCCCAAAGGACAACGAACAGTGGATCATATTCGAGTGGTCTCTCTCTCTCTCTCTCTCTCTCTCTCTCTCTCTCTCTCTCTCTCTCTCTCTCTCTCTCTCTCTCTCTCTCTCTCTCTCTCTCTCTCTCTCTCTCTCTCTCACACACACACACACACACACACACCGAAATACAGATAGAACGAGTGGACTGTTTCTTTCTTTCTGTCATTATCAGTTACTTGAATTAGAATTTTTGAAATTTAAAGAGCATTGGGACATATGTAATTGTGGGGTTTTGTATATACTAATATACAATTCGAGAATCTTATGACTTTAATTCGACAACTGCGTTTTATCTTTTAAATAAATTGCAAAAATACTTTTATATAAAAAATGAAAACTTCTAAATATACATCTACATTATCACGCTGAATAGTCCGACACGATTTGTTTAACATAAAGATCAAGCGTGATGATGTAACTTAATGAAACCTGATGGTTTAACTTAATGGTCAGACTCAAAAATTCAAATTCAGTGTGAGTGATGAACTGATAGTTGGGAACAATCAGGAAAGTTTAAGAGTAATATAGTTTTGAAGTGTGAATTGTTTTCCAACATGTATATGCAAGCATAACCTGCGTACTTCTAAGTATGAGAATCACCAGGTCTTTCAGAAATACACTTCTTACGATATGAAAGTTTGTTCATTATGAAATAGGAACTAAATAATAAATCAGTTTTGTGTTTCCTTTTGGATCAATATATAAACAAACTAATCATATTTCAAAATTCTTAAACATTTTACCCTTCTAGTTTCAAAACGCTTAATATTTAATCTATCGATTTCTCACAGATTTTAGCTCTACTACGAGGAAATGCCTCGTTTCAAGATTATCCTGGCAACGTTCAGATACAGCTCGCCAAGTGCATGGAGTATGACAGGTAAAATATATGAATGCCCTTGACTTATATGTGAAAAGCCTTATTTTGATGATAGAAAATACGATTCTTCGCACCATCCTTTTCAAGCAACAAAATATATAAAATACCTAATTGTGTTATCGATAAAATGTATAGTGATGTAAAAACATTTAAATTTTCATAAGTATTATATGATACTATAGGAGCAAAATACTTCTGCTAATTTAATTATTATCGTTGACACCATTAATTAATCTAATATGATTTGTATTTCAATTAATTAAATTAGTATAGTTTCAGTATGGTTACAAGTGATATCAGTTAGAAAAGCTATTGATAAGACAAGAAAATATTGCGGAAAAACAATCTTAATTTTGCTGTGTCGAGTATCTGTGTGCCATCTGATGTTGTACCAATCTTCAAAACGTTATTCTTTAAGAAAATATTGTGATTTATTGTCGAAGAAATTCCGTGTTGCTTTAGCAAGGTTATTATATTTTTGTTTTTTATCGTTATCAGTTACGAGGCACGGCGTATGATTTTGAAGCAGGGACACCGACCGGAAGCCTTCTACATCATTTTGTCAGGAAGTGTTTTGGCCAACATACAGGATACCAGTCCAACCACAGGCAAAACGTTCGTGCGCACGGTCCACGAGATGTCTGCAGGCGATACTTTCGGGGTACTACAATTTTCAGCTAATGTTTAAATTGTACACATTATTCAAAGGGCCAATTGAATTAAAAAGTGTACAAATATGAGCAATTTACTTTATTTATTTTTTTTATTTTTGCTGTCTATTTCGAAGTATACATTAAACTCGTGGTATATCAGTTTTGAAGAGAGGACAGTCTTCAAAACAAACGACTAACACAAAAACAGAACAGTATCTTTATATAATAACGTTCACTGCGATATCAAAATGGGTTTTGAGCTCGTAAAGTATACTATTTCATAGACTTATGAATCATTTCACTGACTCGAATTATTACTATCGTTATAAATTTTGTATTAGATCCTTACTGTATCTTGCCTCAGAGAGATCACAATTTTCAAAATTAAGGACAGTTCGATAGTCTGTGGAGTAATTTATTCAGTGATGTCAGAACGAGAACCAGTATTCACCAATTTGATGTTGGTTAGAGTGACATATAACAATATCAAGAACTAACAACATTTTCGTTTCTTCTCCTAGTTTACGTTTTTTGCTTCCTTTTATTTGTACCTGTTCTGGTAACTCCATCTTGTTCAAAATATTTTCTGCAAATCCGCTTTAATTCTCAGGTCCTTCACAGATTGAGAGGAGTTCCGAACAGAATCAGAACCATAGTGCTTGGTCTCACCAAGTAACGCAGGCTGTGTGTTAATTTTCAATCACGATATGAACGTGCTTCTCGTTAAAACATCAAAAATAACAATCTAGATTAGGAGAACCTGGTCCAATATGTTCTCAGACATTTTACCTGAATTATGCAAATGTATAAGCAATTTTGATTTTGACGATATGGAAACATTCAAAAGTTCCAGGTAATCTGGAAATCAAAGAAATTCCTGGGAATTTAAATTGGATATCTTAGTCACTTTTGTTATGTTCATGAGTCTTTGGTTCAATTGGTTTTGTAAGACTTTACTAGCTTCCAGAAGATTGAAGGAAAAGAACGAAAACTGTCTTACATAATGTTTCATACAAGATTTGCATCAGCAGTTGCTAAAATATATGGCGTCATCTAATTAGGTTATAATCCCTGTTTTACATAAAGAAACTGCCATATAATACATTTGTCCAATCCAGTTCTGTATAGTATTATCCATTAGGTAATGATGTAAATATGGAACTTCAAACACTTAAATGTGTGAACAACGAACTTCATGTTTCGAAGACATTTAAAGTAAACTATTTTATATATTCAGATTGAGTTGATACAACCACGCTATATTTATTGAAAATTGCTATAACCAAGCGTTATGTACCGTTGCTACAACCATGCTGTATTTATGCATAATTGATATAACCAAGCTACACTTATGTTCAGTTGCTACAACCACGTTTATTTTGATGTAATCACGCTAAATGTAGGTACAGTTGCTACAACTTACCTATATTTATATACATTTGCTATAACCAAGCAACATTTATGTATAATTGCTATAACCACGCTACATTTATGTATAATTGCTATAACCACGCTACATTTATGTATAATTGCTATAACCACGCTACATTTATGTATAATTGCTATAACTACGCTACATTTATCTATAATTGCTATAACCACGCTACATTTATCTATAATTGCTATAACCACGCTACATTTATCTATAATTGCTATAACCTTGCTATATTTATGTACAATTGTTGCAACTAACTCTTTCAGGAGATAGCTCTGATTGAGGACTGCATGAGAACAGCCAGTATCATTTGCAAAACCAACGTGGAGCTCCTCGTTATTATGAAGGATGTGAGCATCTATCTATCTATCTATCTATCTATCTATCTATCTATCTCTCTCTCTCTCTCTCTCTCTCTCTCTCTCTCTCTCTCTATATATAGATATATATATATATATATATATATATATATATATATATATATATATATATATATATATATATATATATATATATATATATATATATATGTGTGTGTGTGTGTGTGTGTCTTTTTATTGTTCACACACGTAATTGACTAGTCTTTGTATATTAATAATTTGCATTATGTACCTAGGGGTATGTGTTATTTCTATTCTCATACGGACCAGTTAGCTAATTACTATGTTCAGACGTCATGACGAACCGTATTCATGAAAATTATTTGCTAAGTTGTCCCAGTTATTATGTTTAAATATAAGGATTTCTTTGGATCTGTTGTTTACATTAGTTAACTGATATGTCATACCATTATTAAGTAAGAACTACCATATAAGTATAAAATCGGAGTCTGGCAAATGTATTTTGATTACTAGAAGAATATTATACGTGACATTATCGTATTTAAGAGCATTTAATTTATAATGACTGTTATCTAGAGGTCCTTAGCTATGGGAGAAAAAAAATGACCTCGAACGAAACCAATGTATTATGTTTAACTGTTTCTTTTCTTTTCTTTTCTTCTTCTTGCGTTTGCTTCCTTTGGTGAACATATAATAAACGTGTTTAGATGGATGACTTATTACAATATTGATACTGAGGGCAAAAAGCCAATAAAGTATGTCTTATAAAATACAAAATGTAAACGTGCGTGTACGAAAGGTGCACGAACTACAGGTATACCGGTTAACCGAGGTAGGATTTCTCTTGGTACTTAACTCGGTTCTTTTTCACTCTACCAGTAACTTTCGTTAGTAAGAAATGTACGGAAATTCCCGAGTAAGCTCGTTACGGATTTAGTGGTATGTTAAGTAGCCTTTCATTTTAAATTGAAAATTGATTCCATACATTATTAATTTTAATAAAAAATATTTGTATTTGTTACAAATTAATTTGAACTATAATAAATATAAGTATATTTATAATCCTCGAATCACATGTACAGCACGTGCCATGTATGCATTATTAGCGACAGAAAGGGAAGTTATGAAAGATAGTTGAGCCAAATAAAACTTACTTTTTTAAAAAAATGTAGAAAAATATAACAGGAGACTAGTTGTTTTGCGTTTTGATTTTTTTTATTTCCTTAGTCCACTAAATATTCTCTCGATAGCCGAGTTAGTGGCCCTCTCTGATAATTATTTTATCCCGGTTTTGTTATCCAACTCAAAGTTTCCCTTCTACTACATTAATAGCGTAGCTGTTAAATCACAGGCTTCAGTATCAATACTTAGTATATTTTTTTCAACAAGCCCTGGCGGCTCTGGTTTTCTTTCAGAACTGATACATTTTATTTTATTTTCTTTCACAATAAATCGTTTAAATTTTTTTCAAAATACCGCATTGTATACAACATCATGTTATGCAATATATTTTTCTTCAGCTACGTGAAAGCTGGAAATTAATTAAAATCTCAGGCCCCTACCCAAAAGAATTAAAATGGTGGTCCCACATGTAACTTCGGTGTACCGTGGTACATGTCCCGGTATGTTCAGAAAAACCAAGGTATACCGCAGTAGAAAATTATTTATGGTACCCGGTTCTAACGTGGATAACGTGTATATGAATTTTCCACAAAAATATATGATAAAAGTTAAAACGAAACATCGTTGTTTCTGCTTGGAATATATCAACTTATGTTACGTAACTTTAACGCTATAGTACGTAACGATGTAAAATGTTGAAAATGCAGTTGGATTATAATGCAAACAGTTCGATTAAAAGATGGATTACAATACATACCGTTGGGTTGAATTGCATATTAATTGGCTAGACCAATATTATTTTATAGATCGACCGCTAAGGTGGCTTAATGATTAGAGCGTCAGCCTCGGATGCGGGGGGTCGTGGATTCAAACCCCGGTCGAGTAATACCAAAGACATCTTAAAATGGTACTAATGTGACTGGGTGGGATGTCATGCTACATGTCTGCGGGATGATGCCCCAGTGCTATACATCACTTTAAACTGTCACACTGCAGACATCGTAGCAATATGACTGAAAAATTATTAAAGCTACGTTAAAAATCTTAATAACACGCACACACACACACACACAATCACACACACACACACCTCTTTCCCCGTAGAGTGTCTTAAGGAAGTATTTGGTAAATTCGAATCAATATTATTCTGATTTCGCTATATTATTTTAATAGGACTTTGATGCCATCATAAGAACTCCATTGACGAGTCAAATGGAGGACCATATAGCGTTCTGCAAGTGAGTTTCTCCCCTTGTGGCAAAACTAACGTAACCGTTTTGTAATCAGACCATAAAATAAAATAGTCTCTCTGTAACCCGATTTCTTAAGCAGACTGATCGCAATGGTCGAAATAATGCCAATCAAACATAGAATGGAAAGACAAACATGCTAACATTGACAACTTAAATTATGTCGATTTATGTTTGTATTACTTTAAGAAGTCGATATGGATTTCTTGTCACATTTAGTTTGCTAGAGATATGCTAAAATTTAAGAAATTTCTGTACTTGATTTCCTTTTTGTTTCGGGTTTTATTTATTTGTTTTCTGGTGGGTTTTTTTCTATAATTGGTAAATTTTCTTGATAGAGAAAATCACTAACACTCGGGAAAAATAAAGGATTTCTCCATGACTTTGAAACTTTTTTCACCTACCACTGTACGTACTACTTGCTTACCTATTTCCTTTATTGCTTTATGCATGTATCTTTCAAGAGAGCTACGTTATACTATTTCTAAATAGTCATTCGTATCTGAAATCCGATGAAGATTCCTCATTATTGAACAAACATTGTCACCTATCATTTTACTTACTTATTTACTTACTTACTTACTTACTTACTTACTTACTTACTTACTTACTTACTTACTTACTTACTTACTTACTTACTTTATGGAAGTGACTACATTCGTTAAAGGTAGAAGTACACGTATTTCTAATTAGTCATTTACTCTTAATAATACCTGAAAATCTTCGAAGATTCTTCATTACTAATTCGAATCTGTCACAAAAGGATAACGCCGTCATACTTTAAGATATGGATATGAAATTATTAAAATGAATAAATAATTGTTTATAATTACATCATCTACTTCAAATAATTTTGCAGAAGCATGCCACTTTTACAGGATTTTCCGTGTGACAAGCTGGCTACGCAACCTAGACATTTCTTCTATCAATATTTTTCGTAAGTACTATTATTGATGTCAATCTCTGGATGACGTTCTAGGCAAAAGATTGTCCCACTGAGGCTTTGCTTCTTGAAGTAGAGTGGTGAGAGGAATTAGGACAAATATTGCATGAATAAATATTCAACTCGTTTCAGGACGAGACATAGTTATCAACGTAACGTAGATCCAATAAATTATTTCCTTTTCAGCATTGTTTTATACAAGGTGCCTATCCAAAGAAATTGCATTTCGAAAATGGTTGAAGTTATAGTACAAGTCACACGGGTCATGTAGGCATTCAACACAGAGTATTTCAGTAATGTGTGTCAATTTTTAGAATTTGATTATGCATATCTTTAAGTGACAAGAATTTACTTCATCTGGATTTGTATACATTTATATTCCTTTGGAAGGTCTTTATTTAGACGCCCCGAGAGATGCATACGGCAAAATTAATGTTAAAGTACGTAGCCAATTTTTGGACAAAATGAACCTAAACGTGTGATCCAGTACAATCTAGATTGAATGTCGCTTTCTGTTGTCACAATGAAAGCTACGTATACTGATAAACAAATTCATATTACCGTCAATTGGGACGATTCCACTCGACGCGCTCTTATTTTGACCTAAGTTTAGCACAAGGCCACCATTGTAAAAATCCATAGGTCCCACTTAACAGTTTCTTTGGCAAATTTTAATCCAACTATGACCTATTGCAGAAAAACGATAATAATATTACATTACAGGTACAAATAAAAACTAATTAATGATTTCTGTTGAAAGGATGCTTGTAAGATTCTGGCTTAGGTATTAAGGTTAATTCCTTATACGACTGGTGGCTTTTATACAGAATCAATAATACCACCAACCCCTCATTTTTACATTCCTAGGACAAGGCGGATAAAAGTATTAGTATGTACCTTTTTCATCTTTAAAGTTTACTAGTACTAAAACAAATTAATAAACCTTTTATCACCCCTCAACCATATAGATTTTTAGATATTTACCTCTGTAGCAGACACATGTAAATATATGTGAGCCAAGTCGGCTGCTCATTTTCAGCCCAAGTTACGCATTTGATTTCAAATGCTAGTCTAACTGTGGCAGGCAGTCACCAACAAGCCAACCAATTTTCAAGCCTAACACATTGTACAGATTTACATTGTGTGTGAATTTATAAATGCTAGGGTTGTGATTATTTGGCCCATGCCTTCTACCTTAAAAATTAGCGGTATGTCAAAATACGAAACACTCCAGTGATTCCATAGCAATAAATAATTTTAGTCCGGAAGTTTCTTGGTGACAGTTAAGTTGCAGAGCATTGAAATGAATAATCAGGATTAAATATACTTTTATTAAAGAAAACTAGCGTTAAATTATAAAAGAACAATGTATATTTAATTCAAAATGAGTAAATGCGCATACATGACCTACGTGATTTATACTAAACACGAGAAAAACATTTACACAGAGGTTTAAGTACGGCAACAAGTTAAGAGTCATGATAAAACAGGCTGAAGAGAATAGTTTAAATGCCCCACTGACGTCATGAATAACATCAACAGTTTATGAAATACCTGTGATAATTCGACTATAGTCAGACTATCACGGTGCTAACAAATTTAGAGATAACGAGTCCTTAAAGAGAGAATTCCGATAGTTGATATTTACTGTTATGTGATTACTTTCGCTCGTTTGTCGCGGTCTTAGAGTTTTTCAATTAAACTACCATTTCAAATCGAGAGTGTCAGCGGCTCCCTTTTAGAAATATTAAATGAACAATTCTGAAAATCGTAGCCAAGCACCTGTTCAGTAATGCCCATTTAAAGAGGTCAGAATTGTGAAAACCCACAACAGATCAAAACTTTAGACATCTGCCTATGCTTAATGACAGCTTAGGTATATGCTTATATTTGTATAGACTACTTCATGGCAGTGAAAACCAATGCGTTCGCAATCGAGTCAATAGTAGTCTGATGCTAACGACGCTATTAACTGATTATGTCTTATGTTTTGTCCGGAAAATGAAAATGATGTAAATACATTGTTTATCTAAAATGCAATTGCTTTTTGACCCCAACGTTCGCAATATGTTCTATTTTAGGAAAGGTTCCATCATCGTACATGACAGCCAAGAGAGCAAGCACCTTGTTATTGTAAAAGCTGTAAGTGAAAAGCATTGTTATTTTTTAAAAGATGTAAGTGAAAAGCGTTGTTGTAATAAAAGCTGCAAGTGAAAAACATTGTTATTTTATAAAAGCCGTAAGTGAAAAGCATTGTTATAATAAAAGCTGTAAGTGAAAAACGTTGTTATTATAAAAGATGTAAGTGAACAGCATTGTTATTTTATAAAAGCTGTAAGTAAAACACATTCTGCAAATTATTGTTCTTGGGAAATTAATAGTGTTTTGAGAGACCTCCTTTTAGACAATTCTTGTCCAGAGAAATAAAGCCTTTATATAAACGCAAACCCTCTTATACCTTGCTTATATTATCAGTGTGGATAATGCCATGTCATTTCGGTTTTCTAGCAATAATTTATATCTAATTATAACTGCAGACGTTACAGACTGCATTAAATAGAACTAATGTGGACATTTCAAAGGCATAAGATAAACAAATTTTGTAGTGTGCATTTCACAAATATGGTATCGAGAATATATATAAAGGATTTCACAGCAGACATGAAAAAATACCCATCGGAACCCGATGAGCAATGTGTCGGCATATTATTGCATCTGAAATTTCGAGACACAATTGCATCGTGCGCAAATAGTTCTGGAATCATAACCCAATATAGCATACATTTTACCTGTGTGACATAGCATGGATGTACATATGTAATAAACTGAAACTTTTCAAACTTTCCAGCTGATTACACTGTATTATATCCAATGTTCGTGACGACGTAGAAGCTATATCAAATCTTTAATGACATTATATACATACAATAAACGCATCGAAATTTTAACACGTGCTTACAATTTTGTTTATTATACTTTTTATTAAATCACAAATATGTACAATCAAACGTAGATTATAAGGAACTCCACTTCTCTGAATTTGTTAATCCTGTTCACCATGCTAGACACACAATTTAATCTCGAATAATTTGTAAGTTAAACGAAGACCTGCTTTCAAACTAAAATCCTTGTCTACTGATTATTCCGGGTAATCCAAACTTTTTTATATTCAATACATTGTAAATGAATCGAAAACGAGTTCTTTCAAGCTGCTAACCTTGTCCCATTTGTATGACAACCATATCGGTACATCATTGGGACATAATTATCAGAAATGAATGATAGAAAGATTGAGAGAAAGAAGAGACACGTGTAGGACATTAATACATAAGACCCCTGAATTGTTCCATAAGTTTAAATTATATACAAGAATTTGTCACTTCATTTACTTTATCTTATTATTCTTTTATTTGTGCCCTGCAAGGGTAAGTGTCGGATGGTGACGAGCTTTGTAGAGAAGGGACACAGCAAACGCACAGCCGGGTCCGCCTTTACCAGGGAACAGCAAAAGGCGTTTCCTCTCTACACAGAAATGCAAAAAATTAGTATGAAAACTCGGAGGCCAAGTAGGTTTTTACACAAACCCTACTCACGATATCTTCACCTTGATGGAATCAATTCCACTCGCATGATTTGTGAATATTTTTAAATAGTCAGCATTTGTAAAAAAAAAAAAAAAACTGTTTTATAACGTTAACGTGTTTCATTCATTAATAACCACAGTGATATTTCGAACAGACAATTTGTTTTCTTTTCTTGAATAAATGAATAAAGCAAGAAAATAATACAACTCCTAGAATATACATCTTAATTGGAGGCATTCAGCCCCCTCCCCATATATATAAAGAGAGACAGACAGACAGACAGACAGAGACAGAGACAACAGAGAGAGACAGACAGATAGATAGACAGAGAGAGACAGACAGAGAGACAAACAGACAGACAGAGATGAATACTTAATTGCAGTAAACGAGATCATTGGTATATACTCACCTATCTGCCCAATAAACGAAAGCTAATGACTTTATTATAATGCAACACGTGATTCTTGTTGTGTCTTAAGACTATATATCTCTTTATTTGTACTTGCCAAGTGTTTTGATTATTCATTTTTAATATGTCAGGATCGGAAGGAAATCAGTTGAGAATTAAAGAGAATATTTGCATCGGACTCCTAACTGGAACAATTGACAAGATTAAACTGGCTGATTACGGACCAGACTATCAGAGAAAATCTGTATGTTATCGCCATGGCTGAATAATGGATTTGTTTATTTCTTTTGTTTTTTTAATATATCTTTTTGGATTGTGGAAGTTCGGTAAGATACCTTTTGGGCACTTTTTTCAGTTTGCCAATTAAACGATTTTTTTTTAATAATAAACATTGGCTTTCTTGCCGTCAGTTTGATTGACTTGTGTGATACTGTATATTATAAAACAAAAGGTATGCATTATAATCATCGATTTTCCATTAATCAATACATTCAGCTAAAGATAGTTTGTGCCGCTTTCAAACATTAAAAATTCTCTAGTTAATAGCTATCTCTCCTTATTTTTCAACATTGCAAAACATATAGCACTTCAACGATAAATATTTTAACAACAAAAAAAATGGCGATAGTGGAAAATTGTATCAATGTTTTGACTACTACAATTGCCTGATTACCATGAGCACCAACATTCAAAACTCTATACGACGTATGCTCTGAACGATGGTATCATCTGGAATCTTTCACCGTAAATGCCTGGTAATATATCAAATGGAATCTTTTACCGTAAATGACTTAATATATGCGAATCTATAATATATATTAGGAACCTTCATATGACTACAGAACTATTTTAGGTAACTTTTGTGACACTTTTTTTTTAAAAAAATCGTACCAATATGCAAATAAGGGGTATTTTCTTATCTTAAAAATGTTTGCATTAATATGCTTCGTGTAACAGAATCTCTAAGAAGAAATCTCTACTACGAAACCTTGCTAGTTTCATTATAGCCAGTGTCCAGTTCATATCAGCAGCTGACAACACTGTTGCAGTAGTGAAATACTGGCCGCTAATAAATCCCAACCAATAAGTTTGAACTCAAGTTACAAAATCCTACTACAGCATGGTGCAATGTTGTTGGTCAGAAATACATTTAGATCTGAGCTGACCTGGAGATCTACTTGAAAGCTCAAGTAGGTGTGTTTGTCATACCTGAGCTAACCTGGAGATCTATTTGAAAGCTCAAGTAGGTGTGTTTGTCATACCTGAGCTGACCTGGAGATCTACTTGAAAGCTCAAGTAGGTGTGTTTGTCATACCTGAGCTGACCTGGAGATCTACTTGAAAGCTCAAGTAGGTGTGTTTGTCATACCTGAGCTGACCTGGAGATCTACTTGAAAGCTCAAGTAGGTGTGTTTGTCATACCTGAGCTGACCTGGAGATCTACTTGAAAGCTCAAGTAGGTGTGTTTGTCATACCTGAGAATTTGGCGTAAAAAAAGATTAGAAGGATGAAAGTAATGATAATATTTACTTATCTGTTTCTTGGGGAGGAAATTAACCGATTTTAAAGTATGCTTTTAACACTCCAAACATAGAGTTTTTTACTTAAAACATTGTGTCGACAACTATCAAATTGTGTGTCTGGTGCTGATGAAATCACATAAAAAATTTGTACCTGTGGCTTTATTCCCAGGCAGAAACCATTGCCTACTGTGCACCTTTTATTGATGCGACACGTTTCCTACATTTATAGACAGCAAAAATGTGGGGTTGATTTTCACCTCTATCTATCCGATAAGAGTAAAAACCTCAGCAGCTTCAATGGCAAAGTGACGATGGAGGGGAAGCATGTATATTTGACATTTGTCAATAAGACTTTTTGGTGATTCGATCTAGTCATTCCGCCAGATTTACTTCTCTATATGTTTTGCTCCAGGAAAAGAATTCAGAGGCCTACAAGTTATGGTTTATTTAAAACGGCCCCGCATAGGTTTAGTTATATCTACCCATATCAAACATTGTAAAAGACCATTATCAAAAAGCGCAAAAGTCAAGCGGCTTTTATTGGTTTCACCCCACCCACCCACCCACCCGAGAAAGAAACTCACTTATTAGTGTCTGACAAACTAAGACATTAGTTCAGAGAATGACGAGGCATTCTTATTCACTATACTGGAAAATGCATAAAAATATGTGCGTGAGAAAACATGCATTAGTATGTCAAGAATACCCAAGGAAAGCAAGCATTAAAAAGTATTGTGCATTTCATAAAATGCATGTGCTATAATCCATTTACACTGAGATATGTCCCTAACCACCTGATCAAAATTTTTACTGACCTCGCTGCGTCCGATGGAGTGGAGCAGGCAGCTTGGGACCTGTAGAAAAATGGACAATATTGGCAGCTGACTTGATACTGACTTTGTAATTACAATTTGTCGTTCCTATTAGTTACCTGGATTTGGTGCCTAGAGTGAACACGCCGAAAACTGCAAAAGTGTGAAAGCCATTTTTTATTGATAGAGCAACCAGACCGCATTTAGATTAGAAGTTTTTTCCTGGTGTTTGCCAGTTTTAGTCAAAGACGGATCCTAAAGTAAGCGAGGCCCACAAACATTCCCACCAATTCCCCCTCCTTCCCCTACAAAAGAAAATAGAATGACCGCGATACAATATAACACGTTTTCCAAAGTAAGTTTTCTTTACACTTATGTGATTACAAGTGTGCCTTAGAAATGCTTAAAATGCATGAGCTTCGGAAGGCTTTATCGTTGACATCCTTGCAGGAAATTATGTCCCATAGAGTGCTCGCCATCTTGTTTATGCCTATCTCCATAACGATATTTCTGGAACCAACAATGATTAGCACAATATCGCCATATGAAGTACTGATCATCGTATTTGAACAAGAACTGGCAATGATACCCCATCACCTTTCTGACGATTGATCCATGGCGAAGACCAAAACATCTGAAGGAGCTACTGTGCTGTAATCTAACTGTGATGGGATCCCATACCTGGCACCCACAGATTTTCCTGGAAGAACCGTGTGGCTTTCTCCAGTCATTTAATGAAGCACTCTTTACAGCCTTTGAACCATGGCTTTTATTGAAAGGATGATAAACAATGCCTAATTTTATCATCGAGGAAGCTATAAATGTAGATGTTTATGATATATGATCTAAAGGAGACAATTTCAGGAAATGTGTTGCTTACATTGACATCTCTGTATTCATCATACTATATGGATTCTTGTCAGAAGACAGATGTTCAGATTTCAAAAACTGTCTACACTTAAGTTATATATTCAGACATCATTGATCAAAACAAAAATAGATTCCAGATCCATTGTTTTGTAATATTAGAATAATTTGCATTGTCATTGTAAACATTCCGATTGATAACGTCGCTATGCATGGAAGTCTGGGTGCATTTTAAAACTTCATTAACCATCGCACGCAAGCCAACAAGACAGCTCAGGCTATCACTGGACGAAGATCTATGTGAGTCATGTGAGATTATAATTGAACAAGACTATTAGGATATATCTCGGATATTATCCCTTTTCAGCACCAACCATATATTTGTAATTTTAATTCTTATTAATTTCACTGTTTGAGAGGAACATTTTAAAAAGATTCAGAGTTAAAACTTTTTTTTTTGATTTTATCTTATTTTAACATTTTAGGCAAAACTCCCAGAGAAAGAAGAGCGTGTCGTTCCGCCTCTGAAAAAGAGTAAAACTCTCAGTAGCTTCTATGACAAGATTACAATGGAGAGAAAGCAGGTATTTGCTTTTATGGAGATTCTTCTAATGAATAACTGCATTAAATGTCAATCGTTTACTCGATACAAACATAGCGTGTTCCTATTGGTCAAAAATAGTAACATGACTTTTATTTGGCTAAATTAAAACATATTTAACTTCGATGTAAAACGTGATTTACTTTCAGAATGCTGATTATGACGAGTCAGGAAATTTTGAGGAAACTTTTTGGGCCACAAGGCTGCAGGGTCCAAATCTGAAGGAAAGAAAGACAGGAAAAGGTTAGTTACTAGTAGTCAGATGTGTTTTCTATAAGTACCGTCTATATTCATTTATAAATAGAATTCAATTTCACACTGCAAAGATCCATAACTGCATTCACATATTAAGGCGGTAAATCTAGGTCTATGAAGTTTCTTAGGAGTAATCAGCAGAACGAACAATATAAACCCTGGTCTGCCAGCGAATTCTGTTACCAGAGATCTGCGTCTATGTTGTTTGATTTGGACTCAACTTACAAACGAGTACATATGGCAACAATATGTCTAGATAGGCTTTTGTTTTATTTTGCTGTGTTGCATCTAATGAACTATGTAAGTTGAAGCATTTCACCGTTTTAGAACCAATGTTAAAATAGCAAGAGAATATCGTCTAATTTTTTTTTACTGACACGATCTTTCACCTCCAAAATTGCCATGCTCTGACAAATGTTTTGAGTCATATTTTTTTTAATTTTACGTTAAAATCTACTCTCAAAACTAAATCCGTATATTATGTATTTCAGTCTGGAAGATCATACCATCTCATTGTGGGTGCTTGAAATATAAAAACCCGCTAACTACCTGCGCAAAAACTGCACTGTTTAATTTTAAAAAATGTACAAAATGTTATTCTCATACAGATGAAAATATACAATGTTTGCAAAAATGAAATGCTAGCAGACCTTGCTTTGCTGTGAGAGTAGTACGGCTCTGTAAACATTTACCTTGAACAATTCTTATTAGATTATGTCCAATTCAATTTCAATTTGCAAGAGAAGTAATTTTTGTTAAGTCGTCGCATTTGTGTATTACGCAAATGCGTTCATATTTATTTGTTTCCGCTTATACGATTTCCGGAATAATTAGATGATCTGGTGTAGACGAAGCGAATGTTCATTCTGTAATGACAATATCTGACTCACTGTCATTTGTTTGTAGATAGAGTCGTTTTCTGACTATTATATCAAGCATCCCAATATAGATGAATCGGGAATTGCTCATTTTTGTATTTTGTGTAGATGCATTTTAGATTATTTTATACACCTGGAAAGTGCATCACACAGCTAGAATCACTATATTTTTTTCTGTACCACGCTCTACAGAGTTTAGTTCAGCTGCTCCTTCAATCAGATGTTCATCTTCTAGAAGGTCAAAGGGCAAAGGCTCGAATCCGTTCTACCGGAATGAGAAAACTGCACATGCGCAGGTTGCTGAGTTGCATGCCGGGTCAGTCTTTGTAAGTATTGGTTTAAACAATTCCAGTTTATTTCTGTTCCTTTTCTGCTCATAATGAATTAAAAAAGAGAAACCACCTGTGAATTATTTCATCAAATTGACATTGGGATCGTAGTTTTTCATTTCCTTTGGAATAATATGTAGACAATTAAGAAACACATAGTTATCTAAATTTTGATAGATATGAATGAACGCCTTTTGGATACTCATCCAAAGGGTTGTTAATATACAACTTTCAAAACTGTACAAGAAACATTCATTTGTCACAATTTTAGCAGTCTGACACAATATTGCAGCATTTATTTTGAAATGTCTTAAGCATCCTGGAAGTGTGCTCATATCTTCACTTTATTTTGTCAAGCATGTGACTGCAGCAAAGAGAGAGGAAGAGGGATGGAGATTCGCTCTCATTATTTTTTGACAATATCTGCTGTCGAAATGTCGTAATGCTAACGAAGTCTATTAGAGATCGAAATCATATGTATGCCTTTTCCAGGGCATGGAGTCCTTGATACAGAAGCCTACCACCAAGTTTTGTTTGATCAGTGAAGGCTCAGAATGCATCTTTCTGTCCAAGCGTCTCTTCCTAAGCCTGGCCAACATCAAGGTTTTAAGACGGGTATCTGACATGGTAAGGATTCTTAACCCGATTAACCCAACATCGATTTTCATGATAGAGCGTTAAAGTCACTGAGCATAGAGATTATCAGGCTTTAGAGTGTACAATACAACATTTTTTTTACAGTTGATGTAATGTGACTGACACCGTATTTATGTAATTAATTTTGATCAAGATTATATCAAATTATCATATATATATATATATATATATATATATATATATATATATATATATATATATATATATATATATATATATATATATATGTGTGTGTGTGTGTGTGTGTGTGTGTGTGTGTGTGTGTGTGTGTGTGTGTGTGTGTGTGTGTGTTTGTGAGAGAGAGAGAGAGAATTTGATATAATTGACTTAAGAAAAACCATGCTGACATAATTCCTGATTGGTTAAGCTGTTGTAAATTCAGTCAGGGACTAGACCTGTTTACAAGCTTGATTGAATATGTGGTTTTCATTCTTGTTTCTGTATGACGTCTTAGTTTTTCACATAATGGTTAATTGACTGACAATTATTTATTTCTAGCATTGCAAAAATAGTCATCAGTCTTAGAAAAAATTAAATACTTGTGTTAATTTAGTTGCGTGGATTTATTTATTTTAGTTATATATTTCAATTACATAAGCGATCAAACTTTTTCGATTTTGTACCTGTATTGAATTACTGTGAATTCATTTAAAAACATTTTGGATTTTATCATTGTGATATATGAAGACAATTATTACCTCGGCACAACAGATTGAACGCCATTTCGATTATTACTATAATTCGTTTTCCGTTATCGATACGTTTCGGACAGTCTGTAGCCAATCACCATCAAACAATGCATGTTATTGATTCAATATTTAAATGGTTTTTGGTGAGACAGCAAACCAATCTATTACTTATATAAGCATCATCTGTAGATGCAGAAATAATAAAATGTCTTCCTTTTTAGGTTCATATTTATCCAAGTCAAGAATTTATAGAGGAACAGGTGAGGCACTATCGTAACTGGCAGAAATACAAGGCAAGTCTGGTTCAAGACGTGCTTAAGCGCCGAAGCCAAACAGAAAAATCATTTGTTGGTGGAGTTCCAAAGTAGATCATATGTGTTCAGAATGGATAATGAATATAAATAAATTTGTTATACAATTTATAAATATGAACAATGTTAAACATTAGTGACTTTTTGTAAATGCTTTTCAGTGTAAAGAATATTTGTGTTTACTTCATATCACGTTTTGCTCTCTCTCTCTCTCTCTCTCTCTCTCTCTCTCTCTCTCTCTCTCTCTCTCTCTCTCTCTCTCTCTCTCTCTCTCTCTCTCTCTCTCTCTCTCTCTCTGTAGCACTAATTTTACTCAATCGATACCAACTAAAAACCTCTGAAAGGGTAAATATGACAATGACAAAGTTATGCTTGTTGTGTTGTATATCGCTATTTTTTTATTTGTCAGAATTTGGTCGATGATAATCAATAACAAATAAAATATTAATTATACACAGAGATTTTACTGGCAAATATTCTGAGGTAGACTTGAAAATTGAAGCTGATCTTTTCATTGAATCATCAGTTTTTAAATAAAGCTTCAATTTTCTCATCAGTGATACTATTTTCACACAAAATAATTTATAGTTTTTTCTCTCCAAAAGCTGTGCAAATTGCGGATTATGAATCGAGTTACAAAGGGTTACAATTTTCAGTCCAAATTTTCATGTATTCAAGCTATTGCGATTGGAAAATGCGATCGCGCCCAGAATTGATATGGTGTCGAGGAACGCAAAGGGAAACCAGGTAAATATTTGAGTTATTGCTGTCATGACCCCGGTCAAGAGCGGCTATACTTTCGTGCATGATACTTTTTAAGGGTATCTCTGACAGCTGAATTAAGTTGATACACTATTCGGATGGTCCTCTTACCACCCAGCTGTCTAACGTTCCTGTACTTCCCCATACAGTTTGGCACTCTTTTCCCTTCTAAGCATGTTTCTCAGTGTCAAGTTTATGCATGGAAAATATTCAGATCTTATGAATATTATCTGATCTGCCGATTCCAAACAAAACTCTTTCCTAGGGCATAGGGCATGGATTCTCAACCCCCCAGGTAGAATCCTATGGCATAGGGCATGGATTCCCAACTCTCAGGTACAGACCCAGATCACTTTCTGGAGGGTCGGGAAAAGTCGTAGGGATTTTTTTGAAAATGGCAAAAATTTTCAAAATGCGGAAACGGGTCGTAAGGCTCAGTTTTTTTTAAAAAAGTATTTGGGAACCACTGGCATAAAGATACGATGACGGTAATAATCTACAACGTAAAGATACAAAAACGGTAAAGGCATAAAGACACGATAAGCTACGGCAATAGGAAGCGTTCTATCGGAAAATATCCTTGTTTAGCTACTTAACAAGCAGCGTGATTGAATAGATTCTTAATGTGTAGTTGTCGCTCATTATTGAAATCTTTATAACATAAGCCATGGTAATTTGTAAAAATTGATTAAAAAATCCGTTCAAAAAGAAGCTTTGAATAATCCGAAGCTGACAGGGTAGGACTAGACAAGATATGTATTATAGGTTAAAGGTGAAGCATTCTTATATATCCCCGTCATTCGGTCGCTGTATTGTTCCTATTGACGGTCTTATCTTTCGACCTCACACGTATTCCGAATGATATATTACTGTCTAATTGTGTTGAAAGGAGACACAGTAGGACCATTTTTCAATACACCATAATTTCTCCACTTCAGACATTATAAATATAATATATATTGATTTATGTTACCAAATTAATTATGAAAATTCATTGTTTCTTTCTCATTTATGCCGATAACGATAATTGTGCACGAATCTCTGATCCCCAAGTTCCTGACTGCACAAAATCCTATTTTTCTGCATTTTCTAAAAGATGATCGCACAAAAGTATCGATGAAAGATTTGAACCTTTAATCATCAATCTTTACCTGCAAATCAGGAAAATTATGTAAGCAAGTATTTTTTCCTCATAATATTTGCTTACTACCTGTGTATCATCTACATTCTGTATGTAATTCATTCATATCAGCAATATTGCTACAAAGGAAATTAATAGAAGCAAAACTCAATATACACCTAACTTGTTTTGTTGTCTTGTGATGTTTTTTCACCGGTTGCCATTCGCATCAGGATTTCCAGATAGTGGTTGTCAGGTGTGAATTAAAGACAACTCCAGTATTATTTTAAAGTGATAACTCCAATGATTAAAAAATCCTGGACCAAGGTTAAATTGAAGCAAATTTTTGAAAATCAATACTATTACTGCTACTACTACTACTACTACTACTACTACTACTACTACTACTACTACTACTGCAACCAATAATAATAATAATAATAATAATAATAATAATAATAATAATAATAATAATAATAATAATAATAATAATAATAATAATAATAACAACAGCAACAAGTGAATACACTATCCCCTGAAACCTTCTACAACCTAATCATCGAAAAGCATGTGAACCACGCAAACAAAAACAAGCAAAGAAATCTCATATACCTACGTTATTTGTATCACACATACGTAACTAACATACCCTTAAACGCGTGTACTCACATTTTAACACAAGTAATCAAAGTTTAAGATGACACAATCAAATAAGTTTATGCAGGACATTGAAAAGACGGTGCCAAAATTTCCCTTTCAAATAGGTGCATGCCCGACATTTACTGGTGTATTTTTGTCATCCTATATAAATACTGCGAGCTATACAAACATTTTAATATATAATTCTGAAAACGTTTTTAACAATGACAGGCCAATATACTTATTATTGACAATATATCAATATATTTATAATGTTGGAGATTTTGGGTTATAATAGGGGGGAAAAAACGTCAGTATCTTCTTGTCGATTATTCTTAATTATATTTACCCATAAATCTTTAATAAAGAATCATTTGTTATTATCTTTAGAGAAAAAAAGCTATAACATTCATATATCTAAAAATGACAATTTCAATTTATTTTTATTCAGTCCAACAATTAATCGACGTATTTTGTGCTCTGCTTGTGTATCAGAGAGAGAGAGAGAGAGAGAGAGAGAGAGAGAGAGAGAGAGAGAGAGAGAGAGAGAGAGAGAGAGAGAGAGATTATTTGAAAATCTTCAGTTCATTTTTAATTTCAGATATCTTATATTATTAGATCGAGACAATTACACAGAGGCTCTAGGTTGTACCTAATATGAAAAGTATTTACATGGCAGTCGTGCATTTTAAAACAAAAATCAATAACTAATTTATGAGTTCTAAATAAGATCGACTTTCCCTTACAGTAATCTGTGTGAATAACATTTATAGAAAATTACTAATAGGGCAGAATTTTTGAGTAAGAATAACAACACTGGAATTTCCTCTAAATTGTATTACAACTAATTTTTCATTGGAATAATATTATTCCCAATGAAATTTAAAGAGAATTTAATCCAATGAAAAATTAGTTTTAATACAATTTAGAGACAGTTCCAATGTTATTATTTTTACTTTAAAATTCTGTCCTAATAAAATTTTTATCATCATATTACCACATAGCTACCACACCAATTGCCATTATCTTAGCATTACCTTTACTATAAATGTAGTGGGGACCTTTTTTTAGCATTAAGTGGTTTCTATTGTGAAAAATACTTTAGTTTCTCTAGGTACGCGAATACTAGGATTCCAAATGGCTTGACTTTTCAAGGTCAGGTATGAGACTTCCTTTGCATATTCGTCTGGGAAAAAATATCATGCTAAATTTGTTCCATCCAGGTAAGGCAAGACTCGAGATTCCCCACTCAAATCCGCCTAACTCAAACGACTAACATTTGCAGTGACATTGGAGATAATTCCTTTTCGTCATTTACGGACATAACATGAAGTCCAATAAAATTAAAATATTCAATATTTGAAATCGATTACTTCCCAGTACCCATGCACCAGTGTCATCAAAATGTTAGCGTAACAATATTATATAATAAAACAGACCTTAATGTTACTCTGAAACAAGATTTGTCTTATCATTGCTTTACCAAATATGGTAACTCTATTATTTCATTAAATGACAAGTCAATTGTTTGATCGTCAACATTCGAGAAGTCAAATTACTGAGGATTTGTTGTCCCATTCTTCCATACGTAGTACTTTCTAAAACAAAGCTGTATATCATGTCTCGAGAAGCATTTCACTAGTATTTTTTTAGATGTGAAATTCATGGCGGCAAGGGTATTGATGACCAAATCGTGGCTGACAATTTCCGTATTTTACTCATTTTATGCGACGTTTCATACTCTCAGACCTTTTCTTTAAACCCAAGCACTGAGTCATGGAATGATAGCTTGTACACAATATCAAGATATATTTTCTGTTCTTCAATAATCGCAAATTTTAAATCTAATTTAATTTGTCTGAGAATGTTAAACTTGCATTCCGCCATTTTGGTTTGCATATCGCATAATTAAATTTTCATTTAAAAAGGCAGCTCTTGCGTTCTGTTGTTTCACTCTGTATTCCTCTCGCGAGCGGTGTCACTCTAAACCCGCTATCTCAGTGATCCCGTATACATACGACTTAGTTATAAGCCCGGGACTAAATAATTTATGTGGCTTGCACATTTCTTGGGAGCAGAGCTGATTTTCACACTTACCACGTAACAACCTATGTTATCCCAATAAATCACGAACTGATCACGGCTGATGTCGAGCTGGGTCTCACGGCAGATGTCGTGCTGGGTCTCACATTATCGCCGTCTACAGAAAGCAAGCTAAGGTAAACCGAGGTCGGAAACTGACGTCACGTAGGTAACAAACTGATAAAATAATAATAATAATAATAATAATAATAATAATAATAATAATAATAATAATAATAATAATAATAATAATAATAATAATAATAATAATTAATAATAATAATAATAATAATAATAATAATAATAATAATAATAATAATAATAATAATAAAGACTTTATTTAGAGAATGTAACCCATTTTGTTACAGAACTAATCTACCTTGAGGCCAACATGATGTGAAAAATCTGGCTTGACACTAAATAATTAGGTGATTCTAAAATTCAAAAGTAATTCAAAGTAATTAGACCATGTGCACATGCATCTGTGAACACATAAACAGACATAAACTATAAAATATCCTGTATTGAAAAATTCAACTGTGAAAATGGTGCAAAATTACATAAAAGCAGGCGGTATTTATTTGACTAGAACAGTTCAATTGTTTATATTGATTATGAAAAGAAGAAATGCTAGGAGCCTGCCTTTTGTCACTGGGAATATTGTTCCATACCAGTGCACCGGCATATTGAAAACTTGTTTTAAAACAATTCCTTCTTTGGCCTTGGTGTAATGTAATTTTTGCTTCTTATGGACCTGAAATTCAGAGTACCATCAACATCTCTTTGGTTAAAGATATTATTTAGATAGACAGGAATGGTTCTTGTAGATACTTTATACATCAATTTGAACTTTCTAAGAAATATTCCTTCAGATATTGTTAAAATCTTTATATTATCAATTGCATTATTGAAATTGTCTATACATTGATCTAGAATTAAATGGCAAGCCCCCTTTTGTAGTCTTAAAAGTGTTGTTACATTTGAATTAGAAGTATTACCCCAAATTACATTACAATAGTCCAAATATGGATAAATATAATTTTTTTTATAAAGATGACCCTATGCTGAAGAGGAATGTAATTTTTTATTTTCCTCAGTAGCCAAAGATAAGAATTAACCTTTTTTGAGACACGTGTAATATGAATAGACCAAATAAGATTGGTATGCAAGAATACACCAAGAACTTTATAACGAAAGGTCGTATTAAGGTTCACATTGTCAAAAAGAACCTGGAGTTTGTCCCTATCCAGCCTTGCTTGTTTTTGCTGCATTGTAAGTAGTATGGCTTTCGTTTGTTTTTTGGGGTTATTTTTGTATTTATGATCATACTGTTTTCCTTGCACCATACTTTAAATCTGTTTAGAGCATCTTGTAAATTAGTTTCAAGTACAGTTTTGGTTTTACCCATCTCATCTCATATGGTCAATGGTCTTAACAAGATAGGAAAACTCCTGATTGTTTATGGTGAAAAGTTAGGAAAGTCTACCCATGTTGATCACAAAGTGCAAATTTTCTGGCTAGTCCCACACAGATACTTCTGCAATCGGGTGGAATTTACCTATCATACAGTATGACATAATATCATATATACTGAAATAACCAAGCCTGCCCACAACGATGGATGAAACAGGTAATATGCTTTTAAGATAACACAATCAAAGATGTTTATGAAGGATATTAAAAAGACGATGCCAAAATATTCCCTTTTAAATATGTGTCCTCTATATGCAGGACTTACATTACTGGTGTGTTTTGTCATTCTATTTAAATACTGTGCACTATACATATTTTAACATATAATTCTGAAAGTATTTTTACAATGAGAGCCGAGTAGATTTTCACACTTTCCACGTAACAAGCTGTTATCCCAATAAATCATGAACTGATCCCTTCATCATCACAATCTTACATGCCTATGCACCTACATTTCACTATGATGACAACTGACTGGAGAATTTTTATAACCAACTGCAAGATGTCATTGACAATTCACCCAAGAAGGACATTCAGTTTGTACAAGGATACTGGAATGCAAAGGTGGGAGTTGATTCACAGACAAACTGGAAAGCACCTGTGGACCTTTCTTCAATGCAGAAACAAATGAAAGAGGACTCAAGTTCTTGGAGTTTGTGCAGTGCGAATCGCTTAATTTGGATACGAGCAGTGTTATATAACTCTAAGCAAATATTTTTTAACCATAATTAGCTCTCGTAATACTCTCATGTTTAAGGAAATAGCTTCATACTACGAGAGAGAGAGAGAGATAGAGAGAGAGAGAGAGAGAGAGAGAGAGAGAGAGAGAGAGAGAGAAAGGGGGGGATAAGAAAAGGTAAGTCGATGAGTCATGGGGAAATCCGCATCTAAAAGAGGTTTGACTAAACAGGGGTCGGAAAGAGGACCAAAGCACACGCATTAGACGTGGAACAAGAAGATAGAGACAGGCTCCAGGTGCTGCTGTCAAACGTAGTATCTAACTCTGAATTCCCCACTCGTAATATGATGTACATTCAACACTGAGACTAACTTCTACCAATGTGAATCAGTTAGATTGTACGTGAAATTTTGGACAGGTATTAAATGAAAGTGATATTTTGCATTAATTCATTACATTTGTTTTAGTAAATAAGTTGTATTAGTTAAAAGCGAAATTTTGGTTATGTACTAATTTAATATATTTTTTTTAAATTTATGGTAAAATTAAGCTCGTAGTTGTTTAACTCTTTCAATCAATTGCTCTGCTACCTGTTACCGTTCCAACTATCCGTCCACACCGAGCAGCAACACCGTGGGAGATAATTCCCTAGTAAACCAACTTAAAATCAATTAAGGAGATTTTTCTGTTTCAAAATCCCCCTTTACAGAGATATTAGAGATGCCCACGATTTATTAATGACGTTTCGCCTCCACCAGAAAATGGTCAAAAAGCCTACTCAACCAAGAATCAGATTTGACCTTGAAAAATTTAAAAAGCAAAAAGTCACAGAAGATTTCCAAGCAAAGATAGGTGGTAAGTTTGCACCTTTGTTAACACTGGACAGTCAAGACACCGACCTAGAGTCCTTAACAACCACATTCAACACAGCTGTGACTAGCACAGCTAGCGAGATCATTGGCAAATATCGTCGAGCAAAGAAACCTTGGCTCATCACAGATGTCCTTGAACTATGCGGCAAAAGAAGAGAACTGAAAAAGGGAAAATAAAATAATGAAGGAGATCGAAAATACAGAGATAAACAGCGTGATCCCATATGAAAAAGCAAAGGAATCCTGGATAGAAAGACAATGCTGAAATATCGAAGACAGTGTGAGTAGAAATGTCAGCAAAATGGCATATCAACTGGTGTAATATTTTACAACTCATAAACGAGGGAAAGCTACCACCATCCAAGACAAATCAGGAAAATGCCTCACAGAATATCAAGAGATCCTCAAGTGATGGACAGAATTCTGCTCAGAATTGTATAATCATAAGACCCAAGCAGATCCAGCAATACTGTAATACCCTCAGGCAGATGAAATTGATGACAACCCCATTCTTCGTGGAGAAGTAAACATTGCAGTAAGGTCACAAAAGAGAGGAAAGTCAGCCAGCATTGACAACATACCAGCAAAGCTCATTCAAGCCAGAGAGTCACTGTCCTAACAGTAATCTGCAACAGGATATGGCAGACATGAAAATGGCCCTCCACATGGACTCAATCCTTGGTCATCGTGTTCGCCAAGAAAGGAACCCTAAAGTTATGCCAAAACTACAGATCCATTAGTTTGATCAGTCACCCAAGTAAAGTGATGCTGAAGACAATTTTTAGCAGACTAAAGCCTCAAGAAGAGAAATACAGGTAGGCATCCGAGCAACTAGGAGTACCACTGAACAAATCTTCAATTTCATACTCCTTTGTGAGAAATATCTTCTGCATCAGCAAAACTATACAGCGTCTGTATAGATTTCAAAACGGTCTTTGATAGGGTATGACATGTAGCCTTATGGACAACTATGAGGAAGTGTAACATCAGCTCAAATCTGATGCAGATAGCAAAACATTTCTATGACAAAGCCACCAGTGCTGTCCTCATCAATGGCAGCAGAGAAGATTGGTTTCGAACAACAGTTGGAGTCAGACAGGGATGTATACTGTCATCTAGAGTCTTCAACGTTTTCCTGAAAAGGTTCATAAAGGATGCCTTGCATGACCACAAGGGCACTGTCGATATCGGAGGAAGAACAATCACCAACCATCGCTTCATAGATGATATTGATGGTTTAGCAGGAGATAAAAAAGAACTGGTTGACTTGGTTGAGCGCCTCGACACAACCTCCACGGCATACGGTATGGAAATTAGCGCCGAATAAACCAAACTGATGACAAACAACACCAGTGGCATCAGTGCAGAAATAAAGGTCAGTGGACAGAAGCTGGAAAGAGTCAGGACCTTTAAGTACGTGGGATTAATTATCACAGATGAGGGCTCCAAACCAGAACTACTTTGCAGAATACTTTCCAGACAACATCGATAACAAGATTGAGACCAATATGGAAAGATACCAACAATGCTTCTGTTTCCGAAATAAAGTTGATACGCTCGATTGTCATATCAATCTTTCTGTATGCTTGTGAAACATCGACGCTATCATCAGATTTACAAAGAAGGATTCAAACTTCTGAAATAGGATGCTACCGTAAGATCATGGGCATTTCATATATTGACCATGTAACCAAGGAAGATGTCCACAACAGGACCCAACGAGCCATCGGATCCTATGAAGACCTCTTGACCACTGTAAAAAAAAAACGCATACTGAAGTGGTATGGTCATGTCTCAAGATCATCTGGACTGCAAAAAACTATCTTGCAAGGCACAGTGCGAAGGTGCAGAAGAAGAGGCAGACAGAAAAAGAGGTGGGAAGACAACATTATAGAGAGGACAGGCGTGGAATTTGGAGATTCCTAAAGGACAATAGAGAATAGGGAAAGATGGAGATAATTGGTTGTAAAGTCAACTGTGGTGCCCCAACGACCTCTTGAGTTAAGAGATTGATGATGATGATGATGATGATGATGATGATGATGATGATGATGATGATGATGATGATCGCAGAAGATGTCGAACTGGGCATTAAGCTATTACTGCCACACGTTATCCCTGTCTACAGAAGTCCAGAAATGGTTTACTAAATAGTGGATGTGCATTAACAATTTAATAGTTACCAGCAAAGCATGGATGCTTGCAGATTCTGGACATACTAAGGTAAACCGAGGTCGGTAAATGACGTCACGTGTTATTGTGTGTATTTGATATTGCATGAACGTGCCAGGCTGATGCCAGTGATCCAGTGGTTACGCCTGGTAGTTTGGCTTCATATAATATATGAGCCACAACAGTGTGAGTTTGACACCATGCTGTAATTATTCTTTATTCTCTCTCAAGAATTATTAGGTCACATGGCACATGGTCCAAGGAAAATGAAGTCAATATATCTTTTGTTTGGAATTTCAATGTTCTCTACACACATCTGCAGGAAGATAATCGAATGTATGGTGATAATTTGCTGTTACAATGATACTTTCGTTTGAATTAAACAACAATTATATTCAATGTAAATTTAAACTATAATATTCCTCACACTCCGGGTGTTCTCTTTTCTTTAAAAACAAACTCCGCAGTATGAACATATTTTTATGAATGAGTTTTCGGCGCAAACTATTTGCGCAGAAGAACTTTTATGTCTGTTAGATGTGATGCGCAAGTTTGGTGCCATATGTTCTCGAACTGTGGGCCGCGGGTTTGCTGCATATAGGTTGCTTCAACATCGAAAGTGCTCTCAAGTAGGTCGCGGATGCAAAAAGTATGAGAACATGCCTTTATGTTGATGTTTTTGACGTGCTTGCATGTTTTACTGCTTTGTTTTTACTTATACGTATGGCGAATCGAGTACATGGTTTAACGTAGTTTGGGGTGAAATGTATGCATGTCTCAATGCTTATTTGACAATACAAGATGTTATTTGTATCTGGCTTTATTGGAAAGATTAACCCCATCCCCTCTCAAATCGTCGTCTGAGATGGACTCTTTTAAGTTCTCGTGGCCAATCATAGGTCTCCCAAGTAGAGCCTATCTGAAAATTGCTACTTCCTTAGATACATGTATACATATGCAAACAAAAGAACCAGTATGTAAGCCTTATTACTACATTTTACATCAGAAAATACAATATGACTAACCACGGAGCAGCATTTTAGTGAGACACAGAAGAAAACCGGGCACGCTCTCTTGTCACCCGTGGCTGCCAACTTTAAGATTTTTAAATTTTTGGGTGAATATACAAAAACCTACTTAACCAATCATTGCGAGCCTGTGTAAAAATTTTTCGGAAGGTTGACCCACAATGTCTCTTACACTGACTGAGTAAGCCAATCACATTTTTTCTTCCAATTCCAGATGATCATAGATCGACAAGAGGTCACTTCTATTAAAGTATAAGAGTTTATATAATTGGCTCGTCGATGGCGTAATTTTGTGTATGTAAATTCATTTTTTTTTAAAAAAAAAAAGACTAAATTTTATTGGTGGCAGGCACTGGTGAAGAAAGATTGTATCCCATCTCCGTTCGTGGCTTGTTATGATGCCGGGCTGTGGCTTATAAAAAGAAAACTGCTTTGGCAATCAGTATATTTGCTAATTTTCCGTAATGAATATTCGACGCCCACAACTCTGACACTAAGTCGTGAGTAATTTCTCGTATCAGAGACGCACAAAAAAAAACATTTTTGTTTGGTTCACTCACTATAGCTAACTTCAAGTGAATAGCCTAAATTATTTGTTTAAGTAATGCCGTGCCACCCAGTAACATTATCCTTACACCAGACCGACCTGTCCTAACACTAGCCTCTTAACGCTGAGAGCAAAGCGAAGCAGCTGTTAGTACCATTTTTTATAAGTTTTTGATATGATTATACCGGAGTTTGAACCAGCGATTTCCCGCATCGAAGAAGACGCTCTAACCACTTACGCCACCTGAGCGGTTAAAATGGCAGTTGTATCTGAATTTTGATAGTTTACCATACAACTATTCCTACGTGCTGTCTGTCAGGTTTCCAGGCTGAAACCTAGTTTAAAGTTTTTATGTTTGTTCAAAATGGCATAGTAAGCAAAAGACCGTATTGTCCTCTATGACCGCAACACATCCCGATTTTAACCCTGCGTAATATTAAAGAACGAGACAATAAACAGGGAAATTTGGCATAGTTATGATATACTTTCAACGGACTCGTACTGTTTATAGTATGACACTCTGATATGTCCTGTCCATTCAGATAAAGGCTTTGTGTCATGAATCAATTTAGGTTTAGTGAGCACTCCTATCATTTTACGAACACATTTCCTTTTAAGACACGCGTAAAAGATCGTTCTAGACAATTTAACGCAAATAAATAACAAACTATTCGTGATCCGTATAACGTGTACAGGCTAGTATTACAGTCTTGTGTAAGGTTGATTGGTTGTACTTTAACGACATTGCTGGCATATTAATGAATTGCCGGTTACTGACTATATCATGCAGACTAAATGAACTTAAGTGCAGTACAGTGTTGTGGTATTAAACATTAGTATTAAGTAAAGATCTACCCAGTTTAATCAACCACCACCCCACCCCCAAAAAATATATAAAATAAAAAACATGACATACATGTAGCTCTCCCCATCTCTTCAGTAAGGTGTATTTAAGAAAAATAAATAAATAAAAATCATGCATGGAAACAACTTTATCTTCGTTCTTCCTGTCAGTTAGGTTCCAGAACCAATTAAACAAAGTTTTCTAATATCGTCTTCAATGCTGTACTAAATATTTTAACTTTATCTCCTTTCTGTTTCACTTTCATGAAGTATATAGCATATTTACTACACCCACCGCAGCGTAGGCATGTGTCAGCTTTCGCACAGGTAAAAGAACATATCTATTTACAGTCTCAATGAACCTCATCCTTCCTTCCTATGAGCTAGATCAAGGACTGCAGTGAATTCATTGAAATACCCTGTAAAAGGAGGCAGTTTTTGCATTTACCTCATGCCCACGTGATTGTCTGTACGCTAAATGCGTACTATCCAATCTAAGATCATTTAACCAGGTGAGGGGACGCAGTTTGATCCGTACCACATCCTCATCGAAGTAAAGGGTCTCTTTTATTTTTGTTTTATGTAGCAATGACTGGTTCAAAATCTATGTTCATTGTATTTATGAATTGGGTGCTGTTTACGTTCCAGTCATGAAACTTAGTCATTGGACACATCTCTCTTAGTACTACACCGTTACAACTCATGAAGGTCAATGTGACTCACATTTTATGATTTATTTGTATAGGGTAAATATTTTTGTTTATCAACACAGCATCAATACATATTCTTAATTACTAATCAGTGTACTTATAAGTATGTAAGCATAAGTAATAACTGCTCCGGTGGCCTAGTGGTTAAAGCGTCCGCCTCAGATGCGGGAGGTCGAGGGTTTGAAGCTCTGCCGAGTCATACCAAAGACATATAAATGGTACTCACAGCTAACCAGTTTGGCGCTCAGCTTGAGCATGAAGACCGTGTGTCAGTGCAATTCTTTTTTCTAAAACATAACTTACATTATTAACCAATCCTGGCCAGCTAAGCACATATATACTCTATTAAATGTTCACCCATTTCCAGGCTGGTTCCCATTTTTCCATACCATTAGTACTGTGTGTCCTGTATTTAATAGTTGAGGCGGACAGGTGTATAGTAAAATAGAACGTCCAGCAACTAACGTTGTTTGTTTATTTATTTATTTTTTTATTTATTTTTTTTATTTATTATTTTATGGTGTATGTCCTCTGATTTGTTTAAAGGACGATTAAACTAATTATAATTCGAATGCAATGATCACACCCTCAGTAACTGAATAGGGGAAGTAACCTATCAATATCTTAGTTGTTAGTATATAAAGAATTTTATACTTGCCTCTCTTGCAGTTCCTTAGCACGCTTTTTCTGTGGTCGACCTGGTTCGCTAATCTTTTATACTTACAAAAGCTTAAATCTGTGATCATGGATTATGATCGATAAAATCGTATCCAACAAATCCAAATACCATAACATGCTCGTATGAAGACAAAGACAGACAGGAAGAGAAAAGCAAGGAAAAAAATCTTAACGTAACCCCAATCATTAGATACAGTCCTGAGCCGACGCACGAGAGAGAGAGAGAGAGAGAGAGAGAGAGAGAGAGAGAGAGAGAGAGAGAGAGGGGAGAGTCTTCTTATTTGCTACTTTTCGTTTGAGTGATGTTACATATAAAATCACAAAAGCTCACAGTATGAAGATTCCACCAATAAAGGATGAGTTTGGCTTAACTTGTTGTATAGAATCCAGAGACCTGATTGGTTTAATTTTAAGTGTTTCTTACATCGGACGAGTCAAGCGTCTTGGGCCGAGCCCAGTCTAATTAAAATCAGATCTCCACTGTCCTACGTGAATGACAGTAGCGATGTCATATATTCTAATCCAGGTCGAGGCTTAACTTTTTTAAGTCTTAAGCATTAGTGAAATTATGGCCTGATCAAAATGAGATCCATCATCGCTAAATAAGTTTCCGATGTAGATAGTGTTATCATATCGGAACTTTGGCTAGCGCAGATGAATCATGTCCAAATCCAAAAGTCTACTTTATTACAGCTTATAACCAACTAGTGTTAGGGTTTAAATCTAATCAGCTTGATGGCAATGGATGGTGGTCCAATGTTTAATAAAATCCTTATAGCTCATACGTAGATGGATATTTTCTTTCTTAGCGCACAAGATAATCTAAATTGTATCATCTGGGCCTGAACCATAACAAAGATGAGAACACAATATACCACACACCAGACCTCCTCACTAAAAAAGCTACACGCAATCACACACATGCACGCACACATATACACACTCTACAATGATTATCGTTATCCCCCTCCTAGATATTTTTTTTCCTAATAATTCATTATTAGTATACTATGTATATGTAAAGGTAATAGTAAGATCTCGTGCAAAAATTCGAATAATATCATTACATGGATGTAGTTATTCTTTTAAGCCACACTAAATTAAAACTTGGCTGACAGTAGACAATACTGTGTCTCTGTATAATAGTCTTGCAGCAAGTACGTGACGTTGCAAAGATAAATAACGGCAAACGTTTCCAAGTGCATGATAACCTTTTAAATATATACAAAAACCGGTGGTCTAAACCATAATATGACAACTTTCGTATCTAACCACATCCAATATCACATCGTTTTAGGCTACCACCACGATCACTAAAAACGGTACCAGTCTCATCATTCTCAACAAAGACAAAATGTGAACATTTTATTCACCCTAACAGCACATGCATAAAAAGCATCAACTATGTGGAACACCTTCCCGCAGCATTTTTTTGTTGTTGTTGTCTTAATTTTTTTTAATTATTTTTAATAACAGATAACTGCCTTTATAAATAAGCGACATAGGACGTGTAAATTACACCCGTACTCAGTTTACAAAATATTTTCTTGCCAAAAGACAATAGTGAGATTTCTGCATCAGCTCATACTTATGTCATCAGTAGACAGTTCTTCTCCAGCAACCGGATGTCAACTTATTTTAAAGTTTTATTGCAGTCGATATTTTAGACCACATTTTAATTGCAATGCATAAGAAGGGCACGGAGATGTGTAAAAAAAAACCTAACTACCAGTTGTATCTGGAATCTGGACAATGAAATATATGGCAGACAACGATAATATATGTCTTGAGCAGATTTTAAAAAATTGACTTGTCTGATTTACATTGCTCTTTTATCAAACTTCAGAAATTACAGGGGATAAAGATAAAGAGCATTACGTAAATGGCTAGACTGGTATCAGTTTTGCTAAATATCTCAACTTCTCTTTATCAGACAAATTTTTCAATGGATAACGTATCAAAGATTAATAATCAGTCATATTACCTCATAATTACAAAACAAGTCTTATTTCATCTAAACAAAAAACAGAATTGGAGGACTTCCTCAAACTTGAAAAGTTTCTCAGTTTTTTTAAGGATAAAAAAGATTCCCAGGTGGGAACATTTGAGACTTCGATAGCTACCTTCATGTGTCCATTAACTGGGTTTAAACAATATACATATTATCAAATGTGTCATACGCAAAATCGACCTAATATAAGATAACAATATGTAGGAATAGTATTTAAAAAGTGAAACTGAGACCCTGTCTGTCAGGTTTCCAGGCTGAAACCTGGTTTAAAGTTTTTATGTTTGTTCAAAATGGCATAGTAAGCAAAAGACCGTATTGTCCTCTATGACCGCAACACATCCCGATTTTAACCCTGCGTAATATTAAAGAACGAGACAATAAACAGGGAAATTTGGCATAGTTATGATATACTTTCAACGGACTCGTACTGTTTATAGTATGACACTCTGATATGTCCTGTCCATTCAGATAAAGGCTTTGTGTCATGAATCAATTTAGGTTTAGTGAGCACTCCTATCATTTTACGAACACATTTCCTTTTAAGACACGCGTAAAAGATCGTTCTAGACAATTTAACGCAAATAAAAAACAAACTATTCGTGATCCGTATAACGTGTACAGGCTAGTATTACAGTCTTGTGTAAGGTTGATTGGTTGTACTTTAACGACAATGCTGGCATATTAATGAATTGCCGGTTACTGACTATATCATGCAGACTAAATGAACTTAAGTGCAGTACAGTGTTGTGGTATTAAACATTAGTATTAAGTAAAGATCTACCCAGTTTAATCAACCACCACCCCAACCCCAAAAAAATGTATATAATAAAAAACATGACATACATGTAGCTCTCCCCATCTCTTCAGTAAGGTGTATTTAAGAAAAATAAATAAATAAAAATCATGCATGGAAACAACTTTATCTTCGTTCTTCCTGTCAGTTAGGTTCCAGAACCAATTAAACAAAGTTTTCTAATATCGTCTTCAATGCTG
Source organism: Potamilus streckersoni (assembly GCA_016746295.1). Lineage (NCBI taxonomy): Eukaryota > Metazoa > Mollusca > Bivalvia > Unionida > Unionidae > Potamilus > Potamilus streckersoni. The sequence continues at coordinate 7,978,149 of JAEAOA010000768.1, read as the reverse complement.
TACTGAATATTTTAACTTTATCTCATTTCTGTTTCACTTTCATGAAGTATATAGCATATTTACTACACCCACCGAAGCGTAGGCATGTGTCAGCATTCGCACAGGTAAAAGAACATATCTATTTACAGTCTCAATGAACCTCATCCTTCCTTCCTATGAGCTAGATCAAGGACTGCAGTGAATTCATTGAAATACCCTGTAAAAGGAGGCAGTTTTTGCATTTACCTCATGCCCACGTGATTGTTTGTACGCTAAATGCGTACTATCCAATCTAAGATCATTTAACCAGGTGAGGGGACGCAGTTTGATCCGTACCACATCCTCATCGAAGTAAAGGGTCTCTTTTATTTTTGTTTTATGTAGCAATGACTGGTTCAAAATCTATGTTCATTGTATTTATGAATTGGGTGCTGTTTACGTTCCAGTCATGAAACTTAGTCATTGGACACATCTCTCTTAGTACTACACCGTTACAACTCATGAAGGTCAATGTGACTCACATTTTATGATTTATTTGTATAGGGTAAATATTTTTGTTTATCAACACAGCATCAATACATATTCTTAATTACTAATCAGTGTACTTATAAGTATGTAAGCATAAGTAATAACCGCTCCGGTGGCCTAGTGGTTAAAGCGTCCGCCTCAGATGCGGGAGGTCGAGGGTTTGAAGCTCTGCCGAGTCATACCAAAGACATATAAATGGTACTCACAGCTAACCAGTTTGGCGCTCAGCTTGAGCATCAAGACCGTGTGTCAGTGCAATTCTTTTTTCTAAAACATAACTTACATTATTAACCAATCCTGGCCAGCTAAGCACATATATACTCTATTAAATGTTCACCCATTTCCAGGCTGGTTCCAATTTTTCCATACCATTAGTACTGTGTGTCCTGTATTTAATAGTTGAGGCGGACAGGTGTATAGTAAAATAGAACGTCCAGCAACTAACGTTGTTTGTTTATTTATTTATTTATTTATTTATTTATTTATTTATTATTTTATGGTGTATGTCCTCTGATTTGTTTAAAGGACGATTAAACTAATTATAATTCGAATGCAATGATCACACCCTCAGTAACTGAATAGGGGAAGTAACCTATCAATATCTTAGTTGTTAGTATATAAAGAATTTTATACTTGCCTCTCTTGCAGTTCCTTAGCACGCTTTTTCTGTGGTCGACCTGGTTCGCTAATCTTTTATACTTACAAAAGCTTAAATCTGTGATCATGGATTATGATCGATAAAATCGTATCCAACAAATCCAAATACCATAACATGCTCGTATGAAGACAAAGACAGACAGGAAGAAAAAAGCAAGGAAAAAAATCTTAACGTAACCCCAGTCATTAGATACAGTCCTGAGCCGACGCACGAGAGAGAGAGAGAGAGAGAGAGAGAGAGAGAGAGAGAGAGAGAGAGTCTTCTTATTTGCTACTTTTCGTTTGAGTGATGTTACATATAAAATCACAAAAGCTCACAGTATGAAGATTCCACCAATAAAGGATGAGTTTGGCTTAACTTGTTGTATAGAATCCAGAGACCTGATTGGTTTAATTTTAAGTGTTTCTTACATCGGACGAGTCAAGCGTCTTGGGCCGAGCCCAGTCTAATTAAAATCAGATCTCCACTGTCCTACGTGAATGACAGTAGCGATGTCATATATTCTAATCCAGGTCGAGGCTTAACTTTAAGTCTTAAGCATTAGTGAAATTATGGCCTGATCAAAATGAGATCCATCATCGCTAAATAAGTTTCCGATGTAGATAGTGTTATCATATCGGAACTTTGGCTAGCGCAGATGAATCATGTCCAAATCCAAAAGTCTACTTTATTACAGCTTATAACCAACTAGTGTTAGGGTTTAAATCTAATCAGCTTGATGGCAATGGATGATGGTCCAATGTTTAATAAAATCCTTATAGCTCATACGTAGATGGATATTTTCTTTCTTAGCGCACAAGATAATCTAAATTGTATCATCTGGGCCTGAACCATAACAAAGATGAGAACACAATATACCACACACCAGACCTCCTCACTAAAAAAGCTACACGCAATCACACACATGCACGCACACATATACACACTCTACAATGATTATCGTTATCCCCCTCCTAGATATTTTTTTTCCTAATAATTCATTATTAGTATACTATGTATATGTAAAGGTAATAGTAAGATCTCGTGCAAAAATTCGAATAATATCATTACATGGATGTAGTTATTCTTTTAAGCCACACTAAATTAAAACTTGGCTGACAGTAGACAATACTGTGTCTCTGTATAATAGTCTTGCAGCAAGTACGTGACGTTGCAAAGATAAATAACGGCAAACGTTTCCAAATGCATGATAACCTTTTAAATATATACAAAAACCGGTGGTCTAAACCATAATATGACAACTTTCGTATCTAACCACATCCAATATCACGTCGTTTTAGGCTACCACCACGATCACTAAAAACGGTACCAGTCTCATCATTCTCAACAAAGACAAAATGTGAACATTTTATTCACCCTAACAGCACATGCATAAAAAGCATCAACTATCTGGAACACCTTCCCGCAGCATTTTTTTTTGTTGTTGTTGTCTTAATTTTTTTAATTTTTTTTAATAACAGATAACTGCCTTTATAAATAAGCGACATAGGACGTGTAAATTACACCCGTACTCAGTTTACAAAATATTTTCTTGCCAAAAGACAATAGTGAGATTTCTGCATCAGCTCATACTTATGTCATCAGTATACAGTTCTTCTCCAGCAACCGAATGTCAACTTATTTTAAAGTTTTATTGCAGTCGATATTTTAGACCACATTTTAATTGCAATGCATAAGAAGGGCACGGAGATGTGTAAAAAAAACCTAACTACCAGTTGTATCTGGAATCTGGATAATGAAATATATGGCAGACAACGATAATATATGTCTTGAGCAGATTTTAAAAAATTGACTTGTCTGATTTACATTGCTCTTTTATCAAACTTCAGAAATTACAGGGGATAAAGATAAAGAGCATTACGTAAATGGCTAGACTGGTATCAGTTTTGCTAATTATCTCAACTTCTCTTTATCAGACAAATTTTTCAATGGATAACGTATCAAAGATTAATAATCAGTCACATTACCTCATAATTACAAAACAAGTCTTATTTCATCTAAAAAAAAAAAAACAGAATTGGAGGACTTCCTCAAACTTGAAAAGTTTCTCAGTTTTTTTTAAGGATAAAAAAGATTCCCAGGTGGGAACATTTGAGACTTCGATAGCTACCTTCATGTGTCCATTAACTGGGTTTAAACAATATACATATTATCAAATGTGTCATACGCAAAATCGACCTAATATAAGAAAACAATATGTAGGAATAGTATTTAAAAACTGAAACTGAGACCCTGTCTGTCAGGTTTCCAGGCTGAAACCTGGTTTAAAGTTTTTGTTTGTTCAAAATGGCATAGTAAGCAAAAGACCGTATTGTCCTCTATGACCGCAACACATCCCGATTTTAACTCTGCGTAATATTAAAGAACGAGACAATAAACAGGGACATTTGGCATAGTTATGATATACTTTCAACGGACTCGTACTGTTTATAGTATGACACTCTGATATGTCCTGTCCATTCAGATAAAGGCTTTGTGTCATGAATCAATTTAGGTTTAGTGAGCACTCCTATCATTTTACGAACACATTTCCTTTTAAGACACGCGTAAAAGATCGTTCTAGACAATTTAACGCAAATAAATAACAAACTATTCGTGATCCGTATAACGTGTACAGGCTAGTATTACAGTCTTGTGTAAGGTTGATTGGTTGTACTTTAACGACAATGTTGGCATATTAATGAATTGCCGGTTACTGACTATATCATGCAGACTAAATGAACTTAAGTGCAGTACAGTGTTGTGGTATTAAACATTAGTATTAAGTAAAGATCTACCCAGTTTAATCAACCACCACCCCACCCCCAAAAAATATATAAAATAAAAAACATGACATACATGTAGCTCTCCCCCATCTCTTCAGTAAGGTGTATTTAAGAAAAATAAATAAATAAAAATCATGCATGGAAACAACTTTATCTTCGTTCTTCCTGTCAGTTAGGTTCCAGAACCAATTAAACAAAGTTTTCTAATATCGTCTTCAATGCTGTACTGAATATTTTAACTTTATCTCATTTCTGTTTCACTTTCATGAAGTATATAGCATATTTACTACACCCACCGAAGCGTAGGCATGTGTCAGCATTCGCACAGGTAAAAGAACATATCTATTTACAGTCTCAATGAACCTCATCCTTTCTTCCTATGAGCTAGATCAAGGACTGCAGTGAATTCATTGAAATACCCTGTAAAAGGAGGCAGTTTTTGCATTTACCTCATGCCCACGTGATTGTCTGTACGCTAAATGCGTACTATCCAATCTAAGATCATTTAACCAGGTGAGGGGACGCAGTTTGATCCGTACCACATTCTCATCGAAATAAAGGGTCTCTTTTATTTTTGTTTTATGTAGCAATGACTGGTTCAAAATCTATGTTCATTGTATTTATGAATTGGGTGCTGTTTACGTTCCAGTCATGAAACTTAGTCATTGGACACATCTCTCTTAGTACTACACCGTTACAACTCATGAAGGTCAATGTGACTCACATTTTATGATTTATTTGTATAGGGTAAATATTTTTGTTTATCAACACAGCATCAATACATATTCTTAATTACTAATCAGTGTACTTATAAGTATGTAAGCATAAGTAATAACCGCTCCGGTGGCCTAGTGGTTAAAGCGTCCGCCTCAGATGCGGGAGGTCGAGGGTTTGAAGCGCTGCCGAGTCATACCAAAGTCATATAAATGGTACTCACAGCTAACCAGTTTGGCGCTCAGCTTTAAGAGGTTAGTGTCAGGATTGATCTGTCTGGTGTCAGGATATTGTGACTGGGTGGGACATCATTCCACATGTCTGCGGCATAATGCCCCAGTGTTAGAGATCACTATAGACTGTCACACTGCAGACATCGTAGTGATATGACTGAAAAATTGTTTAAGCTATGTTAAAAATCCACGCGCACACACACAAGTCAATAAGTCTTATATGTTCCATAGTAATGACTTTACATTGACTATTGTAATAATTTACGCTGAGTCTGTTGACTGTATATTGTACCTTATGAATGAGTATAGAAATTATACGTTGAGTGCATGCTATATGATTTTACACGAAGCTTCATCTCTAGTGCCTAATCAAGGTATGAATATTATACTGTACTACTGGCCTGACACTCCAAATTTACTAAAAGTTGAGTACAATCTTGGCTTCTTGAACAATGATAATTGATAATAATTTATGAATCAGATTTTAAGAAAATGGTTTTAAAAAAATATTACAAAACAATAAAATATATTTGTATAATCTCATTATTGAACCGGTCCTTTAATATAATACAAAAATCTTTTTCTATTGTTGTATATCGTTTATGCCGCAACACACTATGTATGTATGTATGTATGTATGTATGTATGTATGTATGTATGTATGTATGTATGTATGTATGTATGTATGTATGTATGTGCGCGCGTGTATGAATGTGTGTGTGGTTCAAAGGCATATTGCACAATATTGGCTATATAGTATAGATTGCAATGTAAAACTTTAACTTTTAACAGGTTGAAAAAAATCAAATGTAAAGAGAACAAATTGAGAAAGGGGAGATAATTTTGTTTCAGGATCATTTTAATCTGTACTACTTTTCTGAAGGATGCTTACAAAGGCTACTGAGAAGAACGAAGCAAAAAGGTGAGCTGTGTCAATCACACACACACACACACACACACACACACACATACATACATACTTACATGCATACATACATACATACATACATACATACATACATACATACATACATATATATATATATATATATATATATATATATATATATATATATATATATATATATATATAATTGCTTTATTTTTGATCAAATAAACACATTTTGTTCACGCCAGTTGTAATATATACCGGGAATCTGATATTTTTCACGTTCATCTCCTACTTCCTTGTTATCAGTGGTTTAAACTGATTACGTCTTCAAATTTCAGACTATCACAGTCATTGCCCAAATACGGACCGGCAGTTGAAAAGTGATTATTTATCTGCATTTTCAAGTTATGTCCTCCCCTGAACTCACTAACATAGGATGACATAGAAGCCACCGCATCCAATCAAAATTAAGTTTCTCACCTTTGAACACTGTTCCTATTTTATCGAGATATATGTTAGTTTACATACATACATACATACATACATACATACATACATACATACATACATACATACATACATACATACCTACCTACCTACCTACCTACCTACCTACCTACCTACCTACATACATACATACATACATACATACATACATACATACATACATACATACATATTGAATGACATCAGAAGCGCATATTTTCCAAATCGGAATAGAAAGTAATTCTATAAATGTGTGTGTGTGTGTTTGAGAGATTGAGAGAGAGAGTGTGTGTGTGTGTGTGTGTGTGTGTGTGTGTGTGTGTGTGCTTCCGACTTTTTAATTAGCTTCAACAATTTTTCAGTCATATCGCAGCGATGTCAGTAATGGGGCAGTTTATAGTGATGTCCAGCACTGGGTTATCATGCCGTAGATATGTAGCATGATGTCCCACCCATTCTCTAGCTTTTATATATATATATATATATATATATATATATATATATATATATATATATATATATATATATATATATATATAAAGAATACAAATCATATGGCGAATAACAACCCTCTCAAGCGTACTGGATCCACCAAGGGATCACGTTTGTCAGGGATTAATTAAAATAGATGCAATAAACTGACGACGAACAGTACGAAACTAGTAACTAACTAGCCTAAGCGCTTTCGACTCGTAATGAGTCTTTTTCAAAGGCAAATACAAAACATAGTTACGACAAACAAATAAACACAAAAACGTTGCGTTTGTAAACCTCTACATTTCTATCTTCACATGTGCTAAAACTATAAATACAACCAGCTTGTATAGACTAGTTGCGGAAACTGAAAACGTTGTATAATTCCCTAAAAGTCTACAAGCCAAAGCGACATCTATTTTTATTTTGTGTACATATGTAACGGAGATTATATCCCGGATATTTGGTTCTATACCGGTTATTCTTATAGTAAAAATTGAAGGATAAGAAGATTTAGATAATGTTAAATTCTACTAGTGCATAGTTTTCATTTTCTAGTCTTCTTGGTTTAGACCGCTTGGTTTCAATGTTCTAAGGCGGCGTATCCAGTATGATTCCTTTTCCTTCCTGGTTTCGGAACTCCAGCTGTGGTTGTTGGCAATAGCGATAAGTATTATATCACTGAAAGTGTGGCCAGGGGAGGAGAAGTGTTCTGCGACCGGGCTTCTGTACAGCTTTTTTGTCATCCAATCAGATCTATGAAGGTTTATCCTTATGTGTAGCTTTTCAGTTTCTCCCACGTACTGAAGGCCACAGATCTTACATGTGATGAGATAAATCACATTCGCTGTTTTGCACGTTTTGTTTGGACCATGTATGTTTAGTTTTTCTTTAGTCACTGTGCTAGTGAATGTCTTGGTCTCTATCATATGTTGACAGGTTTTGCATCTTTTATCGCGACAGGGTCCAGATTGACTAGGTTGATTTTGACTAGCGATTGTTGTTAGCTTGGCCCTGACTAGGATGTCCTTTAGGTTTTTTGGTCTCCGGTAAGCTACTACAGGTTTGTTCGGAAGTATTAGGTTTAGTATGTCTGACGATTGCACGGTTGGCCAGTGGTTTGCGATGATTTTACCTACTTTGGGATTGTCTGGGTGATAGGTCAGAATAAATGGTATCCTATCAACCTTTTCGTTCTGTCCATATCTGAGTAGGTCATCACGGTTTGTTTGTTTGGCCCTTTGGATTGCCTCCGCAATCAGGTCTTTGTCGTAGCCTCGGTAAATTAAATGTTTAGCCAGCTCTTCAGACCTTTCTAGGAATCTTTCATCGTCGGAGCAAATTCTGCGTATCCTCAGTGCCTGGCTATATGGAATGTTCTTAATGCAGTGTTTTGGATGACAGCTGGTTGGGAGAAGATACTGGTGTTTGTCGGTTGGTTTCGAGTAGATGTCTGTGTGTAAATTGTTTTCCACCAGTCTGGTTGTTGTGTCCAGGAAAACATGGTTTGAGTTGGAAATTTCTGCCGTGAATTTTATTGAAGGATGGAAGTTGTTTGCCTTTGAAATGAAGTCATCCAGACTTTCTCTTCCATACTGCCACTTCATTTCTATATCATCGATAAAGCGTACCCACTGGTATGGTGTACGCTCAACCGATGCTAAGAGCTTTCCCTCAAGTTTTCCCATGAAAATGTTAGCATACGAAGGGGCCATTTTAGTACCCATTGCAGTTCCATTGATTTGTAGGTAGTTTTCTTCATTAAATTCAAAGTTGTTGAGTTTTAGGACAAGCTCCAGGAGTTGGATTAAGAAGTGTGTGGGTGGATTGTTTACAGTTCTTGTTTCCCATGCTTCGCTACATGCCTGTAACCCTTCGTTGTGCGGTATGTTGGTGTACAAAGATGTGACGTCTAAGGAAGCAAGTAATGTATCTGGCAGTAATGGTTCACTAGCTTTGCTTTTTATGAGATAATCTGTCGTGTCTTGAAGATATGATGGTAATTTGTGGACATGTGGTCTCATAAAATGATCTAAATATTCTGATATCCTTTCTGTGGGGTGCCCGTTACCTGAGATTATAGGTCTGCCAGGGTTTCCTTGTTTGTGGATATCCTTTCTGTGGGGTGCCCGTTACCAAAGCGGACACATAGACCAGCAAACCAAAAACTACTTAAGCCCAGAAAACCCAAGAGCAGGTAGATTTTATCTTTTACCCAAAATCCACAAACAAGTCGGCGGATGAATTCTTCGGTGTCATTCTTAAGCTTCCCTCAGTCGTATGTTTTAGGACGGGGACAGAAACTCAAACCTTTCGATAAAAGTTTTATTTCTGCATCAGTAAGTTCTAAATTGGAGATGTTGACTACTGTGTTAGTAACAGTTGCATTAGTGTTTGTTAAGACTCAAAGCCCATTTTGCCTTGCAACCACCAAACAAATCAAAGGAAAATATAAGCTGCGACCAACCCACATTTAGAAAGAAAAGTAACTGGACCCCACCAAAAAGTTCAATTCCGAATCTGGAAGCCTTTATCAACTCGGTTGAAAACGATACTTCCAGACATATCAACCATACTAACAAATATTCTAATTTGACAAAAGAAGAAACAGATGCCCTGCACTCACTGAAAAGCAGAACAGACATAATAATTAAGCCTGCAGATAAGGGTTCCGCTGTTGTCGTTATGAATAGGGAAGACTACATTAGTGAAGCAAGTAGACAACTAAGTGACGCTAGGTTCTACCAAAAACTGGACCATGATCCAACGCTGGAATATGCAAAAATCATCACTAATGTTATTGACGAGGCGTACCAAAGCGGACACATATACCAGCAAACCAAAAACTACTTAAGCCCAGAAAACCCAAGAGTAGGTAGATTTTATCTTCTACCCAAAATCCACAAACAAGGAAACCCTGGCAGACCTATAATCTCAGGTAACGGGCACCCCACAGAAAGGATATCAGAATATTTAGATCATTTTATGAGACCACATGTCCACAAATTACCATCATATCTTCAAGACACGACAGATTATCTCATAAAAAGCAAAGCTAGTGAACCATTACTGCCAGATACATTACTTGCTTCCTTAGACGTCACATCTTTGTACACCAACATACCGCACAACGAAGGGTTACAGGCATGTAGCGAAGCATGGGAAACAAGAACTGTAAACAATCCACCCACACACTTCTTAATCCAACTCCTGGAGCTTGTCCTAAAACTCAACAACTTTGAATTTAATGAAGAAAACTACCTACAAATCAATGGAACTGCAATGGGTACTAAAATGGCCCCTTCGTATGCTAACATTTTCATGGGAAAACTTGAGGGAAAGCTCTTAGCATCGGTTGAGCGTACACCATACCAGTGGGTACGCTTTACCGATGATATAGAAATGAAGTGGCAGTATGGAAGAGAAAGTCTGGATGACTTCATTTCAGAGGCAAACAACTTCCATCCTTCAATAAAATTCACGGCAGAAATTTCCAACTCAAACAATGTTTTCCTGGACACAACAACCAGACTGGTGGAAAACAATTTACACACAGACATCTACTCGAAACCAACCGACAAACACCAGTATCTTCTCCCAACCAGCTGTCATCCAAAACACTGCATTAAGAACATTCCATATAGCCAGGCACTGAGGATACGCAGAATTTGCTCCGACGATGAAAGATTCCTAGAAAGGTCTGAAGAGCTGGCTAAACATTTAATTTACCGAGGCTACGACAAAGACCTGATTGCGGAGGCAATCCAAAGGGCCAAACAAACAAACCGTGATGACCTACTCAGATATGGACAGAACGAAAAGGTTGATAGGATACCATTTATTCTGACCTATCACCCAGACAATCCCAAAGTAGGTAAAATCATCGCAAACCACTGGCCAACCGTGCAATCGTCAGACATACTAAACCTAATACTCCCGAACAAACCTGTAGTAGCTTACCGGAGACCAAAAAACCTAAAGGACATCCTAGTCAGGGCCAAGCTAACAACAATCGCTAGTCAAAACCAACCTAGTCAATCTGGACCCTGTCGCGATAAAAGATGTAAAACCTGTCAACATATGATAGAGACCAAGACATTCACTAGCACAGTGACTAAAGAAAAACTAAACATACATGGTCCAAACAAAACGTGCAAAACAGAGAATGTGATTTATCTCATCACATGTAAGATCTGTGGCCTTCAGTACGTGGGAGAAACTGAAAAGCTACACATAAGGATAAACCTTCATAGATCTGATTGGATGACAAAAAAGCTGTACAGAAGCCCGGTCGCAGAACACTTCTCCTCCCCTGGCCACACTTTCAGTGATATAATACTTATCGCTATTGCCAACAACCACAGCTGGAGTTCCGAAACCAGGAAGGAAAAGGAATCATACTGGATACGCCGCCTTAGAACATTGAAATCAAGCGGTCTAAACCAAGAAGACTAGAAAATGAAAACTATGCACTAGTAGAATTTAACATTTTCTAAATCTTCTTATCCTTCAATTTTTACTATAAGAATAACCGGTATAGAACCAAATATCCGGGATATAATCTGCGTTACATATGTACACAAAGTAAAAATAGATGTCGCTTTGGCTTGTAGACTTTTAGGGAATTATACATCGTTTTCAGTTTCCGCAACTAGTCTATACAAGCTGGTTGTATTTATAGTTTTAGCACATGTGAAGATAGAAATGTAGAGGTTTACAAACGCAACGTTTTTGTGTTTATTTGTTTGTCGTAACTATGTTTTGTATTTGCCTTTGAAAAAGACTCATTAAGAGTCGAAAGCGCTTAGGCTAGTTAGTTACTAGTTTCGTACTGTTCGTCGTCAGTTTATTGCATCTATTTTAATTAATCCCTGACAAACGTGATCCCTTGGTGGATCCAGTACGCTTGAGAGGGTTGTTATTCGCCATATGATTTGTATTCTTTATATATATATATATATATATATATATATATATATATATATATATATATATATATATATATATATATATATATATATATATATATCAGTATCTCGTTAAAAAAATATAAGTAAACATACTTGTAATATAATCAGCTTGAAACGAAAGGATCGTGTCCGTGTATTCTTGTATCTGTGGGCATTCGTGTCACATTGCGATAAACATTTAGGTTAACGATCTAATTCGCTTGGTATTATTCCCGGTTTCGAAGAATTACCTTTCCAGGGGTGAAAGAGACAAGGACATATTTAATTCTCCTTTACGAATAGGAAGCTAAAGTTTGAATTAAGTTCTCTATACTCGCTTGCATATCATTCGCATATCAATACGTTATTATTGTTTTTATATCAGTCAATATTTCATTTAATTATTCTTTAATTACAAAACATCACAAAATCAGTTTTAACTCAAGACATGAATGCCGCGTCACTCTGCATTCACTTGTAACATGAAAATACGTGAAACGCGTGACAAATATCAGATTTTATCTGCGTATAGAGTAGATTGTGATGGACAGATTGTTTTGATATATTCATAAATAACAATTATGCTTTTAGTTGGTAACAGAAAATAGACTCATTTCTTTGGACTAATGTAAAATAAAGCTTAATGGAACACGCGTATCATTTACATCTGCCATTAGATAAATAGAGTTGTTAATGGGATTTCTACACATGTTCCCTGTTTTGTACAGTTTCTTTAATCTTTCAAGTATACTCAGAGAATATGCATAGCTTTATACAGATCATTTTAAAATGTTTTAGCAAACCACTGATGTCCACATCAAACTAATTTATATGAAGGGATTTGGCACTTTCACATTTTGTCAAGTTTTCTACCACAAACGAGATATTGTCTCTAAAGCAGACACGCACAGACACAGAGTACAAGGATTATTCTTCCCCACCCACCCCAAATATTGTCATTCCTAAGAATACAATCGGTTTGTTTCGCATTGGGAAGAAAAAAAGAAAGTGTCATAACCATCTATACAATACATAGCTGACATCAGGCTATGTCACTCTATAGTGGTCTCCCCGTCTGTACGAGTGTTGGACAAAACATAATAGGAAACGTTACCAATGCATGATATCTTTTATATTCTCTGCAGAAACTGGCATCTCAGGCAAATTGTAAAAAAGGCGAGTCTCAAAATAAACTGTGACAGCTTTCATTGTCTGATTCCATCCAATACCATGATTTTGCAGACCAACGTCACCAGCATCCAAAAAACATCGCTAACGAGCATTTTCCCTGTGTTAATGTTTCTAGTATTTTATTTGGCCACAACGAACTGTCACAGTTTACATATTTCCTTCCCAAGCAGACGACCATACAATTTCTCATGAATCTTAATGTAGGCGTCCAACATAGGATTAATTGGGTGTAAATTTTTTGTACGTTTAACTGTTACTGATTAGGGCAAATATTGTTTATTGTTCTATTCCAAAAACGAAAGCAAAACATGGAAACTGCAATCTCCTAACTGATGGCTGACAAGGAGAATATCTGCATTGAGCAGATATTTTGTTCTAAAATGAAACAAAAACAAAGAGACATGTCCGATTCACAATATTTTTTTTATCTAGTGGTTAAAAATTCCAGGTCTAGAGCGCAGTATGTAAAATACTAGACTGGATTCAGTTTCACCAAACATCTAACAATGTTTCTCATCAAATTTAGACTTTGGAATATTTTCCAACCGTGTGGCAACATTTAATTTCTCACTGAATAAGGCATCAAGGATTAATAATCAGTCACAATACCTCATATTCAATTAAAAAGTGTCTTGTTCCATCTCACTGAAAACTTTTTAGAATTTCTCAATTTCTTCAAGAATAAACTGATTCACAGGTGAGCGAATTTGAAACTCCTAAAAATACTTTTCATTCTATCTATACAACTATACTTCTAACGATTCTGAAATGCTGTCAGAAGTTTCATAAAGTCGGCCTAACATGAAACCTCAGTTCGAGGTAAAAACAATAAAGCTTGCGTGATGCCTGTCTGTCTGGACCTCCAGGTTAAAATCGGGTAGAAAGTTGTTATGTTTGTATTTAGCCATGCATAATTTTACTACAAGAAACAATAAACAGTGTAATTTTATTTAGTTATGACATACTTTCAAGTGATAATACCTACGGTACAGACACTTTTATGTATCATGTACATTCAAGATAAGGCGTTGTGTCATAAATCTAATTACGTTTAGCTGAAACATGTTTAACTTTTGCTGACAGTTTTCTGTTTACCAGACACACCAAAGTAATTGGTAGCCAATTGAACACAAGTAAATAACAAGCAATGCCTGCTCCGTAGAACGTGTATAGTATAGTATTACAGTCCTGTATGGTTATTGTTGTTTAATGGAACTTTTAACACATACTGACAATATCATTCAGGCGAATGTGAAGCTATGTGTACCTCCCACATTATAGATATCTGATATTATTAAGTAATGTCAAGGAAACTGTTACCCACCCACCCCACCCCAATAAAGCAACGTCATACTTATACTTCCAGTTAATACATTTTTATTTCTTGGAAACAATTTTTTTTGCATTAGTGCATTTGTCAGTTCGATTTTTTTTTCATAATCCTTACATGTCATATTTCGTTAATGAATTCAAGTATTTTAAATTTCTTTTAGATGTGTTCTACCCTTCATCTACGAAGTAGATAACATATTACTACCCTGCATCGGTATCGGCGACAGCTTCCGGAGAATGAAAGTATATACTTGTTTCCAACCGAATCTCCAGCAGTCTTTCTTTCTCGGCCTTACCAAAAGTTTTCATTGGGTTCATAGTAACACACTGGTGATATGGGAATCAGCTTGATACATGCATGTACATTTCCTGGTGCGTTTTTTTTTTTGTTTCTCCGCTGAGCCAATGTTTTCAGACACAGTTACTGTTATGTATATTTAATTCGGATTGTTTGTTAGGATTTTTTCTTCATCATCATTATGTGTTTTTTTAAAATGTATTTTGGACTTAACCTTGTCCAAAATCAAGTTCACTATGTTCCTGGCTAAAGATACTGGTGCTATGTTTGGTTAACAAGTGTCATTTGGATTGTTAACGTAGCTTTAACAACTTTTCAGTCATATCGCTACGATATCTGCAGTGTGGTAGTTTGTAGTGATGTCTAGCACTGGGTCATCATGCCGCAGACATGTAGTATGATGTCCCACCCAGTCACATTATCCTGACACCAGTCCGACCAGTCCTAACACTAACCCAAATGCTGAGCGTCAAGCGAGGCAGATGTTAGTATTATTTTTTGTAAGTCTTTGGCATGACTCGTTTGGGGATCGAACCCACGACCTCCTGCATCCAAGGTGGACGCTTTAACCACAGTAATAGGTCGATATTAGGATCGTTATCTTGTTATGAGTCAAAGACATTATATTTTCCGTGTTATTTATCTTAATTTTAGTAACATAATGTTCTAGAATGGAAAATTCTATTATTCATAGCATTTACAGAAAATGCTAATTGTGACCTAAATCAAGTAGAGTGTTCAATAATCTTGTTCATCATGTAGGATCTTAAAGCAGAATCATTTGTATTGTTTTGTTCGGTATTTGATTTGGTTGGAATAATTTATTCAAACTATTATTATTCTCTGAGGATGAACAACTTTTAAATAACATTCTTGGACAGAAAAAAAATAACTGGAAATTATATGAACAACGTTATCTTAAATTATATCATTGTGATTCATCAAAAGACTTTTGTGACATCACCACCTCACATGCTAATAGAGACTGACCAAAACATTCACATTAGAACGTCATTCATTAGGACTGATAATATACTTTTTAAATATTATTTTAGCATTTAATTGGGAGTACAATATTGTAAGCCCTTTTTAATTTTTCATTGTGTATTCTAGTGTAATAAATTATTCGTTGAATTTTGCAAAACTTGTTGTTTTTGCTCTTTTCTATTACCTAGTTTAAGATCCTCAAGTCTGTTGAGTTACCTAAAATCACGAAGCAGAGCACGGGGCACAGAGCATCTTGACCAGTACTATACCCTTGTCCCGAAATCAAGTCACTCTCTTATATATTTCAAGCTGCAATGACTTTGGTTACAATTTCTCTTTTAAGTTTATTTCTCATGCTCTAAAATTGCTAAAATTATCAAAGTAGATAAAAATTTGTATTGATATCAGTATCACGCCCTTATAAGAAAGGAATGTCAATGTGACCTACAATTCGCATTTTTCTTGCTTGGGATTAAGTTTTTGTTCCTAGCTAATGATTACATAAAGTTTTGAAGCCAATATAATAATGTTTACTGGGAAACATGAGACTTGCTAAGAATGTGCATCTCGATAAGTAGCACACTCTCATGTTTAAAGTAAATTACTGTGACTCATATTTCACGTTTCGCTGATTGTTTTCCTCAGTAGTATATCTTTACTATTTGTGCATGAAACAATAATATAAATTATTATAAAATATTTCTTAGTAACACACAACACACACACACACACACTCACTCACAATCCTAATTAGAATAATGATGTCTGGTGGAAGGGTGCATCTCAGTGAGCTCTGTTCCTTCATTTCAGTAATAAGTCGTTATGGCAGATATAATACGTTACACAGACTTGGCTTAAATTTTGTGTTAAGTTCGTCTCTCAGGTAACTTCGTGTGAGAATCGTGAAATTGATGTCAATTAGCATCTTTGTTGCTATACTGTTGTTTAATTTTTAAAAAGGTTATTGTTACCCATATTTCATCTGTTACTGGCTTTGGTTCAGCTCTTGCCTTTAGGACGTGACCATGTTATATGCATGTTATCCTACCTAGAATCACGCAACTTGGTGTTTTATGCAGTTTTATGAGTACTACCACAAGAATACATCATGCTATATACACCCCACCCACTCAAACGACAATTTCTAACCAAAGCAAGTTGAAGTACGAATACGTAGATGACTCAGTGTTAAACCTTCCATATTAATGACTACTCTGAATATTGGGACAGATATCTGTCGGCATGCTTGATGTACATTATTCATAAATGTGGAGCGAATTCTCCGTGATTTTACTCTAGTGGCTAATCAAGGTAATTATTGATGTATGAACTATACTTGTTCAACTACCTGGCACTCGAAGGTTACTCAGGGCCCAGGAATACCTGGTTTGTGCTGGTGAACAATAACTTCAGGAACAGATTTTAAGAACACGTGGTTTCAAAAGATTACAAAAGCAACATTATTAAACCTGTACGATAATATAACAAAAATATACTCTTTTTATTGTTCTTCATTGTTTATGTCACATCGCACAATGTACGTATGTATGTCTGCACAATACTAGCTGTATAGTTTAAACTACAAGATTTAACGGTAACTTTTGACATTACACGTTCAAGTGTAAAGAAACAACTTCAGTTATAACGCGGACATCATTTTGTTCCCAAGATTACTTTAGTCTGTACTAATTTTCTACAGGATGTTTACAATGTTACTGAAGACAACTAAATACTTCATAATAGTGAGTTGTGTGAATTGCTGATTGCATTGTTTGTGGGGTTCCATCGAAGTTAACAAACACGATCGGACATTTTCGTAGTGAAAAAAAACGATAATGAGCAGTGAAAGTGCATGTCGTACCCATTTAAAAGGCGAAATCTGCCTAAATAAATACAAAGCAACAATAGCAAGAACAAACATTACAAGCAATTTCGATAAGGAAATTATTTGTTTTAGTGATTTCTATTACTTACACAAATTTAAATATACATAGAAACACTAGATTCCTTGAGAAAAAACATTCTATAAAAACATATTTCATAGCTTTATGTTTGAACAATTGAACACAATCTGTTCACCCATTTCAAAGGTTGGCATGGTTTAATATTTTACCTCCAGTTCACTGTGATTAGTGACTTAAGCTGATTATGTGTTGATATTTCAAGTTATCACTGACATTTAAGATTTATTTTTGTATGAACTACCAATTCATTTTATGTGGGGAATTTAGCAGGCATAAATCAACGTCATGTGAAAAGTTTTGCCGTTTTTGACATCATTGATGAAAAGGATATTCTGTTCTATTTATTAGGGTAAAGTTTGCATCAGCCATTGTAATAATACAATGGTAAAATCAACATTTCATGGTGCGAAATGAAATTTTGTCTTTCAGTAATGTTTTAGGTTATATTGTTTGAACAAGTGCTCATGTTGACTGAATGCAAACCACTTCCCGTGAAATAAAATTCATGTCATTCTCTCATCAGATTAACAAAAAGAAGCTGTTTAAAAAAATGTACGTGTAAATTTGAATTTTAACTTTTAGATTAATTTCAGGTCAGTGTGCTTTTTATAGTGACCTCAATAGCGATAATTTCAAAACACTAATATCATTTAAGAAAGAGAAAGTGTTGCTTGGTTAAACTTTGACAGGCAGATTATAATCTATGTGAAAGAGACTGTATTTAAACATGCATGTGTAATCTTTTCCTTTCCTATGTGACTATTCGTCGTAAGTAAGGATAGAAATGCATGCTATGCAAGTATTTTGAGATGATTACTTTCATAGTTTAGCGGAGTTTTTGCATACAATTATTCACTGAGCATGTAACAATGATATTATTTGTATGCAAAAATGACAAATAAAAGAAAGAAAAACAAACTTCAAAGTAATTTTCAAATAAAATTTGAAAAAAATACTTTTGTTAGTTTTAATGGTACATGAACAATAGTAAAGTTATATCATGTTGATGGAATGGGAGTAAAGTGCCTTGTCCAAGGACACGGTGACCACAATAGCTACCCTGGACAGATATGGCCAGATTTCAAACTCGCGAAGTATCACTGAAAGTACCTCTTAGCCATCGTGGTTTCTTTTTAAATAAACTTAGAATATGTACGTCTTTTTAGTTGACATAAATTCAATAAATATATTGTATGGTCGTGAAGTAAAAAGGTGTTGCAACAAAGAAGAAACAATATATTTTCTTGAAGTGGATACGTTCTATTGTCATGTAATAGAAATGTATTGTAGAAATGAAGTGGAAAATTGTATTGGCTTTTAGTGGTGTAACGGGGTGACCTCCCATGGTGTTATTGTCCAGTGTGGACGGATAGATGGAATGTTAACAGATAGTTGAGCAAGCTATTGAAAGAAATAAACAACTACGAGCCACTATACCAATAAATAAATATAAATTAATCAATCAATACATCCAAAATTTTACCTTCAATCCAACAGATTTACTAAAATAAATTTAATCAATTAATCCATAACCTAAATTTCGCTTTCAATCCAACAGATTTACATTGATGGAATTTAGTCTCTCTCTCTCTCTCTCTCTCTCTCTCTCTCTCTCTCTCTCTCTCTCTCTCTCTCTCTCTCTCTCTCTCTCTCTCTCTCTCTCTCATATGTCTTTCTGACTCCTGGATATTTCGACCTCTTTCTTTGCTGTATCTCTCGATGGAATATAAAGCTGTTTCCTTAATACCGTTTCTTTCCACACAAACCGTGTGTCATAGCACTATGGCCTGTCTTTCCGTTTTAAGACAGCTATATGGTCTATTCTACGAGGGAAAACACTAATCTCAAGTTCCCCGAGGAGTTGACCTTTTTTCTTCTTACAAGGCAAGAGTCGAACTAAAGAATTCTGAGCAAGATGTACCCTAAATATCCAGTCTCCCAAAGTGTACGCCCTTAATTTTTCCCTGACCAATCGAATATAACTGTTTCTAAAATTCTCCCCAAATAATCATGTCTATCATTAGATTTCGCCAGCCTAAAATATGCTGCAATAATCTTTCATTTGAAGATCTATTATTGGATCTAAAATCCTGTTCTAACCGATACGGTCGGTAATTCTATGTACCCTGTGTCACTAAACCGTCACGATGACTCGTTCACTTTCAAAGAGATTAAAGATAAACGCTTTTGTTTTAGAATTGAAAAAAGAAAAAATCGATGAACTTTCTCGAGACCTTTCTGGCTTGACTATGATAACTTCAAAGCACAATTTATTCAACCTTAAGTTTCAATAAGTCTTCAAAATTCGCCACATTACAAGTGGAAATGTTTGTATTGCAATGAGTGGCGTTCATCACTCGTGAAATATTTCATTGTACCTACTACAAGATTTTTAAAAAATGTTATATTCGTGAGGAAAAAAATGTTCATATCCATTAATGTGTTCATCCATTCTGTGTTCAAGTAATTATCGATTGTTTTACTAAATCAATAGAAAAAAGCTCGGAAATTTTACAATAATTTTAGTACAGCCACATTTGATTTTACAAATGTTCAGATCGTGTATTTTGTAAAATTAATCAGTGTTAGTTGCTATTGTAATATGAAAATGAAGTGTTATTATTTTCGTAAGAACGTGTTTTGCTCAGATTTATTCAGCGAACTTAGCTCTGTTGGGATACTCTAGAAATATGATAGAACGCTCCAACTGACATCAGATTGGAACATCATTAAACAACAACTTTTTATTATTACTTGTTTATTTCTGCGTTCAGAAGTGAATTTTTTATGCTGGCAAGGAATTAGTCTAGGTAACAGATGCTGCACCCAAATTTCGATTGTAACTTAATTACGGTTTCCAGTCGATACTAATCAATGCATGATTTCTCCTTCGTTTTCAGGCATGATTATAACGTTGATGAAAATCACTTCTAAAACAATACGAATAACATATGTAATCAATATTGTTTCTTTCAAATGTGTCCCAATTGTCGTTCAGTGTAAGACATATGATACTGTACAGGTGTATGATCGATGCGGAAACTAATTGCAGAATTGATAATACTTGAGGCATAATTTTTGCTGTTTTGGAGTTCTTTTATTAAGCTTTCTTGACGGCGCCTTCTCAGTTGTGTGTGTTGTTCTTGTGAAATATATCATAGAAGATCAAATATCTCTGTACTTTTGAATAGATATATGGAAATATTTCACGAGCGAAGTGGTAAACAATGTTTTATTATGGGTGATGAAGCCGCAAGCAACAATGCAATGATATAAGATTAATGAGAAGATTTTTAAAAAAAAAACAAATAAGATAATGATGTATGTGGGTGTGTAGTCTCAAGTTGACGCATTCAGTCATACTATTCAGGTCAATATGAGATAAATTCTACTAAATTTCTATTTCGATCAAAAGTTAGGAAACATGTTTAATAATATTCTGAAAATCCATTCTTTAAATTTATATATTAAGAAAACCATTCTTAACACATTGTTTGTGATGACAACAGATTGATTAAACTTCCAGCAGACGATTTGAATGATGTCTACTTGCATACTTGATAACAACTCGGGCACGTCTAATCATCTTGGCGGAGACCAAAGAAAAACATATCTTTAAAGTTTAGCTACTTTTGATGATCGTGGATCAGGGCGGTCCACATCTTAAACAACTTGGGCTATAGCCTATGGCCCAAAAATTCTAACAAAAATTGTTGACCTCTGGGCGCCCGCACATAGGGGTAAAAGGGTAGGGGGCATTTCAGCTCTAAACATGTTTTTGAGTATATCCGTACAATTTAGTGGCTGACCACAACATGTTTACCCCCCCCATATTTCTGCAGGCGCCATAGGCTGCCCATAAAGATATATTATAGTATCCAAAAATGAGCCTCTGCCACATTTGGTCATCAGGCGTGTAGTTTTACTAGTCTGCCCATGGTGGTCTTTAATTAACCTGGATTCGCACAACAGGTGATATTGCATTGTGAAGAAAAACGTCCAAACAACAGTTGATATTGCATTGTGAAGAAAAACGTCCACACAACAGTTGATATTGCATTGTGAAGAAAAACGTCCACACAACAGTTGATATTGCATTGTGAAGAAAAACGTCCACACAACAGTTGATATTGCATTGTGAAGAAAAACGTCCACACAACAGTTGATATTGCATTGTGAAGAAAAACGTCCACACAACAGTTGATATTGCATTGTGAAGAAAAACGTCCACACAACAGTTGATATTGCATTGTGAAGAAAAACGTCCACACAACAGTTGATATTGCATTGTGAAGAAAAACGTCTAAGCAACAGTTGATATTGCATTGTGAAGAAAAACGTCCACACAACAGTTGATATTGCATTGTGAAGAAAAACGTCCACACAACAGTTGATATTGCATTGTGAAGAAAAACGTCTAAGCAACAGTTGATATTGCATTGTGAAGAAAAACGTCTAAGCAACAGTTGATATTGCATTGTGAAGAAAAACGTCTAAGCAAGAATTGATATTGCATTGTGAAGAAAAACGTCTAAGCAACAGTTGATATTGCATTATGAAGAAAATCGTCCACACAACAGTTGATATTGCATTGTGAAGAAAAACGTCCAAACAACAGTGTTGTCCTACTTCGTATAATTTACTTTACAATCATTCTCATGTTTTCTCAGAGCATCATGGTCGTGTGTCAGTGCAAACGTTCTGGCGTTTGTAAATAGAGCTGAATATACATATTCATATACATAAAGACAAACTCATAAAAGGATTATGTTTAAATAAAATCATACAATAAATATAAATAAATCAATGCTTTAA
This sequence comes from Potamilus streckersoni, assembly GCA_016746295.1. Taxonomy (NCBI): domain Eukaryota; kingdom Metazoa; phylum Mollusca; class Bivalvia; order Unionida; family Unionidae; genus Potamilus; species Potamilus streckersoni. The sequence goes on along the minus strand of JAEAOA010000768.1, from coordinate 7,955,884 downwards.
TTAAATAAAGCATTGATTTATTTATATTTATTACATTTCTGGTGTTTGTTAAAGGGTCTGTATAAGCTGCCACATGAACCATGGCACGAATTAACTTATCCCTGATTTTGTCCAGTGTTTTGTTTGCTGCAACGGCTTAAAAAGTGTTGATTTTTTTTTTGCTGCTGGTTCAAACGAGCAGGAAATGCATAGTCTACATTCGTCCAAATATACACTTTTTAAAATAATTTTGGTACGTCGGTAAGTCACCGACTGCCTAATGTATACGTAGGCTGCATGAAACAATCAGCTATAAGACATTTTTAAAATATCAAGTTGAACATTTGTTATATTGTTTTAATAATGTATTAAAACAAATAGCCCATTGGCTGAGAGGCATTCTGTATGTGTTTATAGTCCACTATAAAGGGTTTCTATGTGTACGGTATTAGTTTATCTTGTGATATTCAAACATAACCCTATAATCATGGTTTATGACATAGTTAAAATAGCATTCTACAGAACCACAATCCTCTCCATGTTTATACGATGAGAGAGACACGAAGAGAGAAAAGTAATGATATTACACTTGGAGTATACAGAATGAACGGATGAGAGAGAATATACATGTTTTGGGGTAATGAGGTCGAAATCAAACTGATTTATTTGGAGGAGGTACTTTCATGTTTAGGTTACATAAAATAGCTCGTCTTAGTTCAAAGTTTCAACTACCCACCAGACCTTCTCTCTAAGAAAACTATATAGACGCATGCTCACATGTATACATATACTAAAAAGATTATTCGTTCCTCTTCCTACTAGATTATTTTCGTTTCAAATACAGTAGTTTCGGTTTGCTATGCACACAGGGCTGACAGGGAGCGGGGAGGCGCAACGGAAATATATCCTCGGGTCCCGGACCCGTAAGGGGGTCCGGACCAAATAACACTTTTAATCGTAGAAAAGAAAAAAAAATTTCTAACAAGAGCTAGGAGAGGTCCGGGTATTTTTTACCCAGGATCCGCGATCGCTCTCTGCGGCCCAATATGCACATGTAAAAAAATCGAAGTTGCAAATAGAGCCTTTCTTTGAGTCATAATCAGGCCCGTATACAATAAACGGGTGAGATAAGGCAAAGTCACTCGACGATAGTCTCGCAGTCCGTACGTGTCTTTGCAAAAATTAAAGATGACAACAAATGTTCCAGTATGTGATAATAATGTTACTCAATACTGAAACTGTGGTTGTTGTTGTTGTGGGGTTTAACGCCATTTTTCAGCACAGGAAAGGCTATACATGGCGGCCAGTATTAATGGTGGAGGAAGAAACCGGGAAATCACCGGAAAGAACCACCGACCCACGAGAAGCTACTGGCAAGCTCTCTCACATATCCACATTCGCCGAATCTTAGACTCGAACCCACGCAGATAGAGGTGAGATGGCAGTGATCCGTAACGGACAGCGAATACTGAAACTGATATCGCAGACAAATTGTATTAACAGGTGAGTCTGCACAACCAAACACAGACAGCTTTTTATATTCTCCTCGACCGATGGAGAAGATTGGTCGTAGGTTTCATTGCAGATTTTATGCCAAGCGATCTTTCTACAATAATGGGGAACGGAGATGTGTACAGTACTAACTCCTGATTGTATCTGGAATCTGGATACTGAAATAGATGGTGAACAAGGACGACATTTGTGTTATTTAGCTCTTTATAAAACTAGGAAAAAAACCTGTCGGGTTCACCATATTTTTTCCCCAAATAGTCGTAATGTTCAGAGACTTAAGTATTATTAAGAAAAAGATAGCCTGGGTAGTTTCAGTAAACACCTCAGTGTCTTCTTCACTTGAGTCTTTGAAATATACTCATTACTACTTCTTTGACAACCATGAGTGTTTTTACTGAAGATACAGAAGGTATGAAAGATTAATATTAACTCGGAATGCTTCATATTCAGCTAACTAAAGTTTTGTTTAATCTAAAATGAACATTTTTGAAAATTCTAAATTTTGCACAGAACCAAACGGATTCTATGGTGAGCTCCTCTTGCACAAATGCATACTTATTTTTCATTATATCTGCCTACTGTGCCTCTGCCATAGATATGTATCGTACGCAAAGTGGTCCTAAAACAGGATCTCCGTTTGAGGAAAAAATATGAAAAGTTAAATGACACCAGGTATAGATGGATCTCTACGTCCAATCGAATAAAAATATGTTCATATTTGTTCCATATGTCACAGCATGCCACGAGAGCTGTAAACAGCCGTATTGACTTTTATGACCGTAACGCTGTCAGATATTTAGCCCTGCATAATTGTGAACAACAAAACAATAAACAGGGGAAGTTGTTGTAGTTATGACTTGCGTTCAATAAAGTCATAATATCTACAATGCCAACACTTTTATAGATCATTTACATTCAGGATAAGGCTTTGTGTTATGAATCAATTTATGTTTAGCTGGAACTACTATAACCTTTACTGACGCATTTCTTTTTAACAGACATGCAAAAGAGCTTTGTACGCAACTGTAGACAACTAAATAACAAAAAATGTGTGCTGCTTATAACGTGTACAGGATAGTATTACAGTCTTGTTGGTTGTTTTAACGTCTATTTTAGCATGGTATTGACTTAATCGTGTAGACATTTAGACATCAATGTATCTAAATAAAGCAAAAATATACCCTATGATAAAAGAGGAAAAATATGAGCTAGTACGTTCCCTGTTCAGCCTTATTAAAAATGGAGTTAATGAGTACAGCTTTTATCCGATCGCAGCGAACATTTTGTATCGAACTATAACATTACCCAGCGCACTGTGTGGTTGTGAAACCTGGTGCAACCCCGGTCCACAACACATAATTGTAATAGAGTGACGTCATCGTTTTGCATTAAGTACATACAAGGGTTATTTTGATACACAAGAACTAACATTGCACGGAGTTTACTGGATGGTTTACCCATTGACGCCTACGAACACGAATAAACTGTTTTTCCTGGAGCAAGATTCCCTGCAGTCTATTTTACAACGAAATATGATACTCCACATCCTTAACTATCAAAACCCGAGAGTTAAAACAAAACAATCTGGTTTTATTTCTGATATTAATATAGTACTTGAAAAATGTGATTAAATAGGGCGATTGAATCGTTCATAATTTAAGGTCGATTCCCAGTTTAAATAAAAAAGAAAAGAAAAAAAAAGAGACCGGAAACGTATTGTTTTATGAAACTGACTTGAAATAAAGACTAACTAAAGACGCATCGCACAAAAGAGTTCAGAAGTTCCTATGGATATTCCAGCTTCTCTTGAATTAGGTCGAGTTGTTGCCAATATCGTGTTCGAGTCGTGTTCATCTACGGATGCTGCTGTTTGTATTCGCTGTCATACCTTGTATATATCATTTGCTTAAATCATGTATTTATTTCTTAAAGTCTAAACTGCCAAAATTATTGAATTGCTAATAATGTATAAAGATAGTTTCTCCAATATAAATTACTAGCTTTTTCTTAACGTTTTTTTTTTACTGTTATAAATGTCTTACAAAACAGTATATGTCATCTTTACTACGACCCTGAAAGTCGATTTAGTCCTATTTTTTTACACAAATAAAAACCAATTATGAATCCAAATTCAAAAGTAGGAAACAGTTTTTTAAACAATGAAATAAACAGGAACAAATAAAATACGCTGAATTAAATGAATCGTTAGCTAGCCAGGTTACAAAAAGAGATAATAATAAAAGTAGAAACCAATTTTCCTACCAAAGGGTCTCGGTTAGTCTCGTGGATGATCAGTGACAGGCAGACATTAGCTGCATGCAGGAATATGAAAAAAGCTGCATACAATTAGGTTTTGACAGTAGAAGAATGTTTTCCCAATATACGCCTGGGCTGGGAAGTAGAAACTAAGTAGGGAGATACCATACATAATACTTTTGGACAAATCTTCAAAAAGCGAAAGTTTGTTAAGGGTAACGAGTTCTGTAGCAGAATATAACTGGGCGTCCGCATTGGAAAGTTTTAACATAAATTTAAAGACTAGAATGTGGAAATATATAGCTGAAAATTAAACAAAATTATGGGTTGGTGTTTTGCCAGAACTAATTTATGAATACAAAAATGACCAGACGTCAGAAGACAATGTACCTGTTAAGACATCACGTATGGATCAATCTATTTTGTTTTTTTGACGACTGATACATTTTGAAAATCCTAAACTCAAAATTAATCAAACAGAATTTTTTTTAAAATACAACACAATTTTGTTCAGGGCTACCTTCTCAACTTTACAGGCAAGGAATTTAGCGTTCTCAGTTAGTTTACATGACTTTATGGAAGAATTTCTTGAGTGCGTGATGTGCGAACACAAGCTATATCATTCGAAAAACAGACGGATATATGAAAAGTTACAAAAATGTGAAGACTATGAATGAGTTGAAAAAGTATGCAGTTTTAGAATGAAAATGACACGATAAACATTTGACGCACAATAACTAGCTAGAACTAGTAATAAGCACGGACACTTTTAGTTATATGCATACCTAGAAGTAGCACGATGTCTGGAAACTTTTAGTCGCGTCACATAGCTAAAAGTAGTAGGAGGCATGGAAACTTTTAGTCGCGGCACATAGCTAAAAGTAGTAGGAGGCATGGAAACTTTTAGTCGCGGCACATAGCTAAAAGTAGTAGGAGGCATGGAAACTTTTAGTCGCGGCACATAGCTAAACGTAGTAGGAGGCATGGAAACTTTTAGTCGCGGCACATAGCTAAACGTAGTAGGAGGCATGATAACTTTTAGTTACAATACATAACTAGAAGTAGTAGGAGGCATGGAAACTTTTAGTCGCGGCACATAGCTAAAAGTAGTAGGAGGCATGGAAACTTTTAGTTACAATACATAGCTAAAAGTAGTAGGAGGCATGGAAACTTTTAGTTACAATACATAGCTAGAAGTAGTAGGAGGCATGGAAACTTTTAGTTATAATACATAGCTAGAAGTAGTAGGAGGCATGGAAACTTTTAGTCGCGGCACATAGCTAAAAGTAGTAGGAGGCATGGAAACTTTTAGTCGCGGCACATAGCTAAAAGTAGTAGGAGGCATGGAAACTTTTAGTTACAATACATAGCTAAAAGTAGTAAGAGGCATGGAAACTTTTAGTTATAATACATAGCTAGAAGTAGCACGAAGGATGAAACTTTCAATTACAATATATAGACAGCAGTCAGTAGCAAGGAGCGTTAAAACGTTTATTTTTAATATAACAATTTTCTAAAACGTATATGATGTGGAAAATGGAAAACAGCACGTTAGAAAACAAAGAAGGTTAATTCGTCTATTTCATGCAATCTAAATTGGTCATAAAACATCGAAGATAAAAAAAAAAACGAAAGATCGGCCAAAAACATAACAATTAAACAAACAAATGGGCAAACATGAAAAATGTGACATGGCGAAAACATGTTGGCAAAAGCGTGTCATAGTAAAAAATGACATAAAATAATAAAAAAATTAATGGAGATAACATTGAAAAACATGTATCAAATAAGCTTACCAAAGATTGCTCTCAATGCTATCGCCAGAAAAGTTAAGCTTCTTTTAAAAGTTTATTCAGAGAAGAAACATCAGCTATTCACACAAATGAAACAACGAATCTTTCCTAGACAACCGTTACAAATATTTGTCGCATCTCTAGAACCTTCAATCGTAAAGAAATACTACAAAGTTAACTAAAATCAATTCATATATATGTAATTGAATTATTTAATATAATTTTTACGGACATTTATTTGATATATATTAAAATTAATCAATCTAAATCAATAGTAAAATCATCTTTTGAATAGAGATTTCTCAAAGAAACAAGAAAGTTGTAAAATATTACAAATTTAACAGAGAATAGCGATAATAATGGAGAAGCGAAATACGCAGTACATTAGATGCAAAGACTAAGCTGAGATAACTATATTCCTCTGATATATAGCAATGAATAATGGGGAAATGTACATATTAGACAGTAAAATCAACAGAGAATTAAGGTTAAAGTGGAAAAGGAGTAAAACGATGATCAGTGGCCAATAATATTTGTTTTAGTTACCAAAGTTAAAACTTTATGCTAGATAAATGGAGCCAAGATTGAAAAAAAAACATGTATGTGATCATTGCTTCATTGGTGTGTCTGTTAAAATTGTTTTCCTGCTGTTTGGCCTTGCGATATATATGCTTACATGAATGATAGATTATATTTTAGATGCAAAAATGTATATTTGTAATTAAGTTGTTGTATATAGCAAATAAAAAGTACATGTTTGAATGTAAAATGTATGCATTTCTTATTCTTTCTTTTAGTTTGCATAACTTTGGAACGGACAAATTTCAGTAATATTTATTGATTTTCTGTACGGTAGTATCTTTTAGTCTGAATGGACTCTACTCAATGCACAATAAATAAAAAATTATTCCAGAAGTGTATTTTGAAAATTGTTTAAAAATGTAAGCTGAACACAAGATGCATTCCATTTTATTGTTCTTCGTTAAGATATTGATTTATGTAGTGTGGCATTGTGGCTTAGATGATATTATGGGAATTCTAATGATCCATTTTGCTTTGTGCATTATTAATGACTAACAATATTTTTTAACTGCCAATCTAAAGATTATATAAGAAATATTTAAACAGATTATTTGAATTTAACTTTGTATAACTGATCTTAGCATGGTTGCATATCTAACATGAACAAATATCCATATATTTTAGAATGTTTGGGATCAAAAGTTGACATTCAGTACATCATATAGGCTAACATTGTACCATTGTACCTATAGTGAATCTGTAAGGCACAGTTCTGGTTGAGTGCACTTAAAATATCCTCAAATGTTATTTTGATCATGAATAAGATTAAGTATCTTAAGATATTTTAATTTAGTACTTGGAGAGTGCGGTATTGTAGCATCAGCTGATATCTGATTCCACTGGATCATTGAGCTTAATAACTGGTAACCAACACTCTTAAAAATACACTAAAAGTGTTGCAACAAGTCACTTGAATTATATTTGTACATGTGGTTTTAACAAGTACATTACATATGTCCCACACATGCAAATGTCCATCCTTGTTTAAAAATTTTGAGGATCAGAATTCCACATTTAGTTGATGATATAGGATCTATTAGTACCTATAATTGATCTGTGTGGCCACATTTTTCTGTATTCACTCGTAATATCCAAAATTGTTTTTTTTTTCCCTCATGGATAAGATTGCTTATGGTAATAAATTCTAATTTGGTATATTGTCAGTTGACTTTCCTGTATACTGATATGTACTAATGTTTACACCAATGATCAAACCTCACCGTTCCAACATTGCCTTAAACTTTATGGTACATACTATACCTGATAGTCTATTAATTTGCAAATGGCAAAATGTGCATCTAGAAACCTCATATATATTTAGGATACATTTATCACTTTAATACATGCCCATTGCTTCAGATTTATGAGTGTCACTCTGTCAAGTTTACTACTTTTTCCCATGCTTGCAACCCGAATGTTGTTTTGAAATCACCATATCCAACACATTTTAACTTCATTTGCTGCATCTTACTGTTTTCTAGAATTAAGTGAAACATGTTATATATTTTTTTCAGGTCTAGCCGGGTATCTGGAACAAAGTGTTAGAGTTGGATCAGTTTGGAAGCTCTCCATTGGTGATAGCAAGGTCTCCTAAGGACATGTGCAGTGTCCTGCCATAAGTGACGAATATTAGTTCATATCAGCACACTGATATACAGCAACTCATAGACATGGCTTAGATCTTCGTGAGAAAAATTTGCACCATTGTTCAGTAAGGTAGAACCTCCCTGAAACCGTGTTTTCATATCACATTGTCGCCTTTCGTAGTTACCGACACTGAAATGGAAAGCATTTTGGCTATAAAACATGATATGTTCCCATCAAAACTTTAAGTAATGAGTGCGCTATTAGTAATACAAAAAACTGCCTAAGTACTTGACACAATAAGGAACATAGCTTATGTCATTATTTATTTAGTTTGTACACCTATATGCATCTGGACAGGCATATTGCAATTTGCTGCCAAAATCACTGTGAGCTATCATGCTTCAGTACTCCTGGGAAAATGTTACCAGTTGTACAGACTCAAACTACCATTTATTTTAAATACCATTCATAGGTCAACATTGCTGTCTAAAATTTCTCAAATTGAATTTTATAACTTGTATGAAAATTTAAGTTTTCAACAAAATCTAGTTTTTAAAATTTGAATGTTTATTTAAATTTCTATTAAAATTTAATGTCTCCATATTTTTAAATTTTAAACATTGTCAGACAGGCCTTATCGTGTATACAATTAGGGTTTTACTGTATTGAAAAATTACTATAACTAAGAAAAATATATCAAATTTAGTTTTGCTTTCTCAAGAACACTTGGACAACAACTTGCACCATGTGGAACACCAGCACTACACACTTTCTGACAGCTGTCACTTGTCTTGCTTGCAAAGAAATTACAAAAGACATTAATGTATGATGTTCAAATAGGTATGGCATGCAAATATAAAAGTTTGACTTAAAAAAATAGGCCTGTCAGGAATCAGGCCACAATAAATATTTCCGGTTCAGTACCCACGAATGTAGTCCAAGTCTATTTTTAGAGTATTTTTTTTTCTGTTTCCGTTTGGTGGTGAAGCCAGAGTTAGATTTAGGCATTCTTGGTATGGATTTAAAGGCAATTGTTTATTCTTTAGAATATGAGCTTATTGTGTGGTTGTTTGTGTCTGTTTCGGCGACAGTTTACAGTGAGTAATAAGGTCTTGGTGATGATCCGGAAGTAAATATGTGTTCCATTGCATGTTAGTTTGTTAACAGTCAAACCTTGCAAAAAATATGCAGGTTAACCTTTGACAAGAACTTCACCGTGTAGTCATCTTTGAAGGTATTTTAGATTAACATATGATTTGCATTGATTGTTACACAGTGGAAAGTTCATTACTGAAAAACAAATATAAATTGTGTTCTATGTCCGTTGTACAAAGTGGAAATCGACTTGAAAAATGGATGCTACTTCCGTTGAATTCATTTTACGATCTGTGCCGTCCAACTGAAACTTGTCATTGGTAACCCACCTGTGACTGGAAGAGCAGCGCCGAGATTATCCCTGAGAATGGACCACCCAAATGTGCTTGAAAGTGCATGTCAAGCTTAGATTCCCGAATTTGCAGTGAAAGGTAATAACTCATGTATAACAAAGTTTTAAAGTCAACGCCTTTTAATTGCAAAAGCCACCAGAAAACAACAACGTTCCATACTAGTTTGACTATAATTTGCTACCGTAGGTTCGATCTCTTGGTTCTTGATAGATACTGTAATCATGTGATCTGGTACGTGCATGATATCATTGGCCATCTTCAGACGACAAACTGGTTAACCGATTTGTTACAGTGATAATGATTTTAAGAAGATATAGATTCTGTTTGAGAACATGGGGTCATCACTTTAAAACAGTGTTAGCCATGTGTGTATAAAATAGTGTACTCGCTAGCAATTCCGACACTTTCTCGAAATCAACAGGTGATGCAGAACAAGTAATTCATGGTCATGTAGAGTATACAAGATAAGTACACGGCATTTGGCGCTATGCAGAAAAAAAATGCAGAGAAATGCGAATTCCACGATACCATTGAATCCACGATATAAGAGAACATAAATAAATATTAATAATGTTCATTCTTAACTGCACTCAAGCCAGTGGTTGTTATTACGTTATAACTTTCTCGACGTAACAGTAATTGTATGACATGTCATTACTAACAGCAAGACAAACAATAGTTTCATCCTTGTCCTTTTCCAATGTGAGGCGAATTAGTGAAAGATACTTGGAGATAATCGTAGTCATACCCTCAGATTAGTAAATATTGGCAGAGGAACCGCTGTAAAAAAGGTGAGAACAAGAGATTCTTACAAAATTATAGATATTTAAAAAAATGATTCAACGAACTTTCAGTACGTAAATGAAATGCCTACACATAGAAAATTTTGATGTCACTCTTCCGACTCTAAAATGAAAAAAAAAGTAAGAAATCATTTGGTTTTAATAACCTGAAATTATTACTTATGTTCTTGTTAATGATGATACGTAATATACGGTTAAAGTTATGCAGGTAACGTGCGTGCACAGTACTGACTATATCATTAATGGGTGTCATTTTTAAGAATTAAATGGCGAAATTCTACTCTATTTAGATTCCCTTACATAACCATATCTATGGAAGGATATTATTTAAAATCAGGACTGAATATACTTTTCTATTCTTTATTAGAATTATACTTTATAATAACAATATTAAATGTAATAATTGTGATTTCATGACGTTTTTATGCCCTAACAACAATCAACGGTTTCAGAGCAGTTCAATGTGGGCATTATTTACATCCTTTTTTTTTCTTTCATGAGATGGAAATGGTACAGAACGTTTTGATTTTACAAGAACGAGGCACGTTTTCTGATTAATACATGTGTGAATTTATTAATTCGAATACGCTATACGCATCATGAAAATAATTAAATACCGGCACTACAAAAATAAAATAAATAAATTTCCAAATATGCATAAGAAATAGGAGTGAATTGCTTTCACCAATAAAAAAAAGAGGCAGTCAATCCCGGCTGGATGGTATCGAACCCGCCACACTATGATTCTGCGTTCTTCCATTTGAGATGCATCGACATAATAAAACAGTATAAATATGTAATATCTTTTCACATTGAATTTAATAAAAATAGCATCAATGTTACTTTGCAATTAAATATATTGCAGGAAAGCTGACTCAATACAATTATTTCCTTACCTCAAAATCGACACGAATGATTGACAAATCCTTGTACATATTAGACTATACTATATTTTTCATCATCTATGGAAACAAAGATCGTGACCATAGTTGAATTTATGAGTATCGTGACTACTAATTAATATATCAGTAGTGTCTGATATTTATCTTACCATAATAGAAGAACGATACTCCTGCTACTTATATTAAAAATATTCGGAATCTTTAAATTTGTAGATATAAAAATAGGAGTCGCTTTTGTTAATTGAAGTTGAATAGGACGTTTGAGAAAGAAAAAAAAACAAACCTTGTGTTATCTAATGTGTAATCAAAAATAAAATCTGTCTTAAGCAAAAACACTTATCATTGCGCGCAGCAGTCTATTTTCTTTTACAGGTCTAAAAATGAATCAGCATAAAACAACACTTATTAGGGGTTATATTTGTCGAAGAACCAACGTAATTTGTGTTTCGTAATATGGATGGAAATTCATTCCATAGTTTAATGATGTTTAAGAAAAATAGAGATGGGATTAGTTTCCTACCTGTGACCGTAGCCGATCAAAATATAAGATCAGTTGCATTTCTAAGTTTATTGCATATTTTCACCACACTGGGTAAACAAGGGGGGGGAGGCAACTGGGAATATATGCCCGTGGTCTGGTCCCCGTAAGGGTAGGGTGGTGGGGGCGAGCTGAACAACATTTTTTAATTTTTTAGAAGAATAAGTTTGTTTGAACAAAAACTAGGAGAGGCCCGAGTGTTTCGTACCCCAGGGCCCGTGATCACTCTCTACGGCCCTCTCACCACAATACGGTGGACTATGGTCAAAAAGAAAAGTGCAGGGCATAGTATTCATAATGGATAACAAATTTCATTTGGTTTGATGTTTTACGGTGAGACATGAAGTCTGGCACTGAGCCAACGCGATGTATGTATTCATGTTCAGTGACGTTTCTGCTGGAGGTCGCTATTCAACTTTTTGAGAAATATCTCAGAGCTGTCATAGTTTTTTTGTGTTTGATAATTGCATGTTTCCAGAAATCGAACTGCGCAATCAGTAGAGTCCCGTTTGGTCAGATGATATTGATGCTGCTGATTTTAATTATTATTCGACGACTTTGTACGTATTTGGATTTTAACGCCTAAAACACTCGTGCTTACGTCATCAAATACTGTGGTGACGTACCCACGACACAAAACTGTTGAGAAGATGGCTGACGGATAGAAGGCAAAACATTCATCAGGGAGTAGATGAAATTGAGAAATACGAGTAAATTTGCTTTAATTGAATGCTAATTAATGCTACTTAACTTGTTTATTCAATTTAAATTAGTTCTAATGTCGGAGAATTACATTGTCCAGTCTTGTTAAAAAGCTGAACTTTTGGACCAACGCCAACAGTACTGTACAGTAGACTCGGTAGCCGTTGAAGCTGTAAGATAGGTCAACAGTACCGTTATAAAAGATAACTATTTCCTTCGGAAGATTTAAAAATAAATAGATATTGGCATCATGTAAACTTGGTTCGAGACAGTAGATTTACCAAGATTGCATTACGAATAGTATCCGGTGCGGGTTTGCTTGTACCCAAGTCGTCGATCGATCAAGAGGTTGACTGTGTGAGTGTGTGTGTGTGTGGTGTGTGTAGTAGTAGTAGTAGTAGTAGTAGTTAGTAGTAGTAGTAGTAGTAGTAGTAGTAACTTTAAGGTGGTATATGCATCTGAGGCTTATGTTTCGAAATTAGAGTTTACGAAATAAAAATAAGCTTGATTATGTATAATAAAATTTATAAATAAAGGTATCTAGATATAAACTTTGTTTTGCATAACAATGGTAAACCAGGCATGTATTCAGAAATTGCTCATTGCCTTCGGATGAGGTTTAGGTGGCACTAAAACTAAAAATGATTTTACATTTGAAATGTGACAAAATTAATTGCTATTTTATGAAAAAGGAAACAAAAAACTATGATTACCAATTTTAATAGTCATTGTAAAACAAATATGATGCATATGTAACTTGGATTCAGTTGGTAATGTTAATGGTGGTAGAGGTCATAGGAGGATAAGGGTGGTGTGTGTATGTTCACTTGAAAATTTTCCACCTGTTTGAACTAATGTCTAACTGACATGGTTGAAAAATGGCTTGTAAAAATGATGTAGTTATTGAAGAATTAATCCTCCAGTAACACCAGAAGATGCAACGGTTTTTGCATATTTCATGTTGGATTTTTAAGGTAGATTATTTCTTCCATCCCCTCCTCCCAATTCTCTTGCTCTCATGATCCTGTCAGTTTTCATGAAAATTTTTCAAATGTTTAGAAAAAGTCCTAGATAAATGATAGCATTATTAACATATACTGTGTTTTTCTGGTTTGAAATTACTGTACTGTAATTTATCTTTTGATTTAGTAAAATTTGTATACTTTGATAAGGAAACTCTAAAGGTAGATTTGTAGCAAAAAGTAATTTAGTTCTTTCTATTGACCTGCTTGTGCTTAACAGTATCTATAAAAATTTAGTTTTCAGTTTTGTTTAATAGAAGTTAAATAAAGACATTTATTTTACCACCTGGAAGGGCAATTACATGGACCTGGACCAATCACACACATGCCAATCACAATCACAATATGGACTGTTTTGGAAGGTTAGCAACCATCATGTCACTTATCTGTCAAATGTTAAAGTCATATAATTGATTTTACATCAATTTGGCCAGATTGTGGTGGGTGTAATTAATCTTTAGAACATGTTGTAACAAATTTGTGTCTGGAGTGGCAGCCATAACACAGTACTACCCATTATCTTGACTTCTTCTGGACCAAGGTAATATTGTAAGCATAAGCAGATGTTGAGATAAGTGGGTGGGGTGGGGTTGAAAAAGTTTTGTAAGAGGTGACTTGTCACCATTAAGAAGCATTTACACTGAGAGAAATTAAACAGTGGAAATTCTGATTAAATGAAGACAAAACTAGTCTGAAATTCATTTGTACATTGACAACTTAACACTTGTTTAGTGCAATCCATAATGCATTAAGAACTGTAAATGTATATGAAAAATTCAAGAATTTTAGTATACATTATGTGTTAGGAACTTCATGTGTAAGTCACATCCTGTTAGAAACACAAATAACATATTTTTAAAAAAATTTAACCTCAATTGTTCTATTTCTCATTGTCAACAATATGTCACTAACTAATTCACTATGATTTTCATTGTTGTCAGTAGCACATGGCAGTATAGTTGCATTTACATGCTACATGCACATGTGCTTAAATTGGCTTAGGTTTCAGTCAGCCTGAGATGATTCTCATTTTACCAAGGCTACCAAGGGAAGAGCTATTCATAGCAAAATGAAATCATGTGGACAAATTACAAAGTTTCACAAACATCATTGCAAAATATCCCACTGTCAGTTAACTTGAGGATGAGATGCCTTCAGTTTCAAAGATTGGAAATTTTATTTGTATTTTACCCTGCTGATAGCTATCTTAATCACCACTATTTTTGCATGCAAAACAGGAAACTTACTGCACAATAAACTTGTTTGTCTCTGCAAAATACAAAAATCTATCAGATTCAATTGCTTTCATTTAAGTTTTGGTGTTGACTTCTTTCCATATAAAGTGCTTGGTTTTTATTGTAGATTGTAGCCAGCTTGTTTTAATGATGGGTGCATGTGTAATTTAATTCACTGTGAAAAGCCAGCTTTGGAGTACCAAACCAATGCCAATTTGTTATTGCTGTGGCAGCATCACATAATTGTAGGTTGGAACTGGTAGCTTGTTGACATACAAGATTAGAAAATTAAGGATTTGTTCAGTTTGGGACCTATGGCTTCTGTAGACATACCCATATATTTTTATGTCAACATTGACATAAACATGACAAATTTGATAGTAACAGTAAATCACAGAGCAGGGCTTTATACATTTTTCTTGAGATGAGCAGCTTGTCAATGTCAGTGATGTCAGTATAAGTGGGTAGGACTGTATTATTATGTGGCTTTGTTAGCAGTGGTGAGGCATCCATAGCAAGCAGGTGTAAAATATGTTTGATTTCATGGATTGAATAGCTGGTTTTGACTATAATGAGTAAAAAAGCAACATTCTTTAGGTTATGCTCCATCAGAATGTTTTTTTGGATGGTTTCATGTGCTATGGTTTATTTGATGTATCAGCAGGGTGAGAAAACTGTTTTAACTTGTTCTCCAGGCCCATCCATCCAGAAACTTGACTTCTCTCTAAAGTTTAATTGAAAATATTGTATTGAATTAGAATGTTCCATTTGTATGTTTTGAGTAAGATTACTTGGTCTGGAATATCATCTATTGCTGGAAATGTTGAGTATATTACAAAAGTATCATGTGCCAGGTGGATAAACCTATTTGTAACTACTTCATTGGATTTTTTGGTGTTTGTTTTAATGGTACTTTTAGCATATTCTTTGGTAGATCATGTTTAGGAAATAGAAAGTAAGTACCTTTCCCAAGGACACACTGAGGTAGACAGGCTGGTCTCTATGGGTATCAAATTGCATTTCTTTATGAGACCAATGATCTACCAACTGAACTACAAAGACTCTAATACTTCTTTTGAAGAGCTACACCAGCAATAATCAGACTTAGAAATAATCTTACTTAGAACAAGTTCTACTAGAACATTTCTTTCTGGCAGATTCTCTGGCAGTGGCATGGCTTTCAAAGTAACTCATTTTCTTTTCTTTTCTTTTCTTTTTTAGCCATTTATGATCAAACTTGTTAGCTAAAACATTTCCATGCAACAAGTTGCAGTGGTCCCTCTCTTAAAAGCATGCATTAAAAAAGATGACCTCTGGTAAGAGGGACATAATTTTTAAGACATACTGATTTTGGTGTTGGGCGTGATGGTCTTTTAAAATGGGAGGCTACTATTTTGCACTGCCTTTCAAGAGGGGTAGCACTGGATTATATATAACAGAATTAGTATCTTATTAGTTTTTTACTAGTTGACATAGCTTGCTGAAGGATTATATATTGATAAAAATTCAACAGAAAAATTTTGTACATAATTGATCTGATGATGTTTAATGGTACATCATAAGTGAAAGACAATTTAATTTAAATCCAGTCAGTCTTTTGAACACAAAAAAAATTGGGTGAATAAAGTAAAATATATCAATTGTTTGCAGGTAACTAAAGCATTGTTTAAAGGTGAATTGACATGAAGTAAAAACACTTCTCTGAATAAAGAAATACTCTGTTGAACTTTGAGTTATTATGCAAAGATAAACACATTTGCATTGTGTTTTCTGTTAATTTGGCAATTCTTTACATTCTGTCAACCTAGCTATGGTAGTGGAAATATTAAGAAAATGGTGTAACCTATCTGCACTTACTAGCACAAATTGATGTTAATTTAGTATCATTTATGTTATTCTCTGTAGATTTTGCTTATGATAAAGCAACACAGAAAGCTCTAGGATTTCTTGGTCCAAAACTTTTAGTTCCAGGATTGATGTGACGATTCATCCTGGCAGCTCCAAATGGTTCTTCTTTGATTGCATTGAATTTTTGTAGTCCATGTAAGTCCAAAGGGATATGGTCATGTTTTTAGATGTGGCAATTAGTGCAATCAATCTATATATTTATGAAAGTTGGTTGGTTGGTTGGTTTTAAAAGCACTTTTAAAACTTTGGCCATATCATGCAGAGAAAATGGGAATGCTTTTCCAAAGGAATTGCAGAAGCAACCAACCTAGATTAGTTTGGGTGGGTATTTGAACCCATGAGTTTTAGATTATGAATCTGATACTTTACCATCTGAAGTACAGTGGCTTTTGAATAATAAGGATCTGCATCAAAATAATAATACTTATTGCCAGAGTAGCTGTTGGTCACCAGTTGTTTAATCAGTGTTTTTAATGTCAGTAATACAGTTCTTGTTGCTTTTGTGTAGTTTTCTGTTTCTGGGATAGAAATAGTCTGTTAAGTCAAACAACAAGTTTTAAATTGGTGTTGATACTGATGGATTTGTGGGTATGATGTAAATGTGCAATTTTCCAGCTAGCAAATCTTTTCAGAACACACCTGCTTGCAATTTAGGCACTTAATACATGTATTTGGTAACAGCCATATCTAGCACAAAATTCAAAATGGACACAGGACACAGGGTTGTAATATTCCATGTGATTTACAAATCATTAAATGTAGGATTTTATCTGGAAATATATACATATTTGCAAAAGAACCCTTAACTGATTGTAACTAAACAGTCTCTAGAAATACCTGTAAGTGTATAACAAAATATACACAGATGTCTGCAGATGAAAGTGTTTCCAAATATTTGCATGTTTTAATGAATAGGTGAAATAATACCCATAACCTTCAGTACATATTATTTCTGGTGTGGGGCTGATTTATTGGCCTAGGAAAGAAATTACACTTGTTGAAATGATGAGAACTTGTTCTCCCAATAGGTGACTTCCAGGAATTTTTAACAGTAGACCTTGAATCACTAGCCCAGGTGCAGTCATCCTCATTTTTGTTTCCAGAAATGCTGTTGTTGAGTGGTGTTTTCTATGCTTCTCAGACGTTTGCTTTCCTTTCACTCATACTTTGCAATTTTGGCATTTTGAATATGATATATTGCAGATAACTGCAATTGGTGGTTCATGACCTGGATTATCTAGTAATATTTGCATCATATGGTGTGGCATTAAAATTGCTATATAGCCCATATATTAGAGGAAGTTGCATATGCAGCTTTGATCATATTTATTGATTTTTTGAGTGTATTTATGATCAGTCAGGTGTGGTTTTTTTGTAACCTTGCCTTTTAGGTTACTTTTCCCCTACTCATGCATAATTAGTGGCACAGTCATGAGCCTCCTGGATGAGAGTTTTTCTACTGAGGCGAGGGTTATTTTCTGTCTCTTCCTTCACTGACTGAAATTGCCTGTGTATAAAATATTTATTAAAAAATTGAACCTTTGTTAAACCTTGCTTCTACTGTAGTATATTTATGGCAATTCTGTCTGATCATGTGACTATGAATTGACTAAAGCAGGGCAAGACAATTTAATTATTTATTTCAAGCAGCTTAAAACATTATTAGCATCCCATTGGTTTTGTGAGCAAGTAATTTGCTTCAGAAGAATGGGATTAATCTCTTCAGAGATGCATAAGGCCATGGGGGCCTCTCCCAAGGTAGGTAGTAAGTGTTCAGATATTAAATCATGCTCTCTTGTGAAGGAGAAGCAGCACCCTCTCCATTCCTATGGTGCAGAGAGCAAATGGCCTCTTCACCCAATAAATGTATATCACCAATAATGGAAAACATGAAAGTGTTTTGAAAATTCTCACACTTTTTCTACCTTTGTTCCATGGCACACCAAAAGTGAAGGCATACTTTTTTCAAAGGACCATGGTCATGGCATAGAAAGTGACCCAAGCAGATTCCATCCAACATAAGTGGAAACTTCTACCATAAAATGGATATTTTCATGCGTTTCTTTTACATTTTTTAATAGGGGTGGGTTAGATTGTCAGCCTCCCATCAAACTGATAAATTCAGCTGAGCAATAGCAACAGGTAGTGTATCACTGATACTCAAATGCAGTTTTTTATGTTGGAGGGGGTAAAACTTATTTTAATGGTGTAATATTTACTTGTTGCTATTGCCAGATTCCCTCCACCTATCTTGCACTGATGTCCCACTAGTAGTCTGCATCCTTGAATAAAGCTGAGGACAATTGCACATGGGTCAGTGACTCATCTTCTTGTTGGTATCATCAATATTTTGTTTCTTGCAAGGGTGGCAGGTGAGTAAAGCAGTGTTGTTATGTGTAGTACAATGACTTCTTAAGTTGGAGCTGTAATTGAGACTTGTGTAAGCATTTTTAAGATTTTGGATTTAGCCATTTTCATGTATTATCTTTTAAAATTTATCTTTTTGTACCTATGTAAATATTAATTTTGGAAGGGTTTATCTTCTCAAAGTTATTTTCATTAACATTTGTAGAATGTTTCTTTAAGTTTGCACTATATAATCATTATTGTGCTGATGTACCGTTAAATGTAGATAAAAACACATACATACATGCATGCATGCATACATACATACATACATACATACATACATACATACATACATACATACATACATACATACATACATACAGACAGACAGACAGACAGACAGACAGACAGACACACATCCATCCATTTGTTCAGTGACATTGGATTTTGCACATGTGATGGTACACAGTTCAATGGTCCTTAAACTATCTATAAACATTTATAACACTTCCATTATATTTTTTAATCTGTTACACAATTTTAAAAAACTTTATGGTAACTTAATGATACAACAAAAATGGTTGCTAAACCTTGAGTATATCAAAAAATGAACTAATCATTCCAGTATCATCCATTGGGAGTATTGTCCAATATTGTCAAATTAGAGATACTGCAATTGTTAGTGTTGTTAATATGTTTGATATTTTGGGTAAGCAGAAAAACCAGCATTGTATGCACAATACTAGAAGAGTTTTAATAGTACTGGAATAGCAAGTGTAGCGACCACCAGCTATTATTTCCCACACTTATTTATAATTTATATGATTTTACTGGCCATGATCTAAGCCCCAGTGGACACACTTGGAGATCTGTTTTTCTTTTTTTACCTGTATGTATTTTCATTCTGTTGATGTGAATGACCATTTAAGTAAACATAGTTTTCAAATATTGTATTGGTGATTAGTATCAGGCTACAGTTTGTAGAATTTAAGTCATTCAATTATCCTAAAAAATGTCAGAGTAAATTGGTGTCTTAACCTTCTTCTTAGTGATACCCAACTCCTTATTATTTGTTCCTATTGCTTCTACCATCATACAGTCCACTTATTTCCCTTTTGAATTGATTGTATATCCTCATTTTTAAGTCTGATTCAACTTGAAACTGTATAGACCTAGATCTGCCACTGCATAATGCATCAGTAGATGTGGATCTATGCAGTTTGTCAGGAGCAGTCAGTAAAACCAACAGCATAGATCATGATCTGCCAATACATTATGCAATAGCAGATCAAAGACTGTTGTTTTCAGTTTGCCTTGACTAGTAAGAGAAGAGTATATAAGGTATATTTTAGGTGAACTAAAATGCTACAATTCATCATTCAAAGGATTTTAATCTTCTTTGATTGTGGCTTTTTGTGGCAGTTAATTTGCTACCTGACAAAGTTTGTTTGCTTGGCTTGACTTTCATCTGATAGCCTTTAGCCTTCTCGGTCTTCATTTTAATCAATAACACAGGTATAAAGAGGTTGAGTGGAACAGCATCTGACTAGTAAATATCATTCTTAGATTGTACTCTATTGTCAAAATGGTTGATTATTTAAAAAAAAATTATAGCAGATATTTCCTAATTTGTTCAGATTAAAATTTCATATTATTGTGCTTGTGATGTTTATGAAAACGGGTATTTTACTACAAAGTTGGAATAAGTACAAGGATGGAAAGTAGGTCTTTAATTTTTAAATTGTGCACCTGAAAAGTCATTGTATTATTGAAGAAAGTTTTTGTGAAGAAATCTGCAAATATTCCTTACAGATTTAATCAGGCTTTGTTCTGAAAATCCAAAATATACTTTGACATTCATATGTCCTGTGTGCTGAAATCTCAGTGAAATACATTATAGAGGAATAAAAGAGATATTTTAAAATTCTCAGTTTTGAGGAAGGATTTGAAAAATCTGTTGTACTACTGGGACCTGAACCATCATTATATCACTAAATGTGATGTGAAAAAAAAAGGATTGAAACACTATGTTAAACATGCATAAATTATTATGCATTTTTATTATGCCCCTTTATGTAAGACATTGAATATGCATATATGGCTTTTTACAAAAAAAAAACATTTTTATGGTTTTGTTTTTTTTTTAAAATTAAAATGAAAAGGTCAGTAGTTGTGATAAATGTATTTACTTATCTGTAACTTAAACCAATCTTTAATTGGTGACCACTCTGGTCTGTTGTTGAATAATGAGCTGACGTATCAGAGTCTGTTTTATATTTTAATTACAACACTCTCACTGTAACATGCCACTATTCGAAGTTGCTTATTGTAAGGCTGGTATGCTCAGATTCCATTTTATAATTATGTGTACAAGTAATATAGGTCATGAGGGCATTCAGTACTATTTCAGTAAAAGTGTGTCATATCTTAAAATTTGTTAAATGGCAATTATTCACTTTATTTTGATACTCATACATCTATATTGCTTGGTCTTATAGGCTTGCCATGAGAAGTACTATGGAAAAATCCATGTTAAAGTACATAGACATTTTTGATGGGATCAACCTAATGGTGTTATCCAGTACAAACCAGATTGAATGTCACATGCTGTGATGTTACAATGAAAGCTGCATGTATTTAAAAAAAATGTCATACTTCTCTGTTTTTTGTTAGTAGATCCAATATCCTCTTTTCTTGACCCAGTTTACTACCTATAATTATTGTAAAAGTCTATACCATCAGTGAATTTTGTTGGGAAATATTTTAATGACACTCAAGATGCAGAACATTCAACAATCAAGATTGAATTAATTTTGGCTAAACTATATTGGTAATAAATTTTAAAACAATGATTAATATTTGATTCGAGATGACTAAATGTGCCTATATGACCTCGTTGCCATAGATTTAGTAGTCAATGTACTTTATTATAATGTGGTCTCACTTTTAGGTGGAATAATTGGTGAATCACATGTACAGCATACTAATAATGGAGTATTGTATTATTTTAAGTGAAGATTATGATTGACCATTATATCAGGATTTATACTGTATTTAGCTGGTTTTAACTTGCACACAAATAACATGACTTGAAAAAACTGTAAGCTGTAAAGACATTTATCTTGCTGTGTTTAAGATAAAATTTGCAATCTTCAGAATCTGTGCAAAGTAGTTGTTGTTGTTATTCTGGGGCTTAATGCCATTTATCAGCACACGATAGGCTATACATGGCGGCCAGTATTAATGGTGGAGGAAGAAACCGGAAATCGGAAATCCAAGGAAAGAACCACGACCCACAAAAAGATACTGTCAAGCTTCTCACATATCTACATTCACCATATCTTAGACTCAACCCACCCAGACAGAGGTGAGATGGCAGTGATCCGTAACAGGGGGCACCCCTGTGCAATGTAGGGTAATGCAACCAGTTGCTAGACATAAACATTATTGTTACCATCACATTAAAAAGCAAGTCCAGCCTATTTCACTTGCATTATGACTGATTCAAATTTATTTTGGCAATTTTAAAAATGGTTTTTATCTCACTCAAGAAGTAGTGCCATTTCTTGATGCAAGCTATATGGAGATTGGGAGCTGGCAATTTTTTTCAAGTGTAGCAAGACAAAGTTCTTTTGTCTATTCCAGTCAGTTTCTAATTTCAGATTTATTTTGTGTTCATTTAGTATTTTCTTAATGTCTTTGATCTATGACTTCTGTAATCAGATTTTTTAAAAAGAAAATGCTATATAATTAATGGGGAGAAACAAGTACAAGAGAAGTGAATTACATATCCTTGTGTTCTGTTGTGGATCAGTGTTGGAGTATGCTGATCTTAAGTAAAAATAAAAATTTTGTACCTCATTGTATCTCTTTTGTTTACATTGTCTGTTCTTCTGTTAGTAATTGTATATTTTTTCTGCCTTAACTGTTTTTCACAATGTCAAAATGTGCATTATTTAATTAGAAATATTTTTTTTAGAATAACCAGATTGCATTCATTTATAACATATCATATATCATTCTTAAATTTGTCTAATTGAATAGTGTCCATTTTGATCTTGTGGATACAGTTACAAAGGCAGGTATAACACATAATTATTTCCTTAGCTTGAATTCCAGTATTGTTGTAGATCATTGAACCTTGTCCCCAATATCTTTTGTAAGATATCTCTTACAGTTAGAGATAGCAAGTTGCTATATTTCTACTTATATCATTACACTAGTAAAAGCTGATAGATTTGTTTTCCCTTCACTTCAGAAGATTTGAAATAGGTGTGCCACCTTCATTCATGTGGAGAAATTTCAGCATACTTGGGCCATCTTTTTTTAAAAAAGTTGCTGTGGATTTTAATGACAATATGTACTATAGATATAGCTACATATATTTTGAGCCCAATTGCCAAGATCATATATCCTGATCTGCTATAACATTATGTGATGGTAGATTCAGATCTGTGTGGTTTTTCTCCTCTAATTACTCCTAAAAATGTGCATAGACAAAGATTTGCTGGCACATCATACCTTGGCAGATCTAAGTCTATGCAGTTTGAAGTTGGATTCAGATATTAAGCAAGCATATATAATATTTATAATAGTAATGTATTATTATGAAGTGTCTGTCAATATCAGTTTTAATTGTTCATTGGGACAGAAATTCATAGGTGGAGCTCATTGAATTTAGTACATGTCATGGTTTTAAAAGAGGCATGATGAATGACTGTCTGTCATTGAAATACTAATTGAAATCTATAAAGAAAGTCACAGCAGGTATTGGTAAGATCTACTTCTTTTTCTTATAGGACAAAGTAGAGGGACCCATTGACCTGATCAAGCCCTTGTCATGCTCAGGTTATGTCAGAGTAAAAAACCAGAGGACAAATAATATTGTGAGAGTTGCCATATAATCCCACACAGACTCATGTTTACACAACTGACACAAATTCAGCCAGAAATAGATGTATAGTAGCTGCAGAACTTTCATAAATCAACAAAGAAATGGGAAGTAAGTATGCTTTCACTGTCTCACTCATAATTCAAAAAATGTTACATTCCATGTTTAGTATTTAGAAATATAGAGTGGATATTGGCTTTATCTGAGTAACTAAAATTTCATCAAGTGGGTGAAAAACTTAAATTTTTCATCCATGAAGTGAAATATATCTGTTATTCACTCATGTGGATAAATACATTTTTATTTTTATTTTATGCTCAAATGTTTTGGTTAGTATTATGTACAAAAGACCAAGTAGATTTCTTATGGTATTCTTTGTGATGATGTCAGTAGTTAAACCTTTATGTTCTGATGTGTTTTGTGTATATTAGCAGATAAAAAATATAAGTAGTAACATAATTCTCCTTTAAAGTTCAAGGTAAAACAGCACATAAAAAAATGAAGAAAATGTATTTTGCACATGTAGTTGGATTTAAATCTAGTTTGTATGCAGGTTGGCCATATTTACCATATGCCAAAAAGTCTGTTTACAAAATTCGGGTCATATTTTTATCAGTGTCAGTTGACAGACAGTGAAAATGTATGATCATAGTTTACTCCAGAGAATTATGAAGATTTTTTTTTTGTTGAAAATTGAGTCAGTTCACAACTGAGCATAAAATAAATGGTCCATATTTATCCTTGTAGCACTTGACAGAATATCTCAAACTTACTAACGGCTTAACCTAATTATTTTAAAATAGATCCTGATGTTGGTAAGGAAGGATGCAAGCCAAATATACAAAAGAATTAATAGTAAATATTAGGAGTGAAATGATTCATTAATATACTGATATATCATTATTTGTTCATTTTGATCTTTGATTCTTTAAATTGAGAATTTATGAAACAGTCTTAGCTAGCATATGCATAATTTTCAGTAACAAAGAAAACACAAATGGTTTGAATTCTGTACCCCAACACAATAGCAAATTTCACGCTGATTATTTAAATTCTGATTTTCTGATTGGTAGTTATTGTTTGTTCAAGTGGAGAGTATAACAATAACCACCAATCAGAACTAAAAAGCTTCTTCACAGTGTAGACACCAGAAGTATTAGCATCCAAAATCAGTTTAAACAGAAACAAAGCAACAGGGAAACTTCATGTAAACATAGCTGTTAACTGTTTTGTTAAATTCTTAAGTCATACATGTGGAACAAACTTGAAGTGTCAAATGTTATGATGATATATGTAATTAGTGACTTAGCCTGTTGATGGTATACAAAATTTACAAAGAATTGGCAAGGGATCAGATTCAAAACTGCACAAGTTATAAGCACCTTGTTAATTTGTAAAAGAGCGTGAGTGTTCTCAATAATTTCCTTTTTCATTCACAGAAAAGAGTGTCTGTCTCTGCAGCAGTTGTTTTGCATCTGCAAAAGTACAGTGTGAATGATCTGGTAGTCATCTCCGCTTACATTATTGGACTTGTTCTAGACAAGAATTTTTTAGCACAAAGAAATTGCCCCATTTCTTCTGTTTTGAAGATAATACCATTAGACCTTAAGAATTTTAGTAAAGTCATGAAATTGATAAAAACCATTAATGCAGTGCAAAACAAAGGTTATGGTGACAAGGTGAGACCTTCACCTGATCAAATGTAGCACTTGAAATGGCCCAAATTCTTGAATACAAATGACTGACACCTGTTTGGAAGTATTAAAAAAAAATATCAAGAATGAAAATGGCACATGAACAGACGGTAAGTCTATGTATGAATGTGATCTGCATATTAGAAATCAACACATAAAAAATGGCACCAGGGTGAGACCTTCTAAAGGTGAAAGACAATATGATATATATTGTTTATAATGAATCATATCATAGGCAGTGGATTATTCCTATTATGTTTTGTTTTTTACTCCCAGCAGGGAAGAAGCTACTTAAGAGCACATTTCAATTGGGTAAAAAAAATCAGTGTCATAAAATAAGTGTTATATTTCAGACAAGATTTTCCAAACATGTACACATATTTTAATGCATATTTTTTATATAATTGCTTGCCTTTAAGTTTTAATGTTCTAATGGTTTCAAAGATCTTCATGAGACTCTGCCCAAGCTTATATCTTCAATAGACTGTGAGTTGCATACAAATATAGCTTGACTGGTATTCAAGAACACAGCTAGGGGAAATGTACATGTAATTCTGGGAGTTGTATTCTTGTCTGGAGTATAGCTTTGGAACCACATAAGATATTTGATAAAACTTTGCTTAATGCTCTTGAATACATGTATTGTGGTCCCACCTGAAGTATGTGGAGCTCACATTTAGTTTGTTCTGGTGTGCGTTTAAGTTTTGTCCCCAAAAATCCAACAGTATAGATGCTAATCTATAATTATAATGTGTAAAACTGCATGTAATTTAGAGTAAGATATGCCATTGCATAGTGTGCTGACAAATCATGGTGTTTGCTTGATTATAAGAAGTGGAGAGGCTTATGCCTTTATCTGACATTGCAGCATGTACTGAAAGATCACAATTTTTGCTTGATTTCAGACGTAGGAAACATGATATAATCTATCATTATGTAGTTTGTAGACAAATGTCATTCACTTGGATTCAGAAATAGAAACAGCATGGACTAGATATGCCAGTGCATGGTGTGCAGGCTGATCATATTGTTCACTTTAATTCAGAAGTTGAAAATGGCATGAACCTTTATCTGCCAGCACTTGATGGTGATAGATCTGGGTCTGTACTGTTTCACAGTTTAGTAATTATCTTATATAGATGACAAAAAAGATTTGGCAGGTCCAAGAATGTTGTCTTCAGTATAACTTATTTTCTATTTCTAGGCCATGAGATCAATGTACACTTAGCCAACAATAATTGCACAAATTTTTTTTAATTAAACATCATGTAGTCCTTGGTTTCTCTTATAAACCATTTTTAATGTATATGTATATTTACCTTGTATATCCCATTGATACCATAGATTGCAGTGTTGACTGTTGAATACCAGTATATGACATTTGATCTAATAATTATTAAGGTACTTTTCAAATCATAATAGAAAAGAAGGGACAGTAAAGATATGTTTAAGCCTTATTTAATCATCACCAGTAGTCTTTTTCACAGTGTGAAATTGCACTTTAAAGAACATATTGTATAGACATATGACATGTTTTGGTAGTTATGGGGGATTTGTTAGTGCTCATTGAAGTATATCTGTATGAATTATAAAAGAGAAATATGGGTAATATATTTGGGTTAGAATCAATGTGAAAAGTTATATTTGTTCATTTGACTTGAAGTTCTCCATTTCCACAAAAAACAAATTTTCATCATATGTTTTACTTTGTTGATTGACCAAGTGCATGTTCAGTGTATTTTAAGAATTTGAATGATTTGTGAATCACACTCAGTAAATAGACTAAAGCTATCTAAAATTTAGGAAATGTCTACTGGTTACCCCTGTCAATCCAAATGGTCATATCCAATAAATCCCAGTGACACTTGGTTTCACATTCAATAAACCCATTTGTTTTCTTGGAACTGTTTCATGTACAGTTACTATAAATAGAAAATTAGGAAATTAGATGTCTAATGATGAGTAAATGTGTAGCAGCAAGTAGTTAAATGACAAGATATTTTACTACCCTGGTTAATATCTATAGATGGGTATCCAAATACCAGGATACTGGTTGACAACTTTAAATTTTAATCATGGCAATAAACATGATAATGACAATTAAAAACATACAGAATAAACCATTGTTTGGAGAGGAGAAATTCAGAGGTCCCATGAAAGGAAGCCACAAAGTTGATATAAAATGCACTGAAATTTATCTATTGTTACATAAATAATTTTTTTGTCCATATTGACACATCATTTTAACAGTGCATTGTTATATCATAATCCACTGATGATGACATCTAGCATGAGTACTGTATGTTTTGAAATATCCGCTTTTTTCAAATTTACATTTCTGGTAGCTGGTAATTAATATATTTACATAGACTGATATTTATATTTGGATGGTAAGAAAAATTCCTCTTGTTTTCACTCATAATTATATCCTTCAGAACATTCACATTTTCTGTTGTAAACTCTGTCATCAGACCAGAACACCCGTGTTTCTATTGTGGATTGACGAGTTCTTTAAATTTCTGATGCATGTGTGGAAGGCAGCATCACTCCATTTACCATGAACGACCCCCCCAAAAAAAACAAGCTCTCACTTGGCTATTCAATAGACAGGGAGGAACAGTAACTACAATTGACAATAGCCAATTCATTTTTTTTTAGAAATAAACCCAGATAAAATAGTAGCTGCAATTTCAGAGAAGACATTACCTTTGAAGTACCAGTTATCAAAACATACTAAGCAAATTGGAAAAAAAAATTAGTCTCACTCCTGCATTATAATTTTTTGATGTTTCCAACACAATAAGAAATAGGCATTTGTTTAGTTCTCCAAAGCTGTCCTTTAGCAGTGAGTTCAATAATGCATGCAACCCTTCAGCCTACTATAGTCTTCAATAAAAACAAAGAACTTTTCTTCAGAGGAAGTCAGTATTGAGCTTTAATATAAAAGCAATAAAATCTGATGGATTGTTTCATCTTCCAAATGCAACTGGGACACTTTTTCTGTGCCATGAAAGTTTCCTTTTTACAGAAAAAGTTTATTCTTATGAGCTCTACCGACGCCTCTTAAAAGACAAACTTTTACTGACTTGGGACATACCAAAAAGTAAATGTGCTTCATTTGTTATGTGATTGTGCTATATTTATTCCACTGCATTTAAACCTGTGACAAAATTATTGAATATTTTAAATTTTTGTGCATGCATATTTTCGATGGAATTACTTGTTTTGCGGATTCAATGTAAATGACGTGATTCATGGGTAAATACATGGTGTTGATGCTTTATTCATTGCTATTCATTAGAAATGTATATATAAGCAGTATAAACAAGTATATGTACCAATGCATGGTTCTCAGAATAAAGTAAAATAATATATATGCCTTCTCAGTTTTCACTGCAGGTGTATTTAATATGTATTGATATAAGATGATAACTGTCATAATGAAGCATGCATATTTGCATGTAAATACATAATGTACCAATGTGTGGTTCTCAGAATAAAGTAAAATATTATATATGCCTTCTCTGTTTTCACTGCAGGTGTATTTCTCATTTAGTATGCATTGATATAAGATGATAACTGTACAAATGAAGCATGCCTTTTTGCACCCACATTTATTACCTACCCCCTGCACATATTTTGGGTACATGCATCATTTTCTTCAGCTAACTGACATGGTTGCTTATAACCTGGTTCGGTTTATAACATAGTCAGGTTCTATGGCTCACAATTAGTGTGTTATAGCAGGGTCACACTGTACCTCCATTAGCAAGAATTGCATGGAATTGACTGGAATTCAGACTTTCCCTAGCTTCTTCTCACCAGATATGACAGAACAAAGTCGCATGCCCTGAGCATGTTATAATAACATTAGCAGAGTTTAACATCATTCTTCTAATGTGACACAGCATTCCATATTAGAAAATGGTTTTCCATATTGGGATAGAGTGGGTGTTGGCTGTGTTAAAGAGCTCTCATTTTATTATGTAGTTCTTTTTCTCATTTTGTTTTACAATAACTTTTCATTTTGGAGTGTCAGCAACTCTAACTTCAGGTGTTTTCTACACATGTTGGCTATATGTGTACTGTGCTGTACAGGGTTTTTTAGGTCCAAAATGGAAATGGAACTTGTTTAATCCTAAATTTGCTAGTTCCATTAACAGACACTGGTTCAGTACCCAGCCAATGTCATTTTGGGATATTGTTTGCAATAACTGCAAAACGCCTTTTATTCAGTCAGTGAACTCAAATCATGAATACTAAGCAAACCAATGTGACCAAATTTTTTTTTGTTGCTTGGGTAATATATGATATTTTTTTGCAGCCACATAATCTGGGTTATGTCTCTTTAGAGAAATAGTTACCTCAGACTAAGTCAGATTTGGATGTCACATTAGGCAGACATGGCAGCTGCCTTGAGCATCAAAAGTCCAGGGGTGAGGGTGTGGTGAGCAGATTTTAATGTATGAAAACATTTTCCTACCATGTAGTCACTAGTTTTAAAATCCAAAGGCATCAGCTTTTAAAGGCTTTGGTTTTAAGGCTTTGTTTTGGGTGAACTTTGGTGGTGGTGATAGGGGTTGGCAACTCGGTGCCTATGGGTGGTAAATAAAGCTGTCAGAATTATTGGAAAAGTCAGCCAGGTACCTGTTGATCCTAATGATCAGTTACCTAGGTACTGATCAAAGGGAAATTATATTGAATGTGAACCTAAACAGTTTTGTTGTAAGTTTGTAAATGCCAACACACCTGAGAGGTATAAACTTACTTATTACTAATATAAGTGGCAAAAAAAGTGTAACCTGAGCATAAAAAGAGTAATCTATATATTACATGCCACTATCACAGAACATGGTATGAAAAAGAATATTTAGTTTTCCTACTTACCTGGATCTGAGGTTACTTAAAATTCTTGTCACAAATTGGCTAAATCTATGTCTATGTGGATTAGTATGGGAATAGAGACACAATACAAAATGATGAATTATTTATACACAAAATTCATATTAGCTAGCCTACATGTTTAACTTTTGCTGGAAGGTCATAAAGTCAAGTCTACATATTTTGAATGCAGTATTTTGGCACTGTCAATTTCCTCTTTCAAAATTTGTAAAGTGCTATTGATTTGTATATTTCTTCATGCAACATATTCTTTTGTTAAACAAAGTCTGTCTCATCTAACATTTTTCAGTCATTTAACATCCGCAAGTCACTTCAATGAAGCCTATTTTACTTAATATATGGTGCCACGTTTTTTCAATGGGGACAGGTCTGATAATTAAGTGTTATAATCAATCTGTAATGATCTATAAAACATGGCTTCGAATTCAAGAAGCCTCTGTTTTCTTGGAAACATGTCATGTACAGTTGCTATAAATAGAAAATAAGGAAACTAATTTACATAGCCAAATGGTCGAACACATTGAAAATATAACATCAGTAGATGGGGCTCTATGATGGATAAATGCACAGCAGCCAATAGTGACATATGCCTCCAACTGTACTTATTATTTTGTGCCTGTCATTGCCAGATATAATCTTTGATTTGAACTTGCAACATGTTGGGGTTTTTTTTTTATGTGAACTAAATGGGTATCCTATGCCTAATTTTATTATGTGGGTAATTATGAACAAGCAGTTGCCCAACTGTTGTCCCAGGGACTCATTGACAGCTTTAGTGGTAAAATCATAGTGACTTTTAATATACATTTTGTTTAAAGGCAAACTCAGAATGCTCAAAATTAGCACAATTGTTTTGCTTCATATACAACCTCTTATGTTGAAGTTGATCATCAGTATAATCAGTTAAAACAGTTAAACAGTCATTACTGTCACCTTTTGTCTGTTAAGTACCATTCATTAGTTTCATAAGCATTCACTCAGTGGATTGAGATCAAAGGGTAGTAGGGCTGTGATTATCTGGATTGAGTAAATACAATTAGAACAAGGTCATTTAAAACAATGCTAATTAATCATACTGGATTTGTTTTGTTTTGTTTGTAGTATTTTGATTGGCTGATCATTTGATCATTATGCAGTCAAGCAGTAAATGAACTTTTAGGTAACAACTGTGCAAAAGAGACAGTCGTCAGTGACCCTTTTACTGTGATGCCACAGGATGCAATTCTGGAAATGAAGATAGGTAGATTCAAGCATCCAGTATACCTGGAAGTCATGAATGGTCAGGTAAGGATAGATAAAGTGACTAAAGCATGAAAATGTGTGTCTGACTTGTTTTAAAATAAGATACAAGCACTTTGATTATTGCCAAAGAAATGTATACTTCCCTGACTTCAAAAATATTTTTGTTTTGTTCTTAATCTTTTAATTTGTAAGTGAAAACTGAATAAATTTGGTGAACAATTATTTTCCCAAAACCACATCAGTTCTCAAACATGCAGAAGTGTGTAGAAGACTTAGATGCATGGCTGAATCCCTTTGCAATTTTAGAACCATGCAAGATGTGTGTGTGTGTGTGTGTGTGTGTGTGTGTGTGTGTGTGTGTGTGTGTGTGTGTGTGTGTGTGCGCTGTATTTTCAAAACTACACATCTACGATTGGTCATTTTATTGTTGAATTATTCATATGTGTGTATGTTTTGTCAAATCTGCAGTGACTGGTATGTATCATCTTATGGCAGATTATATTCAGGAGAAAAACTTCAAACATATGCCAGTAGTGAAACAACTTTATCAATGAAGAGATCACTTTTATGTGACTTATGTAATCCCTAAATGTTTCATAGAGAATCTACATTGCTGAGTAGTTAAGATATTCTCCATAAATTTCCATTAAATTTGGTTATTGTCATCATATTGTTCTACTACTCATGTGAGATGAAAAGAATCTTGTATGATGAAAATAAAATTAAATTAAAATTATTGATATTGTTCCAACATTTTGCATCCCAGTTTTGCTATTGCAGCATTACTGCTTTGAGGCAAAGGGACCACAATTCTGATGTATTTTTTTATTTCAATTATTGATTAACTCATTGTTTATCCCTTTCAGTCTGTGGATCAAAGAGAATAAGAATAGGAAGAAACAGGGTTTGAAATATGTACATGTAGCAAGTAGCAAATTTAGTACCTGCTTTACTGTATGAGAAAAAAATCAGGTTGACTGCCTAAAATTGTAGTAAGAAAAAATTCACAATAATACCTTTGCATCAATATAATTTTGCATTTTGCTGCTAGATTACAGTAATAACTCAAAAGTTTGGCTAGAAACATGTGCATGTTAATATTGACCCTATATAATTTTGCCATTGTTATTTTAGAACCAACACAGAACCATGTTTGTTTGTGTGTGTGTGTGTGTGTGTGTGTGTGTGTGAGAGAGAGAGAGAGAGAGAGAGAGAGAGAGAGAGAGAGAGAGAGACATCATCACCATATACTGACTTTTGAGTACTGGTTAAAACTTAAGTTCTAAAAATATAAAGATATATTATTGCAGAGTTAAGAATTTTGAGTATGTGACTATATCATTTCAGAATCTAAAAGCAGGGTAAAAGAATTAGTTTCAGGCATTCTTAAGGTTTGACTTAAAAGATACAAGGGTATAGCCCATACTGATGTATTGCTGTCTATAGGAAACATGGATTTAGACTATACTTTATTGTTGGAATGCTGCATTTGTGTGAATCAGGGATCTTGAACATACCTTCTTGTGGGAACTTAAAGTGGTAGGTACATTTCTGTGATTTGATAGTACATGTATATGAATGACATTTTGAAAAAAATACTATATATACCAGCTTATACCATTAATTCAGGTTCAGCTGCAATCAGTGCACTTTAAAATCTGTGTCCTTTATTCAGCTGATCACTAGTCCTAGCAAACTGAATAGATCCAGATCCTTAATCATGAATTGTTCTAGTTTTTATGTGGGTTACAGTGGCATCAAATAATTGGTAGACTTTTTCTTCTGTAAATAGTGACACTTTACCACTGTTAAACTTGTTCTGTTCTGTGTAGGATTTTCTCCATTAGCACCTTCAAGAGCAAATTTTCAAGCTTTATGCATATCCTGGATAGTGGGCTTATTTGTTTGTGCATGTGTATGTGTGCATGCGTGCATGCATTTGTATTTTTGTGTAAACTGAGGACATTCATGAGATTACACACCAACATACTGAGGACACACCTCTAACCTAGGACATCCTTGGATGGTAAAATGGCAAAATCTTGCTTCTACCAACTATATTAGCCTAGAATAACGTAACATTGTGATTTGTAGGAAGGTCCCTATTTACATGCTTGGTACTTGTTAGCAATTCTGGAGTGCATCTTTCTTCCAAAGCTGAGATACACACACCTGAAGCCATGTCCTTGATTGCCCGGTGCAAAATTTGTAGAGCGATATCAAATTACACATCGCAAAAATATATTATCTCCCTTTAGAGCTAAGCATCAAATACCAACTATTTAGCTAAACTATAAGAATAAAAGCTGGTGCATATAACAGTCCCTGGTAGTTTTTTAAAAATATTTCATTCATGTGAGACAATAGTGTTGGGAAACTGATGATACATTCATGCCATAATGTCCAATACATGCAAATAAATCTATGACATATGCGAAGGAAGTACATCAAAATGCTATTGGAAATATGCATAAATTCATTGTAGAGTAGTACCGAAATTGCTTAATTATCCGACTCATCTGTAAAGTTAAAACTTCATGTTTACAGCAAGATTTTACGCACACAAAGATATTAAAAAGACATCCTTGATATGCAAAATTTATTTTATGATTATTAAATAAGCTATATCTGTCCCTATTTCATCATTTGCCTACTTAGTATTCAAACAGAAGAGAACAGATATGAATCAAGTGAAGAAAAAAAAAAACGCTAAAGTGAGATTGAATTATCACTAACTGAATTTAGTAGTTACACAAACTGAACTTCAGTAAATATATACAAAGTTAAATATATTTATAGACGTCAAACATTTATGATCAAGATGATCAGTCCCAAAATGAAACACAATTACAGCACTGTTTTTCATTATTGTGATCTTAAGATCTGCAACTTTAAATGCATACAATTATAAACTGTTGAATGTATTCAATGTTCATTTAAATGTATATACTCGCTTCAGCTTGTGATTTGATGACTTTGCTTAACATATCATGAATTTATATTTGTATCAATAGTTCTGTTGTAAACAAAGTCTTATTAAATCAACACACAAAATATAAACACAAGGTATCAATCTATATTGTTTTCCCAAATTTAAAGGTTTTAAGAATAGCCAAAATGCTCAGGATATTCTAATGGATCAACTTGTATTTATAAATTAAAAAAACATTTATTTAGAGCTGCATTAGACTGCAATATTCTTACTCATTTTGTCTTTTATTCAGGATGTTTTACACAGAAGTTGACATTGAAAAAAAACTTTAAAACTTCCAATCAGCGATGCCTTTAGGAGATACCTTGAATTAGCAAATATATAAAGTACATGATTTGGAAGGTGAACCATGAGAATGCCTCTGTGTGTGTGTGTGTGTGTGTGTGTGTGTGTGTGTGTGAGAGAGAGAGAGAGAGAGAGAGAGAGAGAGAGAGAGAGAGAGAGAGAGAGAGAGA
Source organism: Potamilus streckersoni (assembly GCA_016746295.1). NCBI lineage: Eukaryota > Metazoa > Mollusca > Bivalvia > Unionida > Unionidae > Potamilus > Potamilus streckersoni. The sequence goes on along the minus strand of JAEAOA010000768.1, from coordinate 7,921,092 downwards.
GAGAGAGAGAGAGAGAGAGAGAGAGAGAGAGAGAGAGAGAGAGAGAGAGAGAGAGAGAGAGAGATATATGCTTGATTGAGTGCTGTCAAACCCTGGTACACTTCTATAGAAGTCTTAAGAAGCCATAAGTTTAACCCAAATTTCCAAAGACTTCTATACAACCTCACTTGTAAATTAGAGATCCCAACATGTAAAATCTCTACATAAATATTTCGCTAATTTCATAAATACAATGACTTTGGGACTGACCATCTAATCTGGGTTTCTTGAGATTTTCTTACCAACCAGGATACTTTTTTGTTTTCTGACTTGAGAAAATTTTATTTTCCAACTTAATATAGTGGATAGAATTGGTGATTTGTGATTTAGATTTTTAACGAAGCTTTAATAAATTTTTCAGTCATATTGCTATGATGTCTGCAGTGTGGCATTTTATAGTGATGTCTAGCACTGGGGCATTATGTCGAAGACATGTAGCATGACATCCCACCCAGTCACATTATCCTGACACCAGGCCAACCAGTCCTAACACTAACCTCTTAATGCTGATCGTCAAGTAAGGCAGCTGTTATAGTACCATTTTTGTAAGTCTTTGGTATGACTCGACTGGGGATCAAACCCAAGACCTCCCTCATCTGAGGTGGGCACTCTCACCACTAGGCCACCAGAATACTTTTAGAATTAGTACTTTTCCTTTTCAGATCAGAGGAAAATTATTTTGTCATGCAGTTTAAGTACTGGAATTATTTTCTCAAACAAATGTGAGACACTGCCTTAGCCTTACCTACAAGACATGGACAGTCACTGATGGTTTAGTTCAAAAGTATAGATATTGTTCGTGTTAATAGGGGCTGTATTGTCCATGGATACTTCACATTGGTAATATTAATTCTTTAGAACCTGACATTTTTGGTGGTATAAACTAAGATTTTAATTTATTATTTTGATAAAGTGTGAGCAAATAAGTCTTATTCAGGTAGAATAAATTCTTTTTATATTGAATTTCTTCATATTTTTTATACATCTTGGGTTTGCAAAAGAGTCAGATAATAAGTAAATTATAAATAAAGCAAAGAAATTTATTGCCTTTTGGCATTCCATTGCAGTTTGTGGTGTGTGTGTTGGAACCAGTTTTTTAATTGATTTTATTTCCTGTGGTCACTATTTTTAGGAACATTGAAATGTTAGAGTCAGGGGCTGTAAAGAGATTGATTAGTTATAATGGTTATTTGTGTGTGATGGGAAAATTAAGGTGATAGCAATATATTTATTCAGCATTAATCAAGTGTGTAATTGCCAACTACTACCTGGAGATTGCTGAGAGAGTGAGGTCAATACACAGTAAAGGAATTAATACCACATGTAATATGAATAGATTGGAAACAATTTGGCCCTTTCATCTGGTGACTTTGAGATTTAACAGGTAATAATAGAATAACCAATGATTATTGTGCCAGCATAAAGTAATACAAATATAAACTTTGTTTCTCAACATATGATCCCAGACAATTTTGGAACTTCTAGGTTCCCTGCAGTCTTGTGTGGAAAATCGTTAACATTTCACATCTCCTAATGGGAAGTGTATTTATATGCAGCCATGAAGAAATCTGAACTGGATAGATGTTTTATAAAGAAAAGAAAAAGACATAAACATTGACCACTTTATCTGCCTTGTTTTTAAAATAATAACTTACTATATTGAACACACACACACACACACACACACACATGCTGATCAAGATTTACAATTCTTGCCTATTGATATTGGGTGTCACAGTAGTTCAATTGGTCACTGGTTTGGAACCAAATTTGACCAACCCATTCCAAGGTTGGCTGCCTTGGTCTATCTTTGGGAAAGGCACTTAGCTCCCATTTCCTCAACATGATAGAACCAATAATATATTAAAAGTGCCATTTACCAGAATGGAAACTTCACAAGTTTAATTCCTATTAGACACTGTATAAACTCATTTATAAGATGAAATTTAGCTGCCAGGTACACAGACCCAGATCTGCCATTGCTTTATGAACTAGTAGACCTGAGTCTCTGCATTTTGTTAGGAGTTATCAGTAGAACAAGTAACATAGACTATTTATATGCTGATACAATATGTACTGACACATCAGTCTATTTGCAGTTGGACTCAACATATAAGTGAATATATACAGTAGCCTGTTTCAGTACTTTTTAAGTGGTTAACTTCTGCACTGTATGGAGAAAGAAATAAGAGTACTTCTGTGCAAAAACAAATTATATGTGGATTTGTCACCTAATCTCCACATTATGTGAATATACTAAGCACCAGTAGACAAGTTGGCAAGTTCCACTTACCATAATTACTGTCAGTCAAGCATTATTAATTAAATATGAAAACAGATCATTGTTCACTTTTAGGTTAGGATCTGATTGATTCTTCAAATAAGAACAAGAACAGAACTTTAAAACTTTTGACAATTATACAGCAGCCATGATTTATGGGTGGTCAGACACCTTGCTAATTTTACTTTATAACACTGACAAATTCAGACTGTTATAACTATACTGCCTTTTCATTAAAAGTTTGCTGTAAACCAAAAACTTTTAAAAAGTGGTAAAGTTTCCAAAAGGTAAATGCTTGATATGAGTGGAATGTTTTACTGGGTAGTAAACATGGCTATCTTGGAATGGGAATTTTCAATTCCATCAACAGTTTGAAAGTTTCAGACCAAGACTTTTGTTTGTTGACTTGTATGATTAAGCTTAAAGACTTAAGTTTTGTCTACTTTAATTTTGAAATGTTCTAGTAACTGGTATTGTTGGAATCAAAGTTAAGCTCGATTTTACTTGTTTCACCTCCATTTCCTAATAAAAAAATAGAAATCTGATTGTCAAATAAAAAGGTTGCATATTGTACCTTAGAGTAGGAGGATTTAAATTCTGGAGTAAAATTTTATTATGGATCTAAAAATATTGATTACTTTTATGACGGATGGATCTGGTTTCTCTATCAAAACAATTTGATTTGGCTCCAAAATTTTTTTAAAAATATTCTCACTGATCTAAATGCAGCAGTTTTAATTTCATGTAAGATTTATTCAAAATGTTGAGTCAAGTTTAATGACAGAAAAGCCTCTACCTTTTAAGGCAGGTGTTGCAGCAGTCAGTTATTGGTATTTTGTACCAAATTTAGTATTTGTTGCTTGCTAACTGCAAGATTTCATTACTGACAACCAGAATGGCATTAAGTTGGTTTTATGTGTCAAGAAACTGAACTGCAGCCATAGAAATTAAACAACCAAGGAAGATTACACGTTTCTTGGGGACCTTTGCTTTTTCTTCTGGAATGTGGCATGTGCTGCCATAAACATGGACTAGAGTATACACTATAATACACTACAATACAAATGGAAATGATGTTTGCATAAACACATGAAGGTGTCAAATTGTGAAAAGGACTTTTATTGACAGTGAGCTTGAACTAAAGATTTATGAACTTTGCATTACATTGAAAAGTAAAATTACACATTCTTCATTATGTTTCATAATTTCTTTCCACCTCAGTAACATCAAATGTAAAAGTACATTGTCATTATTGATAGTGGATAATAGTTATGATTTCAGTGTTAAGATTGTGACATAAAATGTCCCATGGTAGTAAATAGTAATATTTTGTTGTCTACAGTGAAGTTCAGAAGGTCACCACTATAGCTTATTTACTGTAATTGTGAGTGCTTTGAGCCAATTTGTATAGTCCCCTGTCTGTTGTTATGTCATGACTTTTTAGCTGTCAATCAATTACTTGTATATAAGTTGTCAAGTATGGGCCCATTGATAATATATTTATAAATGTTTTTTAGAGAGACTGAAATGCCAAAATAAGTCAACATTTTGCTATTAACTCATTTATAATGTTTTGTGATGTAGATCTATTGAAAGTAGACCCATTTGTAAGTTTTTTGATGTGATTCCTTTGAATGAAGTTTGTGTGTGTGTTGTGTGTGCGTGTGTGTATGACTAAATGTAGCTTTTGAATGTAATTTTGAATTTTTCAGTGACTGTAGTGCAAGATAAATTAGATAATTTTTCTCTTTTTTTCTTAATTATGGATTACATTTCACTATTCAAGAGCAGTGGCTTAAATGTCCCATCGATTTTTAATTTCTAGTGAAATTGAAGTTATTTATTACTTTGTTTAAACAACTGTTCAAGTTATTTGATACCTGCAATTGCTTTTGCTCCAGTTCCATGTCCATACATTGCTCAGAATCAATAACCCGTTTGCAGTCAGTACTTAATTTGTGAACTTGCTAGGAATATTCTTGAAGCTGTGGTGTGTGGTCTTGTCCAATTTGTTCTAGTCATTCTAATGAAAGAATTTCAGAAATGTATCAAAATTGATCAATATTGCCTTATAATTGGGTGGAATATTGTGATTAATTACTTTGTCAATGTTGTTTAACAAACTGAAGTTTCTGTTTGTGATGCAGTAGAATTTTCATCAGAAGTATGTGGTCCACTTTAAATTTTCTCCACAGATTGTTGTGCATGAAATCACTGAATTAATGAGGAAATTTGTCAAACTATTCTCTTCAGACCAATATAAGAGTTATCAGAGGCTGTTGATGATATTCATTTCTGTCTAGACTTATGCTGGATACTGTTTATTTTGGCAACCAATTGATCAAAGAAGAGAGACAGCTTCTGAACTATATAATGAATCTTCCTGGGACTAGTTTTTGAGTGGGATTAAAACTGAGGCCAGGTTAGGTCATTTTTGGCAGAGAAAGGCATTACAATTAAGATGATAAAGATTACAATATTTAAGAGGAAATGGTTACACTGTTTGAATTCTGAATATACAGATGTAACCTGCTTAAAGTCTGGGATGTATGCTTCAAAAGTATGACATATAAGGAAAATATATATAGTAAAGCAATTCCCATGAGGGTGTGCACACTTAGGCCAAAAAAAAAAACAACAAAATACAAGGTTTAGCAAAACACAGCTAAGTTTTATAAAAAATAATTGCAATTGAAAACATATAACACAGATTATAACAATTTTTAAAGAAATGGTATGAAAATATTTTAAGATATTTTATAGACTTAGCAATTCAGTAATCTGCCATATATGATAATAGAGTTTGGTTATGGAGATGTTGTCTGAATGCTGTCAATATAGAAAAAAAAACTATGGTGATGCTGTTTTGTAGCAGTAGAGCCATTCGTATCCCTTGCGGCTGGCCTAGCATGGGCACAAGCAGCAACACCAAAACAGATGACGGTGACTTTCATTGAAAAAATGGTCCTATGTATTATTCTGTTTTTAAAGAAGTCTAGGAGATAATCATATTCTTCCTTTTGTTACAGTTATTTGGTGACACTTTTATTGATTGTCTGACAAATAATTATTGGTAAGGATTTTACATTATCAAGCCAAAAAATGTTGTCATTACTGGTGACTGGTAAAGTTTTAATGTAATAATCCATAAAGTGACCATATTAGCTTGTGCAAAGAAGAGAATGTTATGTTTGGATGCAACATTGTGGTATTGATATATCAAAATACTGGTCATTGTCCAAAGAAATTGTGCATATTTAAATATGAAACATCTATACATAAAGTTAAATGTCATTATTGATTTTTTGAACCATTTATGTCAATCTAATTTATAAGAATCCCATATATTGTATGATGGTTACAAAGTAGTCACTTAACTTGTAGATCAATACTCTAATGTTAAATTGAGAAAATATTTAATTGGCAAGTTGCAAAAAAGTGTTTGTGTGTTCTAGAACATATCAAACATGAACAAAATTACTAATATATTGTGTTACAGCTTTTATAGTGTAAATAAATTTGCCAAATGATTTTTTTTATACAGTTCCATGACTTCCTTATGGTTAGGTATTCATTCCGTGTTTGCTTGAATCTATAGTGCTTTGAACTTTGGAAGGTCAATAGCTTCAGATCCTTAACTCATCAGTTCAAAGTACATTTAAATTCTGTCTTTAGACCTTTCTGATTCCTTTGTGACAGATGTCAATACTCAAGTAACCACAGACCAATGACTGGTGTGGACAATGCCTTTGGTTGTTGGTCAGATCTTTTCCTTGAGATTTTTCCATGATTCATTTGGCACAGGTTAATAAACCTGGACTGTTCTCATTGCTTGGTCAATCAGTCATCTTTGTAATAATGGGGTTATATGTGTATTTCCAGACCATGAAGCAGATCTTTACATGATAAATTCATCAATCTACAGACCAGCTTTATATAGAAGGGACTGTAGTCAACCATTACTATATTAAATTTTCTAGTAAAGGTAATTTCTTCAAATGCAGACATGAACTTAATAATACTACTACTGCTACTGCTGCTACTACTACTACTATTGCTAATAATAAAGTAAAACTTACCTGAAAGACCATTGTTTTGGGAGACCAATTTTAATTTTTATATTTTTAATTCAATAATCAATTTATTTAATGATGACAAGAATAGCTGTCCTGTTGTTGGCAAAAGTGTTGCTTTATATCAACAACAGCAGCAACAATAATGATGATGATGATGATGATGATGATGATGACTTTATTTAAACAGGATAGCAAATTTAATTTGATGGAACTAATCCTCATTGTGTTCCTTTATTATTTACATGTTTATATTAAGACTTGTACAGACTTATGATTAGCTCTATTTTTTTCTCTTTATGTTTCTCACTTTTGTTTTTTTATTTAACTTTTGAATGATCATCACTTGTGAAATATTGGAGACTTGAACTGTTTGAGATAAAGTTATATTTTTACATACTTGGGGTCCAAACAATCCAAATAACTAAAATATTTACAGGCTGGTGTATATTTTCATGTGTAGCTCCTTAATATATATTCTCAAAGTACTAGGAAAAAAAAATCCTGTTAATAATTGCCCTAAACAGTGTCCATAAAGTTTGATGATTCTAATATGAAAATGTTTACACAATGTGAAAATTACCTAATGAGTTTTGTACTTGAGTTGCATGTATGGGCGTGGTATCATTCATTCCATGTCTTGACATGAGAATGAACTGTGCACAAAGTTTATTATGTAAACTATGATTGGAATATTGCAGAAAATCTACCTTTTGAAATGGTTTGTAATATTTTTAGATTATCATAGACATATTGATCTTAATTTATTATATTATTGAACACAAGCATAAAGTTTTGAATTAAGTAAATACTCAAGTTGTGAATTTTTCATAAAGAAAAAGACACTGTTCTTTTGGGCTACTACTTTGCTCATAAAGATTAAACCTCATAACTGATGGCATAGAATGAAAAAAAGTAATTCCAAGATATCTTTTTTATATTCTATTGATCTAGCTACAACAGTCTTGTTCTTGTGTGATGTTTTTTTTATGAGGTTCAGTCTTATAGATTGATATTATCCGCAGGATAATCAAATACCAAGTAGAAAATTTGTGTGACTTCATAATCAATGGTGCTCATTTTCTTAAGTTGCATGGTTCAAATGGCTTGTGGTTCATAAACACTTTCGAAATATATTAATGGAGCATTTTATTACAATTCTTTTTATCTTTGATATCTGAATTGCTGATTGTATCAGGAGAAAGATCTATTGCTGATTGTATCAGGAAAAAGATCTATACTCAGGTAAACATTTCACTTGTTCAGTGTAAAGTTCATTGAAGCTTCTGTTGTAATCCTTGTATAATTTATTAGGATGTATATTGATATGATCATTAAGTTTGTACTTGTAATTTTTTGTCTCAATGATATAGGAGAAATTGTAATATTTTATTAATTGTTGAATGTATTCATGTACTGTAAAAAAAAATCTTAATTTTTTGTAAAATTTGGCATCAAGAAAATGCTTTGTGCCAGCCACTGACTGATTTTTTAGCACATGGATGATTGTATTCTGAAGTTCAACATTAAAATTGCTTAACACCAAATTAAGATATACTGTACTAATTTTGTCATTATTTGGCCATATTTATATCCATGCTTAATAGTATTGGCAGTTCAGATATTATGATCATTACAATATGGTCATTCGTGTATGTACTAAACAATACTATTTCAATATTTGGCAGTATGTAGAGATTTATGGTCTTCTCATCAGACTCTAACAAATTGCATTTATTCAATATACCAAATATATCCTCAGATGAAACAGTTCAGTTTGAATTGTAGAGCATTAGAGCTAGAATTTGATATTGAATGGAGTGAGCAGAATAGCTCCTGTAACTGTATAGTCTGTGTATGAAAAATTATTGTTGTGTGTACTTAAGTTGAGTACAGTGCATTGCCCAGGGATGTGCCATTAGAATTAACACAGCAACAAAGCATCTCAGTATAACATTGTCTCTGATATAACTGTCATCATCATCATGGTATATTCAAGGACACACATACAACATAGGTATCATCACAGTCTATTCAAGGACATATGTTTGTAGAGTTCATGCTGATTTATGAAAGATCACATGCAAATTGAATAAGTGGTCAAAAATTGCACATGGTTTCTAACCCTACCTTTAATTCTTCACTACATCCATACTATATTCAGAAAATTGTTCCCTTCTTTTAAAAAAAATGGAGTGGGAAATTTCCTGCTTTATATATTATTTTTAGAACAAACCTTGTACCACTAGACTGGTTGAATTATATTCTTCCATGTAATGTACCCCAGAAATAATTTGACCTTGCCTATAATATGGTACATTTTTGGGGGAGTCCCCAGGATAGTGTGATTGTGAGGGACCACTATTGAACAAACAGTAAAGACCTCGGTCTTCTGGCTTACCATTTGACAACAGATCTGGATCTATATAATTTGTATTGCTTGTACAGCATTGAGATAAGTGGTACTACTCGAAATTTTCATCCACTCTCAAGTTATGCTATCTCAAGCCACTTTATAATTTTTCTTAACTCATCTTTAAGATAAAACATTTAAATTCAACATAATATAAATCAAGTCAAGTAGGATCTTGATTCAAATTTTAAAGAGCTTGTCATGTCTATACACAAATCATGTGGCAGAAATTATCCATTGATTTATAAATTATATCTTGAATTCTATCACGCGTGGTAACTTTTATAGTTTTATAGAACCAAATTTAACAGGATAAAATATTTAAGAGGTATGAAAAACTTGATCTGTTGGAGGAAACAAATGTAAGTTATGTCATGTTTTCATGTTTATATTTTTATTTTTTTTTTCCAGTTTTTTTTGGTTGTTTTGTAATTTGATATTGAAAGGCTGTATACATGATGCACTTCTACTAGTTTTAATAATTCAGAGATGGTTAATTTACAGTATCTCTTATCTTACCATACTCTAATGAAAGGGCAGTATAGCAGTCTTACATCTACCATATATATCTACTTTTAAGCAGAGTCCAACTGCAAAGAATGTAAAGAAATGCCTGCCAGAGAGGATATGGAAGCATCCCCTTCATCTACTTCAGTAGTGTAGTCACACACACACACACACACACACACACACACACACACACACACACACACACACAGAGAGCACTTGATCAGTTTTGTTGTCTTTGTCTGATCACTATGTCTTGTTGATGCAAAGTATGTATAGCTGTAACCACTGGTACCTCTGATGGCTCTGCTTTGTCTTTGATTATGTGACATTTACTTTCTTTTTTGGGGGGGGAGGGAGTTGTATTATCACAACCTATTGTTGCAACAGGTGTACTGTTGTTTGGTCTGCATTACTGTTTAATATACTGACCTGTCAGGATGTGTATTGTTTGTTCTATTGATTATTCCTCACAGAATGTGTAGACCAAGATCTACTCTGTACTGTGTGACTGCAACTGTGTCTGTGTACAGTTTGCAATTGAACGTATAAGTGAGTATATATGGTATTTATGTATAATTTCTGTTCCTGTTCAGTACATGTTATCAGGTTCATAAATGTGTATGCCATAATTTTTGAAGGTCTTAATGGATGTAAGCAAAAAGTAGGTATGGAACTGAAAATTATGATGACAGCATTATATTTGATTTTTTTTTTCATGTAAGTTTCATTGTTATAACTCTTGTCTGAAATAGAAGTTAGCTGTTGTGATTTTAACTTTATTTCTGCTTGCTGACTTTTGGAGAACTTAATATATTATAGCCATAATCATTTTCATTTTTCATTTTTTCCCCCATCATTATTTGAATTATGAATACTGATTACATTAAAGATTTGCCCATCCATATTCAAACAAGATTACTTACACCTGACTTGTGCAGGCAGGCATCTTTGTTGCCCACACATAAAATCTAGCTAATTATAAGGTATGGATGGATGGTTGCATGCATGCATGCATGTATTGGGTTTAGTTGCATTTTAGTATATACATGACTAGATTATATGAGTAAGTTAAAGTGTCCCAATAAAGGAAGACATTAGTGACAGTTGAAAAGCATCAAAACCATACAAAGATACAGATGTTGAGTTACTCAGAATTAGATATTAAATAATGAATTATTTTTTATGTTGATTGTTTTGCAGATCAAAAATCATTTCATTTAGAGTTTGTGTGTTCAGAAAACTTACTTAGAAATGATTGGTCTGCTTCTATGCATGACTTCTGTTTGCCTTTTATTGCCAAGGTGAAAAAAATCTGTGTTCATTCCTAGTTAAATAAAATTTGTTATATTGTGATTAAAGTAGAAAGGATATGAATGCAGTTTTTAACAGTTTTAGACATAGAAATCTGAATCATATTATGCACTGATTTAGCAAGAGACACCATTTTTATTCCCACTAATAGAAATGAAAAGTAATCAATTCGGATCTAAATTCCAGGTGAAAACCACTGTTTTTGAAACTAAAAGAGGCATAGGCATTATACATAAGTATATGTAGCTAGTATGTGCGCAGGGTTTTTTTTCTCCAGAGTAGCAACACTGGTTATATGAAATGGTCATAATTTTGCCATTGGAACATGATTTAATTAAACTTACATTTGTATTGATTTGTGAAAGTCAGTCTGAAATGATTTTTGTTTTACACTTTTACATAACAAAGTGAGTCTGATGTACCTGATAGTCACTTTAAATTATTTAAATCATCCACTTTTGAAAATTAAAAGGATTTTAATTTTTTTTTTAAAACCCAAAATTGTCACATCCTTTATCCACACATTATAGAAACAAGTTGTGTGTGTGTGAGTGATTTTGATTTTTAGCATAGCTTTAACAATGTTTGAGTCATATCATTACGATGTCTGCACTGTGGCAATTTATAGTGATGTCTAGCACTGGGTCATCATGCTGTAGACTGGCATGATGTCCCACCCAGTCACATTATCATGACACCAGGCTGAACAGTCCTAACACTAACCTCTTAATGCTGAGTGCCATTAGCTTGGCAGCTGTAAGTATCATTTTATAAGTCTTTGGTATGACTCAGCCGGGGATCAAACCCATGACCTCTGGCATTGGAGGCAGATGCTGTAACCACTAGGCCACCGGAGCGGTCTAGAAACCAGTTGGAAAGAGTCTACTGTGTTATGTATTGGCTTGTTCAAAGTAAAACAAAGAAAGAGTGAAGACAACAAGCTTTGTAAATTTTAATAAAGTAATTTATTTTCCCAGAAAACATGGAGAAAATGAATATATATAAAACAAGACTTACAATTTATGGAAATGATCCAAATTGTTTGTTCCAAAGATATAAAACATGTCCTGTGAATAATTCTAAATAAATACAGTCAGAAGTTCCGTTCCGGTCCAAGATGGCGGATGATGATGTCAGATGAAGGCTAACACAAAAATCCAGAATTCACACAGTAAAGCACAGTTTGTATTGTTCCATTCCAATTTAAAAAAATTTCAGAAAATGTCTTTGTCCAAACCAGTCATGTTGCTCTCCAGGAAAACAATTATTTAGAAAAACAAAGTACAATTAGCTCCACTAACAGAACATGTGTTGTTCTACGTAGACATACAAAAAGACAACTTCTTCTAGCACAAAAATACCTTATTTAAGGTAATAGAAGCTGTGTAACTCTAAGATGTTACAATAGGCTATGACTCTGTTCTTTATTCTGACTGTTACTCTGACTCTTACAAAATAACTAAGCATGTAAACGAAGCTAATACATTGTTTTAATTACACATGCATGGAAGACACATGTAATTTCACAATACATCTGGACATAGGAAAGCCTGAACAAGTATCAGCCAATTGTTTTCACAGCTATTCCTGAATGTTTACTTGTAACGATTTTGCCATCATACACAGCAGTGCTCATGTGAGTCACATTTACAACTTAAGTAAACATGATGTTTCTAACAACCTATTAGACTGATGCTAACATAATCATAATAATAATTACATTTAATGAAAAACAAAATGAAATAAAAAGATTTATACAGAATTGATTCCTTAACACACGCACACATCAACTACAGGGTTGTAACAACTGTTTGACTAGAAATATAATGGTGCAGTAATGTGCATTTGAGTAATAGGCTTATGAAAGCTAATGTATACACATCATGCTGGTGGTAATTGATTACCTTATTGTTGTAATTGGGAGAATTTAAGGCCAGATGTCAAATGTTTTACGAGGTATTTTAGATATGGATTTTTTTAAAACTTAGCTTTAACAAGTTGATTCATCACTATGATATCTGCAGTGTGGCAGTTTATGGTAATGTCTTGCACTGGGTCGTCATTCGGCATGTACTATCATGATCCACTCAGACATCATCTCGACACCAGACCAATTAGTTCTAACACTAAAATCTTAATGCTGAGCACCAATTGAGGCAGCTGCTAGTACCATTGTTACAAGTCTTTAGTATGACTCAGCTAGGGTTCGAACCTGCAACATCCTACATCCAACATGGACACTCTAACCACTTATGCTACTGGAGTAATCAAGTGTTATAAATAATAAGGGATCAAAATTGGTTGTGTTGCTTTGGAGTCTTTGAATAAAAATTGGCCAGCTTTTGGCAGAAGTGAAATAAAAACAAGAGACCATCCCAAAATAGATTTTGGCAGGAACACTGAGTTGGTATTTTTATTTTCTTTGGTATCAGGAAGTGAATTGTGACATATACAACTCCTTCCTTGCTAATAATTGACAATACACTGACTCATATTCATTCATTATTATTGTAATATTTTCCATTAGAATCTGATTCATATTTAAAATCTTGTTTTATTTTAGAATGAAGAGAACACAATATATTTTTAAAAAATAAAAACACTTGATTTAATTTCAGTCCCTATCAAACACTATCAAATTTATGCTGATAAAATATCTACTGGTTTAGAAGCCAATTCACTGATCAAAATTTGTAAATCTAATGGTTTGATGTTATGGTTCTGTCACATGTATGTATACAAATGAATTGATATATAGAGGTAGAGCTGCCATGACTCAGTATGTCAGGTTGTTAAGTTTTCTACCTATACCAGGTAGTGTCAGTCACTATGGTATATCCCTGGAAAGGTACTTTGTTGCTTCAGCATGATATAACCTTTCATGTGCTGATATGCCATCAAGCATGAACAAAGAATGATTTATGGAGCTGTAATATAATTACTGCTTTTGGCTAGTAACACATCATGGTCCTTCTGCCTTTTTGAGTAAGTTTAATTTATTTTCAATCTTCACAGAATGCATCCTTAACTTGAATTTGTACTCAGTATGTATGTTGTATGTAACAAATTTCACAATTTTGTGCAGTATTAGGATAAGGGATAGCTCTCAACCCAATTGTACAGTTTATAAAAATATTGTGAAAGAATTATTCAATTATTAATTTAGGAACAAATTAACTTCAAAATTGATCATTAACTTGTATAATAATTGCTAATTTAAAATTTGTGAAAATATAAAATCAAATTTCTGCTTCCATTAATTTTAGAAGAAACTCATTTTATAAACTTATTTTTCATTCTTAGTATTGAGTTTACACCATCAATCAGTCAGAAATTACCTTTCAAAAGTAACATCATTTGTGATTGGTTGAAACAAAATCTAAAATTTAGACTCAGTTTGCTAAATATTTCATATATAATTCATCACCTTTGAAGCAATGATATTAAGGTCATTGATTATATAAGACACTGAAAATAAAATTAAAAATTGCGAGAAAACCCTGGAAGAAAAGATGTTTCCCTGTCCAGATTTAAGTAAATGAAACTTCTGTATGCCAGTTTCCACAGCTTTTGATTCAGGAATAAAATATGTGGTACAAATCAGGATTTCAATTGCAGCATACAGCGTACTTCTTTAGCAGTATTAATTCCCCTTTTACAACTTAGCACATTTATATCCATATATCTTAATAGCTCCACTTTCATATAAAGTATTTCAAATTCTGTTCAGCATAATTTTCTTTGTATGAGTGAATTATGACTTGCAGTTTTTCAGAACTGAACTGATACTGTGAATGACATGGAATACAGTTAGTAGCTTCTCTCGTGTTTGAGTTAAATTTAAAGATTTTTCCCAAAGGCTCGATACAAAAATATGCATGGTTCTGGTTACAATTTAAAGAAAAAAAAAATTGGGGTGGGTAGGTAGGTAGAGATATTTTTGGAGGTAAGGACTAGACTGGTTTAAGTGAAGCATAAAACCTAAAACAAATTTCATCCACATCCTGAATTTCAGTTTGATTGAGGTTACATCCCTTTGTTAATTTTTTTTTTTATCATCTGGATTTTTTAATTACTTTTGCTTCTGAAATTGTATTTTTTGGGGTTGCCAGAAATGAATAGGGTAGGTCCAGTAACCAGAATCACACACACTTTTTCATTTGGCTTAAAGTATGTTACAGTGTTTTAGTATATTTAACAAACGAGAAATTGTTACAGATGAGAACAGATGGAACCCAAACAATAAAATGTCATTCTCAGTAACTTTCTTCATGGTTAGCAAATCTATATTCTGTTTCCTTTTAGTTGACCAGTTGGTAAATATACAGTAAGTTAACAACAGGGGCCTTTAGTAGTTTAAAGAAGCGGAAAATGGTAAATTAAAAGTTGTTTTGTGTGAAATATGATGCTAGAAATAATGTTGCCCTAAGTAACCCCTTTATTTATTTTAAAAGATCAATTTCCTCCAACAAAAATAGATTATAATAGGGATCTTGTGAAAATAACTGGATTTTAATGAAAGCATTAAACTGTACATAAACACACCTTTGTGTTTGTTGAATCAAGTTTTTTGTTTACCATATCAATAATAGGGTTAGCCTGGTTGAACTTACTAACTCACTTGCTGTGTTTATTCTATTGTAGATAAGCTGCACTTACACTACCTTGAGGTTGCATGGAGGGGAAATCGTCTTGACAGTATTCCTTTCATGAACCTTTAATTGATCAGGAAGCATTCCTTGCTATCAGAGAGACAGAGTCATAATAAAAATACTTTTCATCATTCCTATCAAAAGAGAGACTCTCTTTTACAGACAGGTGTGTTTGAATTACATACATAAATAAACCAGTGACTGTACAGGTATGTTGTGTTGCATGAAGCATAGTAACTGCTGATAGAAATTTGACGATTTTGGAGTGGACAGGACTTTTTCACAACATCTCTTGTTTTGTTAGCACAAGTCAACAGTTGATAGGTGAAGAAATCGGAGTTGATTTTGGAGTGGACAGGACTTTTTCACAACATCTCTTGTTTTGTTAGCACAAGTCAACAGTTGATAGGTGAAGAAATCGGAGTTGGTCACAGCCCCTTTGCTGTGATTGACAGACAGGAATTCAATATAGCCAATCACATACACGAATGCAAAGATATAACATCAATATCAACATTCCAGAGGCAAATTGATTTTTCATAAGTGAAAGAACAAATTGTCCTGCAGATTATGCCACAACTGAGATGTCGCCAACAGCTGAAACAGTATCCATAGGATCTCGGACAACTGTCACAGTAACTGATCAGAACTTAGAATTGAAAGGCAAACTTGAGAGTACGATGCGAAATACAGTGTCAATGATGTCAGGAGTGATGATCAATGGTGTTTTGGAGGAAAAAAAGTCCTCAAAGACTGACTACTTCTACAAGGAACCATGTTTATATAGCCACAAAGTGTTCAAGAATGCATCTCAAGTTTTCAGTGCATTACGCCATGATACCAAAGAAGAGATAGAAAACCCATATTTAAAAAAGAAACAGGAATCGGAAAGACTGGTTGTTTTACCAGACATCGAATTCTCAGATGATAATGAAAAGAGACTTACCTTTGAGTTGGCATTTGAAACGTTAAAATGTAAGTATTTATATGAAGCATTGAAATAATGCCTGTGGTACCATTATACAGAAGAATTGTTACTACTCTTAAGTAAAAATGTAATTTTTGTTTTTACATATTTTTTAAAAAAATTTGACAGTTGTATAACTTTTTAAAATTATAAGTCAAGCTTGTATTTGACATGATTAATTTGAGAAAAACTGGGACATCTTTATTGAAATGAAGACCTTTGGATTACAGGGCAATGCTGAAAATAGGAGTCATAAAGTATGCTGCATTATATCAAAACTGCCTTCAAATGAAATTCATGATACAGTACTCACTCATTATAATAAAGGTTTCCCCCACTTTAATGTACCTTGATATAATGTGATTCTGGACATAACCTAGTACTACTATGGAACTCATGACAACAATTATTTCATTGTATAACAACAAGGTTAGAAAGAAAACAAGGTGAAACCTTAAGTCCTATCTCTTCATTTTCTTTTCAGAAACACCATTATTTAACAGACTTTGATATTGCCTACTATACCAAAGTACTGTATATTATGCTTTTCTAAATATATATCATGCTTCCATATATATAATGTTTCTCTGTGTATCATGATTCGGTACATAATGTTGTTGGCAATAATGGACCATGACCACCATGTTAAAACAAGGCAGAGCTGTATTGGGAGCAATAGAGTATACAAACCTATAGTAAGACTGCCTTATAATGAAGTTCATGATAGAGTACTCCCATAATACTGCCTATTGGGAACCATATAGTATACAGCTTTGTAGCAAGACTGCCTTATAATAATGTAGATGATACATATAATTTTACTACCACTTAATAAAATAGGATCCATGAGCATAGTAACCTTAAAACAAAAACTGTGTTATAATAAAGGGCCTTAAAGTGAGTGCTGTGGTTGATGTGAATGAAATTGTCAAGGTTCTCAATGAGAGGATATCAATGTAATTTAAATCTGCATACATTCCTCATTAAATTGATGTGACTTAAAATTACAACTCTTTAATTTGGAATTTTGAAACTAGGCTATTAATTTGTAAACTAGATCAAAGTGATACATTTTTTTGATGTTTGAAACATTTTTTAAATGTTGTGCTTTAAATGATCACTTTGTCTGTCACCATGTTTAAGTTAAGATGAGTAAATGCAGCTTCATGAACACATTGACATACATTAATTATAATGGAAATCAGCAAGAAATTTGTCAAATCCCAGAGAAACATAAGATATTTTAATGTTGTCAGTGAATGGCCTTTCATTTGATTTAGTCTGAGGATGAGTTGCCGAAGGAGACAGGAGATTTGGTGGACTTACCCATATGGGGATATAGGTTGATTTTTTAAGTAGCCAGGTGTAAAAAAGTAAAATTAGCTAGGTAAATCAGCCAGCTCCTGGATGATAAGGAATGCCCTAACTGATATTAAAACCATTATGTCGTCAGAAAAGTAAGTTTTTCAGTTTTGGGGATGATTTGGTTTAGCTTGAAGATCTGCTTTTCACAACAAATATCTTATGAAAACAAAATTGTGTCTTTTATCAGGCATATAATGTTTTAAATATATTTTTGATTTTATTGTCCTAGAAGAAACCTGGCAAGTGTCAGGGTTGATGCCGTGAGTTCAATCCTTTACAATTAAACATTTTCTTTTTCTGATTTTCTAACCTAAGCATAAGGTAAGACAAAAGAATGTGTGTTTCCTATTGCACTAGTTTCAAAATTAGAGTAGGTAGGTAGGTTATATGTGTATGCATATATATATATATATATATATATATATATATATATATATATATATATATATATATATATATATTAATGTACTAAGTGCTTGAAATACAGGGCTAATTTGGCACAATTGGAGGCAAAATAAATTTCAGGAATTAAACAAAAAATTTCTTTTTTTTTTCACCAGCAATGAAAAACAGGTACAGTTGGCCAACTGGAAGTTTGTTTTTCCTAAATAAAGTCATACATTAGAACACAAATCAATATAAATAAACTCATTTAAAATGTTTTGTAATTTACATATTGGTTGAATCAAATTATTAACCTTCACATGATAAAAAAATGTACCTATTACGGTAGGATGAATAGCACTGCATTCTATTCTTTGACATGCCATCACAGCATTGATATTTCTAAAATATTGCTCGACAAAAATGAACGAAATGCTCAAAAATGTAACATTTTCTAACTACTTTTATGTCTTTGTTGAATCCCTGCTATATATTCAGAAAATTCACACTTTTTCAAGATTGGAGAAGAAAAAATTTGCTTAAAATATAAAGTTATGGGATAAAGGAAGCCATGGTAGTTCAGTTGGTAGAGTATCAGACTCAAAATGAAAGAGTCACTGGTTCAGTACATGCACATGCCAGTTCAGGTTGGCTGCTCCAGTGTGTTCTTGGGAGGGGCACTTAGCTACCAAATCAATTTTTGGAAATATTTTTTGGCTTAATTCTTTTTTTAACAATGGCCAGAAAAAGTGCTAGGGTCAGCAATGAGAAATGAGATGGTTGGCTGATCAGAAACTTCAATTTTTAGGGGGGCCCCATTAGAGTTAAATGTGCCACAAAAGGCAACAAACAAACAGTTCCAGAATAGATACTAGATACTGCTTTAACATGGAATAAAGTTTTTTAACAAGAATTTTACAAATGTATCATTACATTTAGACTTAAAACATTTGATTGGTAACTTTTAAATGATTTAAATTTTATCCAAATATATTAACTGCTTGTTAGCTCACCTGTACTAAGTGCAGAACAAAACAGTTTATACCAAACTCTGCAGTGGCATTTGTATTAGCAAATGTATAACTTTTATGTTTAAGTCAGTACATGTCTAGACAAACTTTGCAGTCTTCTGACTGCTCTATTTCTTGTTTTAGATTTAATTCTCTGTTGTAAGATTATAATGTAAGTTCTGCTTCATAATTTGCTGGCATCTTAAAGTCATTAGTTTTGTTGAAGGTGCACAATTATAACTCTGAAACTTGTGTGTACATACTATCATGCTGTAAATTTTATGGAGTACTGATAACTTAGATTATTTTCAGTATTTTCCTGTTGTTAAAGTATGTCTCACCAACACTGGTAGTTAGGGTGTATAGTATTACACATGACTGTTTATCCATATGTAGATATATTTATGTTTCCTCATCCATCTGTCCTTCTGTCATACCTTTGTTAAGCTTTGTATCAGGGTTAGTTTTAGACACTGTGATAGGTAATATGTGTTCTATGAGCACATTTCTTGTTCTGTTTTGTATTGAGGACACATTTTGGAACCATATTGAAGGCTGGCTGACATATTTATGAAAGGTGATCTGGTTCAGCTATGATAGAAATTTTCAGTTTTCATTCATACTGGTAACTGAACTGATATGCTGTCCTTGTACTGTTTTTTCTTACAATCATAGGTAAAGAAATTGGTTCATGATTGGAATTATAATCATCTAGTTTTCTTGTGCATGTATAGGCTCAATGTTGTATTTCTGCTGCACATTCTACTTAGACTAGAGTTTTAACTCAAAATTGAGCTGTTTGATACAAACAAGGCCTGATATATGTGATAGAGATCCCCTAGAGCTTCATTGTATATGCAGCAGGGGGTGGAAAAGTGTTGGGACACAATAGACATGCCGTGATCACAGATTTATTGATGGCTAAACATTTCCAATTGAGGTTTGTTTCTTTGCCTCCATCAAACAGATTGTAAATTAATCTTAAAGATAAAGGGAAACACTTGTTCTCAACTTGCAGTTAATGAAATTGTTCGGTGAAATACCCTGTGGTACAAGAGTAGCATGAGAAGTGCATTATGAACATGTCCTGTGTTGTTTAATAGTGATCTTTGTTTTAGCACTAGTAGGGTATAGTGTATGTAGATTATTGACCAACAGGTCTCAGTGACCTTAACCAAAGGGTCAAGGTATTTATTCCTGAAAAAATTTACTATGCAGAACTAATTTTTTAAAATTAGACTAACTATAACCTTGACCATTGACCTTTTAAACCCCAAACCTAGTTTGGTTTCTCACTTACACTAATTTCAAGCCATCCACACAGTTTAATCAAGGAACATTTGCTAGAATGAACACTTTTGTATTAAACCAATTTTTCTTTGAGTTGCAATGACCTTGATTTTTGACCTTCAGATCCTAAAATTATTAGGCCTCATTTTTCCTAAAGCATAAGCCAGCTACATTCTTTTGTAAAGGTATGTTGTCTAAAACTAAAGTTATCATACAAAAAACATTTTTCTTTCCTTCAGTTAAATTCCACACCTTCCAACTATTAAGATTGTGCCTTGAGTCTTGAAGCAGTGGCCCCTAAATTATGGACTTGCAGAATAAAAGCACAGATTATGCTTGTGGTCAGATCTGGTATACTGGCTTGTTTGGTTTTGATTTGGATCCCGGTTTCATATTAGATTCAGTGGTATTGGCCAAGAAACCAGTATAACTTTTAAGGAGCACCTCTGATATTTTAAACTGTGCTTTTTTTTGTAATGCAAACTGTTTGCATGATTAAGCTGTTTAATTTTCTTAGAATGACATCTAATAAATGACTTGTTTGGATGAAAGGGACAATAAACATATTAAAATGTTTTTATAGTACCAATAAATTTAAGGGAATATTTAGATTCTTGGGGGGGGAGTCAGGAAGAGCAGACATTGAGCTCTTTAAGGTATGGAATGGCAGTTTGTGAAACTCTATTGGAGGCAATTAAGGTTTAAGTAAACTTTATAAACTTTTGAGTTGAACACCATGTTTACCATCACTGCATCAATATTAAATCAGACTTCTTGACTTATAAATATATGTTTTCCAGCTTGACAATAGCATTACATGATATTTTATTACACCTGACTAAAAACTGATCTAAAATTGATTGCCTTACTGAGAAGGTCTTGGTAGGGTTGTCATGTCTCACATTGATCTTGACTTTTGACCCCAGAATCAAAATGCAGTTCTTTTATCAAAAGAATAAGCAATCCACA
The DNA here is from genome assembly GCA_016746295.1 of Potamilus streckersoni. Taxonomy (NCBI): domain Eukaryota; kingdom Metazoa; phylum Mollusca; class Bivalvia; order Unionida; family Unionidae; genus Potamilus; species Potamilus streckersoni. Next base: position 7,899,828 of record JAEAOA010000768.1, on the reverse strand, counting down.
AACTTTGGTAAAGTTTGGTGGTGTTCATTTTGTACCTTTGCTGAAGGTGCATGAGCAAGGACTTAAGTTTCTTTGTAGAAACTATTTTCATTTATCAGCAACAATGACATTGACCATTGACCTTTTGAACCCAGAATCAATAGGCATGTATCTTATTCCAAGTACAAGCCATCAACTTATTTTAATAAAGGTATGAATTGTGGAACTAAAATTATAGCTGAGAAACCATTTGCCTTCTTTCAGTTGCACTGACTTTGACCTGGCACTTTTTGATTCCTAAATCAACAGGCCTCTTCTTTATATTCAGTATACAAGTCTTGCAAAAAGTTTAGTAAATGTAGATGATGTAAAGCTGTATTTTGTAAAAATGAGAAAAGTTACAAATTTATAGAAAGGGATGTATGTATAGCAGCATAACAGTAAGGTATGTGTAGAAACATATTATACATAGAGATAGATTCATTAATTAGGCTTAATTTTGTCTTACAGTATAATAGAAGATAATCTGAGGACAGTACATGAATAGTATATGGTTTTCTTTCATGCTTTTTCTCATGTTCATAGAAAAATGTACACTCATGCATAAATATATTATTCAAAACAGTCATTGTACAACAAATATTTCAGTATATTCTTTGGTAGACAGGAAAGATGGACACTGGAATGATGGATATGTTTTGATATTAGTTGTATAGCTATATGTGATGTTGCAATAATTTTATTGAATAAGAGAATATTTTGTAACAGTAAAGTTTGACAGTAATGATGTAATTCATTCACTAATGATTAATATTTTTTTAATATTATATTCTTTGAAAGAAATTGAATTTTAAAGTTGGTTATTATTTTCCTAATGAAGGCAATATCCTTAGTGTGTACATATGGGGCAAGTTGTAATAGTATAACATGCATAGCTTTGGTGTCAAAAGTAAGCAAAGATTCCTTGAAGGTGAAACATCCAGGATAGAAAGAAGGTATAAGCTATAAGCTTAAGCTATAGGTAATTTTAACTTGCTGGAAGAATATTATCTCATAAGTTGTAAACTCTCTAAATGGGCAATAAATTTCCAAGGTTCTGATCCCAGGTTCACAGTCAGGTCAGAGTTATTGTATTGGATGGGTGGAGTTGAGCAAATTTATTGTGTATTGTTGTTTGTAAAGTAAGATATCAAATGTTTGTTGACTGCAGGTGGCTACAGGAGCCAACATGTTGGGTCATGACATTTTAAATTGTAGAAAATTATTTGGTCAGAAGGGATTGTTATTAGGTTAAAAAATATGATTTATCAGAGAAATGTTTTAGGGCAAAACTTCTGTATTAATATATTGCAACATATTTCCTGACAGGTGTCATTATTTGCTTTATGATGCAATAGAGTTATTTACTCCAAATTTGTTTAATGTTTATCCATTTTTTTTACTTGGCCTTCAGGTGTAATCTTGACAGTGTGATCACTTCAGTATCTGTGTGTATCAATCTGTGTCTGCACACATCAAAGTGTAATCTGGACACTGTGATCACTTCAGTATCTGTATCAATTTGTGTGTCTGCACACATCAAAGTGTAATCTTGACAGTGTGATCACTTCAGTATCTGTGTGTATCAATCTGTGTCTGCACACATCAAAGTGTAATCTTGACAGTGTGATCACTTCAGTATCTGTGTGTATCAATCTATGTCTGCACAAATCAAAGAATATGCTCAGTGTTACAGTCTTTTTAACTATCTTTTTTTTCAGTATCCTCCCAGATTTGGAATATAGCTTCAGTACATGTATGCACATATCTTTTATCTGGTTAAATAAATAAATAAATGCTCTCATTACGAAGCTGATAAAGGTAGGTTATGTCTAGCTTTACATGTAGGATATGTCTAGCTTCTTGTTATTCTTAGATATTAGTTGCAAGATGCATTTTTTCATAATTTTTTATCACCTCTCTTGTGTTCAGTGATGTAGAATAGTGCCAATGATTTCTGTCTCTGGACCAGCAGGTTTGGCTACCATGGTGTGTTCTTGAGCTAGGTACTTTATTCCAATTTCCTTAACACTAAATAAATTGCATATGATTATTTTGCTTGCCATAACTACATCAAAACAAATCTAACTATTCATTTTTTTATCAGTATACACTTTATGTTATGGTGAACAATGCATGATCATAATACTAAATGTAAATGATGAACACCTTTAGCCTATTCTTATAAAATCTGCCATTCAGGTAACATTTATACAAGGGTAATAAAACAGCAGATTTTTTCACTTGACCTCAGACAAATCCACACAAAATTATTGTCTGTGGCTCAGTATAAAGTGCTTTAATTTATGAGACATTATCTCAAGAGTATAAATATAAACTAGATAGAGGTGTTCATGGTATATACTAGGATCAGACTGAGTTACAGTGAATACTAGTTATAACACCAGATAGAGATGGTTGTGGCACATACTGCAGTGAGAAAGGCTAAGCAGAAATGATCTGACTGACTGAATACTTGCTTTAACACTAGAATGAGGTGTTTATGGCATATTCTGTTGTGACATTCTAAGCAGTAATGACCTTTGTTACTGTTGTGAAAACCAGTTATAACACTGGCACATTATGCTGAAGCAAAACTTATGCATTTCATCTGAAATTTTGTCAGAGTTTTTTCAGTGCACCTCACAGAGACCAGTAATGTTCCAACTCGTGTATTAGTTCTTTCAACTTTCCCACAGGTCTCAGTGTTCTAATGTTCCATGTACTGATGATGATGTTGTCTCTTCCATGGGTCTTGGTAGTGGGGGTACCAGTAGCATACTTGTCACCTCTGTTCTCTGGTGTGCATTGGTCATTGTTGATCCAGGCTGCAACTAATCCAGTATGAAAGAATTGGTTGTCTCACATGGTGTGTCAAGGGCAAGATATAGCCAGGTGAAGCCCATCCCTCTCCAGACTGTATGACCACACCTGAAATCCGATGATTTAATGTGGCATGCCCTGGCCCAGAGCACGTGGTCGTTGAGCTCATCTTGGAGCCATTCTGCCCTGGCCATTGACTTCATCAAGGAAGACTTCTGCCCAGTGATGCTGTGCTATCATCACACTGTTTTACCCATAGTTGGGAGACTCATGGGGGTGGGAGTATCTTACTCCATCCTGTACAGATCCAAAGGATCCATACCACTGCCCAAATTAGACAATACAACATATTAATCTTTATATTTCTTTTTTCTGACTTATACACATGTGAAATAGATATTGATGCAATCTCACCTTGTACTTTGTTCAGCTTTTTAAAGTTATCTATGTATTAGACTGAACATAATTTGCATGATCAAACATGTGCTTATCATACACACATGGAGAGTACTGTAGTTTCTTGGTGATGCATTTGTTGACTAAACATCAAGATCATACCCTGTAAAGTAACAAAGTCATGATATGAACTACCATATATACTCTCTTATATAAGTCAAACTACAAAGAACAAAGATCCAGATCTGCCATGACATAATGCACCTTCAGATCACTGTCTTTGTCATTTGTTCATCTTACTCGTCATAATGAACTGCACAGACCCAGATCTGCCAGTACATTATGCAACAGCAGATCTTGGTCTTTGCAGTTTGCAGAAGGTCTTGTCTTTTAAGTGAGTACACGGTAAATATGGTACTTAAAAAAATGTTTAATGAGCCCTAACATTTGGAAAGGATAGAATTTGATGCCATGAGTCTTGTTCTGGCATTTCCAAATTTGACCTTAGTAGTCTGGCAAGGATAATGCAGGGAAAATAATCTAAAACTTTTAATTTTTATTCAACCTTGTCAGTGTTAATCGTTTTGTTCTTTCTTTTCATTGTGAAAATTGGGTTATTGAAACAATATTTCACTTGGTGCCATTTAGTTTTGTGAAGCAAATTATTCTGTATAAAGTTGTCCATTATTCCTGTAGGACAGCAAATCACTTTACAAAGTTTTTGTTGCACTCCTAAATGTGTAAAAGAATCTGATTATCTTGTTAATCCATGAATTATATATATATATATATATATATATATATATATATATATATATATATATATATATATAAACCCAAATTCAGTCTTTACAAATAAAAGTCTAGTCCTTAGAAACAAGAGTAAAAAACAAACAAAAGTAGTGATAAACAATTAGTGTTTGCTAAATATACCTGTTTTAAGAAGTTGCTATATGATCTTCTCACTTCACCAGACATTAAGTGTTTAGGTTTTATTGTATGCTTTATATTATAGTTTTAAAATATACACATTATGTATTGACCCTTTGCAAATATCTTGAGGCTGTGATCTTTAATTGATTCAAATTGAACAAACACAACAGTTACATGTTTAATTTCAGTTAGGTTTCACAAAGTCTAGACCAGGGATGCACAACATGTGGCCTGTATATCCCTTGCATAATGATGTATTTTGTGTGGCCTATGTTCTTTATGCATAAGTATTAGTGAATTTATTATATATTTATTGACACAAAACATTTCCATTGTTGCCTGTGTAGTTTCCATCAAGGCCAAATTTTTGCCATGTAAATGTTCAAGTTCTGTGTCACTGGCCTAGGTACACCCTCTTCCCCATATCTGACAGCAAATTGTATAGAACCGTGGTGTAACTATATATATATATATATATATATATATATATATATATATATATATATATATATATATATATATATATATATATATATATATATATATATAATTTAATACAAATAATACTATCATACAGGTTAGAAAATTATAATTTGTACTCTACAGAGTTTCAAACCCAGGTCCACGAGTAAATGGCACCCATCACATGCCTGCACACAACAGCCCATATCCCGTTACTACTAAGCACGCATCACCAAAAAATGATGGCACTGCATCAGTGTTATATGAACTTGTGTGTAGCAGATACACTCACTTGACAACCTAGTTATTAATTCTCATATATCTACACAGTCGTTCCAGACTCCTATTAAAGAAATCAGGGTTTATAGGATTTTTATTACAAAGAATTATAAATATATATCAAACAGAACAGAAAGTGCTATCCCTGGATTCTATAGAAGAATGCGTGATAATAGTAGGCAGAATTAATAATTTAATACAAAAAATCTATCATACAGGTTAGAGAATTATAATTCGTACACTACAGAGTTTCGAACCCAGATCCACGAGTAAATGGTACCCATCGCCTGCCTGCACACACCAGCCCATATCCCATCAACGCCGCATCACCATAAACTGATGGCAATGAATTTTGGGGTGCTAGTAGAAGCATATTAGCACTAATTGATGTAAATTAAAATTATGTAATAAATTCACACCATTTAGTTCAGCAAGAATAAAATTTATATTAGGAAAAAAATTGTTGGTAGGTCGTTTTAGTTGTACGTTTGGCTGCAGATCTCATATTTGATTTTATTAATGTTATGACATTATCTCGGTGATCTCCACATTTTTTTTAGGGGGAAAAGATTAAATCATACATACTTCATTAATTAATGAAACAAACTGTTACATGAGAGTGTGTGTTTTTTGTGGGGTGTGTCTTTTTTCTGATACTAAAAGCAGCAAATTCTTAATGTAGATACAGTTTGGGCAGATTGAGACTACTTTGTAATAAGAAATTACATAGTGATAGCTTTCATATGCATTGTTTAGTAAGGCTGAAGATTAATTGGTATTGAAAGAGTTTGAACCTGATTTTGCAGCTGATAATTGAGGAAGAGTGCAATTTTACTTACTTTGGTTTATAATGCATTGAAAATAAGAAGAAACATAGCAGGTAGACTGTATTGCCAGGTTTTTATTGTAAAGAAAGCTTGCAGACTCTGTAGATCCAATTGATACTTTGTGGCACATGTATTTTACAAAAAGTTAGCTACCTATACTGTACCAACAGTATATATATATATATATATATATATATATATATATATATATATATATATATATATATATATATATATATATATATATAAATAAACATACACACACATGTATTTCATTCTATGTTTCACTATATTTGCATTCATTACCCTGCCACAAAATGAAGATGAAATTGCACTGTAGGAAGAAAATATATACTACCAACAAATTTAACATGCCAAATCTCTGCAATTTTATTTTCAATTTTTATATTCATTTTTTAAAAAGGCATGATGCTGTTTTTTGTGGTGGTTTTTGTCCTTTGTCATTTCTTCACAGTAGCATGTTTTATACCATCTACCTTTACTAAACTTGTGGATGATTTGCACTGGAATAAAAATGAAGCCTGTTGGTTCTGGGATCAAAAGGTAAAAGTTCAAGGTTGCAGTGTCTAAAAAAATAGATAAATGTTTTTCACATTTTAAGGTTAGCATTACACCTTTCACCTTGACACAAATTTTGTTTTAGAGCAAGTTCCTTGAATACACTTTGTGGATGGCTTTCACATAAGGTAGTAAAGGTACCCTTAGATTTTGGGGTCTTAGGATAAGGTCATGACATGTTGAATAAGATAATAATTGTTTCAGCAGTGTAAGCTTAGTCTAAGACATACAGCACATTGACAAAAGATGAAATTAGACAGATTGGTCAATGATCTCCAGTTAACCATACCCTACTAGTGCCTTACACAGAGGTCATTACAGACAGGGTGGATGTTAATGCACCATTCAATGAACCCATGTAAAACCCTTAACTCATTTAATTTTATTTTATAAATCAAATTGGTAATTATTACCATGATTGAAAGATGGTGATATCTTCCCCTTATTTCAGTCTAATTTTATATATATATAAAAAGATTTTCCCTTGTCACGAAAGTGCCCCTGTTTGGTACTTTTTTCTGTGGATAGGTTATTTTTGTTCCACAAAGATAAACTGGTATGATTCATCACTTATGGTGTTTTCAGTATTGTTGCAGTCTAGTAATTCTTTCAGCCTTCCAATACATCAGCTCTAATCCAGCCTAACATAAAAGTACTTGGCATTTCAGAGTGCCAGACTGCTTTCATTTATTCTCTGCTCTTCTTTTTTAGTCACAGTAATAGAAATCTAGTCATACATTTAAGCTGTGCTTTTATGTGGCTGTTAAAAAGATCAATTTTATACATTAACATTTAAAAAATTTGACTTATTATTCCATTTACCTTTAATATGGTGTGGTTGATCTTCAAGTATTTATAATGCCAACTGTTATTATGACAGCTTGTCAGGTTCTGATTGATTTTAGTTTACATCTGTATTGAAAAGATTATTGTGAACAAATGACATGTGCCATAATATACATCATAATTGTAACTGTTGAAAAAGTTGGTCACTATGACATTTTTTGCACTGTTATCCTGTTTGTAAGGAGATTATGCAGATATAGTTCATTTTGAATTCAGTAGATAATTTATAAACACTTTGGTTTGGATCAAGAATTCAAAAATATTTTGTGGCTGTTTTTTGAATCTGTTTACCATGGTTAAACCATTTTACAAAATTAACTTTCAATCACTGCAAATATTTAATTTTTTATGCATGTATTTATTCATAAATTGTTAGTACTGAAATAAAAAAATTTAAATACTTTAAAATAGGGAAAAAAAGAGGGCTGCTGCACTAAATTTTTCACTAATGGTATTGTTAGTAATACCACATTTAATTGGATTTTACCTTTAATTCAGTGGGATTCTCCATGGATAGGATGGGTTTTTTTTATAATAACATTTGATCTTTCTCTTAACACACCAGAATAGTCAGATTCTTGGCAGAGTAATTGATATAAGCTTTTGAAAGATGAAATAAAATTCTTATTCCACCATTCTTGAAATAAGTTTTAAGCAATTCCACCATTCTTGAAATAAGCTTTAAGCAATATTTTTGTATAGAAGTTGAAAAAGTGTACTGAATGTAGACATAATTGAGATTTTAAGATACAGGTCAGAAAATTTCCTTTTGCCACATACATGTGACCCCAATTACTCTTTTTGTACTGATATGAATCAGTTTAATAAAGAGACAGATTTACAGCTTTTTGTAGACCAGGCATGTTCAAGTCTCCATGGTGCAGACGAGAGCAATTTTTAAAGCCAATCCATATGATGTAACTGGAATCAGATAAAGATGTAGGTTGCACATGCCTGTTGTGGAGACTGGTTTTCATGTGAAAATATTATCTTGCATTAGATTATTGTATAGTTGTTTGCAAAATGACTTCATCAAGTAACAGTCACATTAAATAGAGGTAAATAGTTTATTAATTTGTCTCTGCACATAAGTCTGGTCAGTATTTCAAAGTTTATATGTTTTTTTTTCATCCTATTTATTGTTGAAATTTTTCATTGTCATAGATCTTTTTAATTGGAGTGACTAAACATTATTGTCTAATGTTTGCAGCATTAGTGACACCTGGAGATCATATTGACATTATTACATCTCTGACCATTTGATTGGAATGACTTTATTTTATATGCTTGTAGCAGCCAGACAGATGGAGATCATTGGTAATGTTATACCTCTGGCTGTTATCTTGGAATTAAGCAACAATTTTTGTATAATGCTTGCAGCAGGAATTGAGACATGGTGGTCACATGCACTGGTGTCATTGGTGGTGTCTTGAGATTTTGGGGATGTGGAGATTTTACTGTCAAAAATTGAGTGACACATCAACTGGTCTATAGTTATTTGTGACAGCAAAACCTAAGGTCATTGAAAATGAAGCCTTTGGTAAAATCCTCAAATAATAATATATGAGTGTTATCCCTATTTTAATTCATTTTGAAACAGATTGTTTATAAAGGTTCTTCAAAAAGATAATTATCTTTGATAAAGTCACAGGAAGAGTCATGTTTATCACAATGGCCTCAGTTTCTGATTGTATATTTTGCATAAGAACAACATAGATAATGATCTGCTTGTTTTTTATGCAACAGTCAGTTATTCTGAGTTGGCAGACAGTAACATAGCTTATATGGTAAGCCTTTGTGACTTTGCTGCAGGCAGTTTAGATTTTGAGATGCTGCTTATCTGTACAGTTAAAGAGATCAGACAATTATATATGCAGTTGAATAAGGAGACATTTTAATGCCTCCACTGCTTGATTGGGTCTGATGAAGTTTGCAGCTGAATCTGACATATAAGTGATTATTATATGCTCATCTTTTTTCTCCGTTAACTTTACATTGTCAGAATCATGCAATATCATCTTTTTTTCTCCGTTAACTTTACATTGTCAGAATCATGCAATATTTCCTGATATTGAACACCTTACTGCATCTTGCATGCAAAGGAAGTATTTTCTAAAGTAAAAAATTGTTTATGAATGAACTAAAGCAGATATTTCATGGACGGCCACATACAAGCAAATGTTTCATAGACTGACACATACAAACTGCTTTGGCACATTCTACATTAATTTTTTTATACAATGTTTAAAATTTAGCTAGATATAGATGCTATACAGGGTCCTCACAATAAAACGCAAGTTATAAACATAAACTATCTTCTTTAGCTGTTAATAAAAAATGGCCAAAAATATAGCCTGGGATGCTGTATTATTGCGGTATATAATGTTGTTATCAGTACACAATAAAACCGATCTGCTATTGCTGCATTGTTACAAATTGTAAAGTTTCTCTGATTTTCCCTCTATTTCTATAAAAGATATTGGTCAATCCAATCGCGTTAATGTAAATATGCCGGCCAACCTAGTTTACTGTGCCATGGGGGAAGAACTCTATATTATCTCGGTATTTACCTAAATTATGTATGGTAGCACGCACATATTATAATAAACACAAATTTGAACTTGGTGATAAGATGTTAACGTCCATGATTGCACTGGCTGAAAATTTTCACAAAAATAAAGAATTTAATGACTAAATTTAATACACTAATGTTCAGTTAAGTTTAAATTTATGATAACTACAGTAGTAAAAAAATATGTATGTATCACTTTGTCTGATTGTGGGCAGCGAATAATATATATATATATATATATATATATATATATATATATATATATATATATATATATATATGAATAAGTGAGTATATATGGTACTAACTAGATCTGCACAAAATATATACAATGTACAAAAATTATATTTGGCAGGTTCATTTGTTAAAAAACCAGAGGACCACATTACTGCAATGTTTAATTATTTTTATAATTATGTATTTTTAGTTTCAGTGTTTGTAAAAAGCAAACCTTGTTAGCACAATTCAGAAAAATAGAAGGAAACAAAAAATGACTGAAGGTAAATGCATGAAATTTGTAGGCATGTTTCTATGCACATGTAAATAACCCAATTAATGTTCCATGTAGTTACACAATTTGTCATACAGGTTTTTCAAAATCTAGTTCTTTAGCTGCACTGCAGACATATCTGGCTATTTTGGTTCTTTGATATTGTCATTTAATAGGCTAATTGTATAATCTTTAAACTGATCCAGAAATATGGTCCTGACAATTTGGTGGTGAAATTAGCCACAGGAGAGGTTTAATACCAATTGCAAATAAAGTATATGTTTTCTCAGTCATCCAGAGATGACAATCAGTGCTAATTAATATTGAGTTTTTTTGGCAGTATTGAATGAAAATTGGAAATTAATTATTATGAGGATACAGCACTCCATATTAAAAGGTTCTTCATTATAATAGGGTTCACATTATAAGAGAGTACAGTCACAGATCCAATTACATTAGGTGGCTTGGTTTGTTTGATTGGTGTTAACAGTACTTTTAACATATTATTACCTAGATCATAATGAAGAAATGGGAACTTAGTGCTGTACCCAAGAACAAACTAAGGCTATTTATCCAGGTTTATCCAGGTTGGTCTGACCAGGGATCAAACCAAACAACCTATGGATTATTAGTCCAGCACTATACCAATTGTGTTGCTGCCAAAGCTCCCTTATTAAGTAGTAGCAAATGTATGCCATTATAAGTTGTGGTAATACCATCAGGGAGTGCTGTATAAATACTATTAAACTTGTGTAAATTAAAACAGCAAGTTCTTGTGGGATTATGACTTGATCTTGTCTTAGTATCAAATATGGCACTAGGATGTCATTCATAACATTGTTAAGTGTCTAAATTGTACAACTTGAAGCATCACAAGTAACACTCATTGAATTTTGCAGTCATGAAAAATGTCTGCATTTTCACACATATCAACTGTGATTCCACTAGAGACTGTTGTTACATCTTCTTAATTCAGGACATTGGTACACTATAGTAGTACATCAGAAACTACAGACCACTGCATGTATATCAATACCTTCAGCATTGGAATTTATTTGAAATAGCAATAAAGTTTATTCAGAACTTTATTCAATAGGATTTGTGCTAGTAATTCTAGAAAAAGAGTTTTCATCTTGCAGTCAAGTCTTCCATTAAATGCAAGCCTTGCTGGTAGTAATAGTGTTATATAACATATGTCAGCTCATTAAGCAATTAAGTCAAGAGAGAGGTTACATGCTATATTATTGGGTTAGCAGAGTGTAAATTGGTGTAAATGAGTTAAATTTGGTAGACTTTTCATGTTAGAATAGTAATAATGATTTGAAAAGATGTATTTATTTCAAAAGATATGCTTTTAATTTTGGTATTTTTAAAAATAATATATTGATTCTGTTGAATTTGGAGATTTGGGGACATCTGTTGAGTGAATTTACTTTTTCCATGTTGTTGAAAAATATTCAGTTTGATTAATGATCATATAAGAACAATTATCACAGTGTGCTGTGTGCAAGCATTTATAATAACACTCAAGAATAACTAAAAACTTTTGGTTAAAAGTCTTCCCTTGTGCTTCAACAAGCATATTCAGACAACCAACTGCGCATGATCATTATAATGGATGCATATAATGAGATTAACTGTAGTGACTGGATGATGTCAGAAGGTTAACTTTTCATTTCTAAATTTATCAGCATCATTTGCACCTGATATCAGTTTGTGAGTTATTTCAAGGTGAGTTGTTGATCATTGATAATGTTCTGGAATGAAACTTGTCTTCTGATTGGGTTCATTGGCTGGTCAAGTGATCTACAGATTAGATTATGAGAGTTCTGAGCACTGCTCTGCCTTCTTGATCAGCCATCTTGGTGTGTCCATGGGAAAGGCCACCTGACAGTTAATCAGCTCTCATAATTCCATGGCATAATATACCAATAATGTATTAAAGGTTCCATTATGGCCGACAAAAACAAACATATTTCTGAAGTAAAATGTTCCAACATTCTGACCTTTAGATACACCTGGTTCAAAAATACAATTACATTAACTTCTTTGTGTTTAACCTCTCCCAAAAATTGACTGATAAAACAATGTGGGGTTATTATCTATGATTAATTTCATACATTTTTTTTAAAACTTAAATTCTAACCTTTACAATGAACAAAACTATATATATTCTCTGGCAAAGTTTAAACATACATTAAAATTATTTTAAATAGCCAGAGCTCTTGTTAATAAAGCACCCATAACTCATTTTCAAAGCTGTATTTATAATCATCTGTTATCTTCTCTATTGAATGGAATAATCAATTTATTTATTCATGCTATGAGTTTTCTTAAAGAAAATATTTACAAAAACCTACATCTGAATAAACTGGAAATCTCACCCAATCATAACAATACTGGACTTTTCGAGTCAATAATGGTAATCAATAACAGCTTTCATTCCTGAAAGGAGTTCATGTAAAAAGTTTTGTTGTATATTAAAATGAAATCTAATGAAACTCCTTGCCATGAAACTAAGGCTATAGTGCTTTTTGTTTGTTTTCATGAATCATCACATTTTTTCTAAAACATGTGAAAAAAGCTGTCATTGCTTTCAATATTACTGAGGACACACACACAATTTGAAGAGACAAATTTCACCTTTATCTTGGTGAGCCCAAAATAAAAATCAAGGTGTTCCTTCTACATACATCATGCTGGACATATGTATATGATATCAAACAAAATATTAGTGTAAAATATTAGGCAATCAAGTGTAGATAGAAAAATCAAAGTTAACTTCAGTTGTCAGTTTAAAAAGTTGGATTTTTTAAAATTATATAAATTGAATACAAATGTTTCAATGGAAACAAAATTCCGCTAAAAAACAAAATGATAAAAATAAGATGCTGAGTGTGTGTTCTTGATTGTCACTCAAACTATTTTATATTAACCTATTTAAGGAACAAAAAAGCCTAACACTCAAATCCAAATATAAAGACTTACCATAAAGAGCAACAAAAAAATTCACTGTTAGATAATCAAAAATCTTGTGTAACAACTGTGACCTATATGCAATTTTTTTTCTAAATAAGCTGTTATTGTATTACGTTTTCCCCCAAGGGAACTGTTTTCCTTTAGTGTTGTTGTATGATGGATTGTTAGTGTCCAATCCAGGAGTGAAAGCATTATACCCTACAAGACAACACTGTTTAAACATAATCAGTGAAAGATGAAAACATTATATTTGTTTTGTATGATATAAAGTGATGTCAGTGCATAGTATATATAACAACTAGAACAGGTACTGCCAGCATGTGCAACTTCCTCAAGCCATGCTGTAAGATTTAAATTAGTGGGTGGAAGTGGTTTGCAGGCTTTACAGTCCATATTTGCACATCACAAGCATGAGGTACTGTAGAATCAGCAGTTGGGTATAATATCACAGAGTCAAATAAATCCCCATTCTTAATTAACTAACCAATCAGAATCTGGCAATTTGTCATGTGATAATGTACTATAAAGATTCATGACTTGAAATGATAAAGGAAATACTGGGGGAAAAAACAATTTTCCAGAGATATTTTACATCAGCTAGGGACTGTTAACATTTATCTTCAGGAAGGACAGCTCAATATATTTGAGTGTTCAATTCAATATGATATTTGTTTACCATCTTTCCTTTGGCCCAAAAGGAAGTAACCTAATGGCTTTTAATTCAGTGGAAAATAGTTCTATTTTTGTGCTTTACAAAAAGCACATCTAATACTTGAAATAAATTGTTTTACATTCACAACTAAAATTATTTTACATTCATAACTAATTCTGCTCCCATTAACAAATTCTTTCCACATTATGTGAGCATCTGGTGTGGGCTGTACTACAAGGCAACCAGAGTATGCAAATGCAATGGTTCATCTCAAAATAAAGGAACTTCAAATGGGTCTATTCAACTCTGTAAAATTTACCAGATAAAAGTAGACAATGATGCTTCTCAAAAGAATGTATTACTCCTAAAGCACCAAGATTTTGATGTTATTTATAAAGTACAACCAAAGTGTCCATGTCAATATTTTTTCAGGTACTCCCCATTAAGGCAAGAGCTGTTACTCAGTGCATACAAATTGGGATGTTAAAGCAAAATTAATTCAGTGAATACTTTAATATCTATAAATGTTCCACACAGCACACTTATATTATCATTAATCAAAATGAGTAATTTTCACAACTTGACAAAAGTAAAATCACTGAAAAAATGTCCTCTACCTTGTTGATAAATAGAAATTCCCCTTCCCCCATCACTCAAGAATGGCCATCTCCATTTTCACTGTTGAGGGCAATAATTTGATTCTGCATAATTTGACCTTATGACCTTATATTATACTCTGCCTTATTTATTTTTCATATTTCAGTCCATCTGACCACAAAGTCCCAAATTCACCCATTTTGGCCTAAAAACATTAGTGTCATTTCCATGTAGCCACAATGTTTTCTGTACCTTGTGTGAAACTGTATCAAAGTTAGTAAAAATAAAGTAAAAACTATTCACACATTCAGCATGGAAATTTCAAGCAATGAAACTTCAGGATTTGTACATTTCCAAAATGTTATGTTTTTTTATTGTTTATTTGTTTTTGATAGTCCTCTACACAGCCAATGAGATATCTGGTTTAGTTATTTGTTGTAAGGGATCAGCTTTCTTTTTTATTACAATTAAGAGTACTTACATTTTTATTTGGAGTGTAAAGACAAACGTTGGTCACAGACTCCTTGTGGATAACACTAATGAAGTGAGTTGGGTGATTTGGGGGTGGGAGTTGTGGTTTTGACACCATTTTAAGTACATGGTATCCTATACATGGTAGCCAGTATGTTTGGTTGAGGAAAACTGGGAAGAACTACCAACCCATGGGAGGCTCTTGGCTGGCTTTCTCACATATCCACATTAGCAGAGCCAAGACTCAATCCCATGCAGAGGTCAGATGTCATTGTCAAAGCTTATCACCTTAAACCACCTGGGTTCCTAGGATTGGATGAAATTTAAAAATGCCTGCTATATTCCAGAGCAAGTGATTATTATGCTTAAAACAATGATAAGAGCAAATCTAGATGTAGTTAAAACAGCATGTTTCTGCCTTGTACAGGAACAACTTTTAGAATGATCATTATAGGTGCCAAAATATTAGATGAAAACCTGTCAGTAATACCACTGCTGTGATAAACCACCTTTTTTAAGAGATGACATTCTCAGTGCACTGATTAATCAGTTATAGACTGTGTGTTCTGACCTCTAATGAGACCCCATCTGCAGTGAGAGACCACTTGTTGGCAGAAGGGATGGTCTCTCACAAGAAGTTATATGGTAATAGTCTCTGCTTACTGCAGTCCATCTACACTTGTAGATCTTTTGTTTTTTTCTGTATAAGTTTGATCTTCTTGGTCACTTGTATTAACTTGTATTATGGCTTGGGATAAACAGATTATCATGAATCACTATGACCTATGTACTTTTAATGGAATTTTGTTCAAGAGAGTCACCTTAATTTACTTTATACTTCAATTTAATTTAAATATACATCATTTACAGTGTTTGGCCAAAGCCTTCATTCCAGTACTTCCGTGGTCATTTTCAATATGAATGATTTGGTAGCAAAATAGACTCAATACATGCTTTTAATATTTTAATTTATATGCAGAATTATTGTTAATTATTTTAATGTTCTCCAGTGCATGTGCTTTTCCACTTTTCTAATTGACAAAATGAGTCACTACTTTTTTAAATGTTCATTTAAGAAAAATAAACTGACTTGTATTATTTACTGTTGATAAAAATAGACAGGCTCATAAAAATGACAGAACCATGACATGAAATCAGTTTCAGGATTTTGATCATGTGATTGGCATCTAAAACAGTAGATTCTTATCTGCATAAATTTTATGTTTTCAGGGTATTGGAAACAAAATAACTACATTTTTTCCATAATTTATATTCATTATCATGAAACTGAACATCTGACTCCTACATGTATTTTCATCTTTTCTGTCCTAATGGAGTGCAAGGATCTGAGTGACAATGTGCGTTGTCTTTGGACCCTCTTTTGAAACTTTTTGTGCAGTCTTTGAGCCTGGAAACACAACTTTCACCAGTTTAGTAAATTGATCTGCAATGAGAAATGGTAAATTTTGCTGTGCAACAGAATTTGCAAATCAAAACTCTGCAAGATTCATGTTTAATCCAGTCCAAAAGACCTTATGAGTTGGTTTGTTTGGTACAGAAGAAATCATCAGTTCCATATGATGGTGTCTGCATATGCTTGGTTATATATTTTCTTCCTCCATATATTATCTTAAAAATCCACATAGGTGTGTTGTTAAAGCATCAGTTTCATTTGTCACCAGGATATCATCTATAATCATCAACATCTAATAATACATTATTAAAGTAGTTTCACCAGTCATTATAGATTCTACATGACTTTTGAGGTCTCCATTTGCATGATAGTTTAAAATTATAGTCTCTATTGTGTTCATTTTATGGAAGTTTTAAAAAAAAAAACAGGGTCCCAACTGAGACTGTTCACACCTGATTTAAAGTTGTATCACACTCTATGCCTGAACCCAATTGTACTTCAAATCAACAATTGGAATTGTAGGAAGTGGTTCCCCAATATTTGTGGTATTTTTTTTAACCAACATCTATGTATATTCTACTGTAATCTCTGTCCTGTGAAAAATGTTCAAATTTTAAAGATTTTACTGGAATATTAGAATATTTATAGCCTGCTTCCAATCAACTAACAGTATATTTTTTGAATGTGCTTTCTAATATGTTATATCAGTTATCTAACTTGATAATTGTTTTGTTATGTGATGCTTTTAAAATAAATGTATATTTTGCATGTGCTGCTATCATTTTCAAATCCCAGGTTGAATTATAGCAACAGTGATTTAAAAAAATATATTAAGCATGAAAGAAAAAAAATTATTATATAACTGTGCAAGCAAAACTAATACTATTTCTGGGTTACTTTGAACAAGTCTAAATACACATTATTTTTGTGTACAGAGGACTATCTGGATTTTTTAAATAAAATCATATGTATACAGGTTAACTCTGTTATTAATGATATTATCTGTAATAGTTAAATATTTATATTAATTTGTTCAAGGCTTGCAGGGTACTAAATCATTACAATATAAAACTGGTGATATTGCACTAAAATGACCTATATTCAAACTGGTTTGTCAGTTCATTAATTAAATCCAGATATGAGCAAGGTAACCAGTCAGTGTAGGAGTTATTTGGCTGCTGATGAATATGGTTGGCTGGCAACCCCAAACCTTATATTAATAATGATATCACACATTGTATGCCAACTTGCACACAAGCCACTTCATATTCATTCAATAGGGGAAAAACACATCATTTAATAGCGTGGGGAAATTTGTTCCTCTTGGTATGTTTCTGATAAATACTATTTGTAACCCAGTGACTACCTTTGATTAATGCATACCTTGAGGAGTTTACTGATAGATAAAAGGGGTCACTGATCAAATCACAGAAGAGTGAGCACAGAACACTTAAAGTAATATGGAGGGATACAGAAATAGGGTTGTTTAGGAAACTTTCAATTAATCTCAATACATCATGATTTCATGTGACATATAGCATTTGTCAAAGTCAATCATTTGTATCATTTTAAAGTACTTGTCAGTGTTCAGTGGAAAAAAGTCTGTAAATTAGAACCATCATAATTTCTCTCAGTGAATTTAATTACTCATTATGGTATTGGGTACAAAAATAGAGATTATTATCCAAAATAAAATATCAGTCACTATTATTTATGCATCATGTTTATGTTTTGTTATAGGTATTTTCCCAGGCTACTTCAATTATCAGTACTAAAGGACCCCAATCCAAAATGATACACATTTTTATAGCTAAAATAGACACTTAAATAATAGTGATCTTGAATATCTTGAAGAGGATTCTGAACTTACTAAAAAAATCCAATCAAAAACAGACAAAATTGTTGGGAAACATACTCAAGTTAGAGAAAGATAAGATCCAGTTTGGTTAAATTACATATACATGTACATACAATTTCCATAATCAAATTGACTCAAACTTCATTTATTTTGAAAAGCATAGAAAAATCCCTGTTTGTGTTAGTATATGATTTTATCCATGTACATATCTTTCTCTTTCCTTCCATGTATCACCCCTTCTATCCTTCTGAGTGCCTGGCATAGTTGCAAGATTTCTGACTTTTTATAGATCACTTAATTCTATGCACCAGTGGTCATAGACCCAATTCCACATTTGAAAGTGAAAGTACCTGAGTGAGTGCAGTACTCATCTGTGCAAACTAGGTCACAGTGAACTAATTTTAATGCATCTACAATTGGGGTATAGCAGGAAATTCATTTTTCAGGAAAAAATAATTGGATGTACTTTCTTAACAAAACATGTATTAAAAATGCTTTCTGTTGTTTGTGTGGTACCAGTATCAACATGTGCTTCTGTCACTGCTGTAATAAAATCTACATGATCAAAACTTGGGCTCATGTTTCATTATGAAATTTTAGTAAAATCAATGCCAGTAAATCCTGGCAAATGGTTAATGATTTCAGGAACCTGTATTTATTTATTATGTTATCAAATGATTATTAGCTGATGCTCATGTGAGGAAAAATGTTAATATAAAGGTTGTTATCAATTAAATCACTTTTGCTTTAGGATAAAGTCACTTTCTTGGTCAATAAAAATGGGAATATAAATTTATTACATAATAATTTAATCTAATATAGTAAATCTGAAGTTAAATATAGTTATTTTATCCCTATTTTTGTGCCACATACCCAGATGGAAAATATTTAGGTGTTTTCCCTGATGTCCACACATTGAAAATCTAGTCAGTCCAAATTAAACTTGTATAAATCCGAATTCATTTTGAAATTTCATTAACACTGCAAGACAGATGTATTTAGTAAGAATTAATTTAGAGGAAGTATATGATAAAAAGAAAACACATTCCTGTTTTATTATAAGTATATCACAAGATCTCTTTTGAGGTGGCTTATAAATACCTTTTAGCCTGATAGCCTCAACAAATCATTATACCATATAAAACTCGTTTTTTTCCATTGATTCGAGAACAAAATTCACATGTAGTTTTGTGCATGTACCAAACAGACTTTAATTCTTTCAAGGTTACGTTTTACATTTGGATTCAGCTCTTTAAGTTATATACAAGAGATTTGAACAAATAAAATGCTTTTGTATCATCATTGCCAAGGTGGATGCACAAATGAAAAATGTGCTGTAGTTGATCCAGTGAAACCATATATTGTATTGTATAAGTGACTGTTACTTTAAAACTATGACAAGAATGAAAATATTTATTCTGCAATCAGGATCAGAAAAAAAGACAAATTGTTAAAAAATTGGTCTAGATTATGATTCTTCCCATCCTAGCTAACTATTTGAATGAAGCTACAACTTGACTGTATTAATAGGAAACAATTTTGCTTCCATAGTTGAATATGGTAACCTTAATCCATATACAGACAGAGGCAAAACATTATCACTATTACTAATTCAGGGAGCTCTTCATACAGGTATCATGTTCAGATGGATTTGGGTCAGATGGATTTGGGTCAGATGTGTGTAAAGGTTCTTGAATGGTACTCTGAAGATGGTAGTATCAGAAGTACTCTGAAGATGGTAGTATCAGAAGTTCACCTTTGACAATTCAGATTATAGATGGTCATGCAAACTGCTTGATAATGTAGCAATGTGTGCCACTAATTTTGCTTCCATAGTTGAATATGGTAACCTATCCATATATAGAAGCAAAACATCACTGTTACTGATTCAGGGAGCACTTCATACAAGTATCATGTTCGGAGGGATTTGGGTCAAGTGTGTGTAAAGGTTCTTAAATGGTACTCTGAAGATGGTAGTATCAGAAGTTCACCTTTGAAAATTTAGATTATGGATGGTCATACAAACTGCTTGATAATGTAGCAATGTGTGCCACTAATCTGTGGAGGTATAATTTTGTCGACAAAATGATCTATATCTGTTTGTTGGACAAAAAAGTAGGTATATTAGTTTCATCTTGGTGTCTCCATCTGAATGTCCACCCATAATGGTTCTTGTAAATGCAACAACATCTTCACTGTTTATTACAGAGGAAAGACTTGGCATGTTGGTTGCTTTTTGGGGGGGACATTTTTAATACATTATTTGACCATATCGTTTGGAGGAAATAGAAGGTACATGCCTTTCCCAAGAACCCACTGTCCTGGACAGGTATTGTGTGTGTGTGTGTGTGTGTGTGTGTGTGTGTGTGTGTGTGTGTGTGTGTGTGTGTGTGTGTGTGTGTGTGTGTGTGTGCATGTGTTATTTAGATTTATAATATAGCTTTAATAATTTTTTAGTCATATCGCTACGTTGACTACCGTGAGACAGTTTGGTGATGTCTAGCACTGGGGCATTATACCGAAGACATGTGGCACAATGTACCACCCAGTCACATTATCCTGACACCAGGCCTACCAGTCCTAACACGAACCTCTTAATGCTGAGTGCCAAGTGAAGCAGCTGTTAGTACCATTGGTATGACTTGGCCGGCCTTCAAACACTCCTGCATTGAAGGCGGACACTCTAGCCACTAGGCCACCGGAGCAGTCTGGATTGGTATTGTGACCCTTGGTTTATTTATCTGACACTCTAACAGCTGCACTACTGTGGTTCCAGATTACAATCCTACAGGGTGTAGATTTGCAGAAATCATCTGAAATTTCTGATTCAGGGGCCTTACAGCATTGCTAGAGATAACAAATGTTTTCAATGTTCATCTCAGTTAATTTATGTATTTCAGTTTATTTTAGTAAAGTTTCTAAAACTTTTTGAGATGTATGATGCATGTAAGCTTTTTTCATACTGAATCTCACTGCCTTCTTTATTGTTTACACTCCTCCTCCCCCCAAAAAACCACACAGTGCCTCCCTCACAGTACTACACTCCTCCCCCACCACTTACCAGACCAGACTTTTAACATGGAGTCATAGCTGGAAGGCACATCATATACATATACAATTAAACCCCACCTAATGTCTGCCCTGATACTGAGATCACCTCTCTATAGTAATAATAAATTCAATATTTAGGCACACTTATTTCCTTCATTGTTTTACAATCTCGTAACTGAAACCAACCCACTGTTACTGGTATGTATTAGAACCAGTCATTTCAAACCTTGTTTGAAGATTTTAATGGATTTTTGACCACATAATAGCAGCCATGAAAGTTGATCAGTCATGAATATAGTATCATGAAAACATTCACTCACACTATTCATTAGTTAGTGTTATGTCAGTTGTTAGTTTTGGTCATGTATTTGACACTTTTAAAAAATTTGTGGAAATAGATTAAAGTTCTGAAATGCATGGGTTGTCAGAAAAATTTATATGACTATATGCCATTTATACTCGTTTGTAAGTCCAGTCAAATTGCAAACACCAGAGATCCTGATCTGCTATATCATAATGTGCCTACAGATCAGGGTCAGTGTTGATTGTTCTACTGATTACTCATAACAAACTCCACAGATCCAGATCTGTCAACATGTATTTGAAAATCTAGGTCTGTGCATTTTGTAGTTGGACTTAAAAAAAAACAGTACATTCATTATTAATCCTTCTCAAACTCCTGCCTGTAAAATGTATTTGTTAGAATTTTCCTTGACTGCTACCTGATTCTATATTTCTCCTTGAATAAGTTGAGAAAAATTCTTACAATATTTTCAATTATGTTATGACACAGGAACGTACTTTTCATATAAAAAATAGTTTTGATGGATGAAGCTACAGATTTTGATCCATATGGAAATTTTTCTTGTTGTGAGGTGGTTATGGATTGGGTATGGAATAAATTATGATCCCACAAACTTTTCAGCCCATATTTGTTCCATGTAGATTACTGAAGCGTTCCATTTGGAATCCAAAAGAAATGATTGTAGTAGAATTGATTCTTTTGACCTGTTGTACCTTGCTGGTTCTCCATATGCATTAGCTGTCTAATCAGATGATAGCTATCTCTTTGGCAAAAATCATTCCCTCCTTTCATCCATTATACATATATACATACTTTTATATACAACAAGAGCTATATCATGTCAGAATGATGAATATCCTTCTTAGTAATTATTTTGGGTTCAATTTATTTTATATCATTCATATTTGATAAGGAAATGTAATCAGATGGCATCTCTAGTTCAGCCGTAGTCATGGTACTTTACAAATTGATTCTTGTGTTTGTGTTCAGCTTTTTTATTCTTTTCATTCTTTTGAATAAATTTCTGTTGTTCTAGTTTTAATGCCATTTTTCAGCACACAATAGACTATACGTGGTAACCTACATAACTGGTGGAGGTAGAACCTGGGAAAACCCCACCAAGAACCCATGACCCACAGGATGCTAGTGGCAAGCTTTCTCACATGCCTACATTGGCTCTGCCCGAGACTGAGGAAATGTTACAGTAACTGGTAGAAGTGAGCGCTTTATACCAATCAGTCACCTGGGACCATATATAAATATAGAATATATGTATAGAATGTATGCTGTATCAATGATATACTAGGAGATGTAAACATTTTTTTTAAAAAAAGAGATGAGGCTTGCTGAGTTTCCTTTTAATGAAGTATTTATACAAGTAGTATGTCATTGATGCAGCATACATACGATACATATATTTTATTTTATTTCACATAGAGATACATATATTTGCCCTTTTAATTGAGTTCAGATTTACTACAGGCAGCTGTGTATTGACTGAGTGAATGAATAATTCACATCCCTGAGTGTGTAGTTTTATGCCTTTTGTGGTTATTCACACTCACTTTTGCATTTTGATAAGTTGATTGTTTTCTTTTTTTAGTTTCTATTTTTTTTTTCACATTGATTAAATCAATGTAATACACACTTATGAATTAAACATGAAAGATGGTTTTAATGATGAAAGTAGACTGCTACAAACACTTGGTTAGTTACACCATTTACAAGAAGTCTTTGTTCATGTACCAGCACATGGAAATTGATGTGGAATAGAAACTAAGTGAAATGATGAGCCAACAAGAGGTAATTAAATATTTTAATATATTTACAGTTGATCTAAGTCATTATTCTGCTTTAGTAACAGTACCACTGATCATAAATGCTCTCTCTGTTTCTGGTTGGTTTGACTTTAAAACTCTGTCTCTGTCTCTCTCTTATCCTATGGTTGATTTGACTTAACTTTTACCATCATTTATAAGTCCAGAGACATCATGGGATGACACAATTCACAAACAGAAATCAATATCTTGCTACAATGGTCATGTGTGTGTGTGTGTGTGTGTGTGTGTGTGTGTGTGTGTGAGAGAGAGAGAGAGAGAGAGAGAGAGAGAGAGGTGCCTTAAATTTAGAAATTTTCATTTTTAACATTTTATCTATGACTGCCACATCTAAGCATCGCCTGTAAATAGCTCCCGAGCCCCACTGATGCATATATGCAGTGTCAATAAGCCTCGTTTACTATCCCAGTGTTGCTTATATGCATATAGTTCATCAGTACTCAAAACCTCAGTGTCTCATATATGTGGACATAACAACTATGTTAACTAAACGTTGATTGGTTGAAAGTACAGAAGTTTATATATTTTTGATTATCATAACCAATGAGAAGACATTTTGATACAGGTTTTAAGCTGAGAGGTTAAATTTAGATACACTGGAAGAGCTTTCCTGCAATTTCCAAAACACATTTAGTTAACTTGATAAACGATGTTGGATTCCGATTCATATATGAGCAACTTTGCAGGGTTCATTGCAAGCAATATCAAAGAGATTAATGGATCATTCTTAGAAAATGGATCAGATATTGATGTTGATTCCATTTTGACACCAGATTTAAGTGATTTTGAATTGGATGACCAGGAGGACATAATCTCACATGCACAGTGGAGTGATGACCTCACCATGTTCGAGATCAATGATTTCGATTCTTATGTTGGTTCAATAATTAAGCTTGGACCACTAAGCAGTGAGAAAGATTTTTTTTCACAAGTCTGGTGGAAAAGCTTGTGAAAGAAACAAACAATTATGCCCCCCAAAAAATGGAAGGCCAGAAGCAAGACCATGGTACGAAACCAGAATTATGGAAATGTTGGCATATCTTGGAATATACAAGATGTGTGTAAGGGAAGGGAGGAGATATCAAATTTTCATAGGATGCAAACAATGCCAAGTTCATTTATGTGAGGATAATGACCTTCTTGCGAGGTAACACTGTCAACTTTGTAATTATAGTGTGGATTTCATTTAAGTTTTTATATGTACATATGTAAATATTGGATTTATTTTGGGCAATTCAAAACAGTTTACATGACTGGGATTTCTATTATGATGGAATGTAGTAGTATATAAAGTGGAAATATTTGAATAACATACACTATACAAGGTAAGCTGTTTTTTATTTCTCTGAAAGTCAGCAAAAACTAATGAAATAATGAATATAAATGTAACCATGTTTTTATTGTCAGTTTCTGTAGTCAGCCATGATGTTCCAGTATTCAGCCTAGCAAATAGCCTCAGTAGTCTCAGTAATTGATATGATAGCACTCAGCAGTAGTGAAACTACATAACAGCTATAGTAGCTAAAGGGTTAAATATTATTATTATTATTATTATTATTATTATTATTATTATTATTATTATTATTATTATTATTATTATTATTATTATTACTTTATTTAAAGAGGGTAACACAATTAGCTAAGAACTAATCTACCTTGATGCCCTTATTCAAATGAATTTTTGTTAGCTGCATTTCTGAAGCCACTTGATATACTGTGTTTGGAAAAAGAAAATAGAGTGGGCATATACAATCCATTTTTAGAACATTATATGTTTAAGAAACAACAACAACAACAACAACAACAAAATACAATATGTGTACCATATAACTGAGAAATTGTAAAATGTCAACATGGTTTGCAACTTTATATCATTAATAAACACTGTTGATAAATCATAAGGAGAGTGCACACATATCATTATAATAAACACTTTCTTGTAGGTTACATGGTGTAATTTATATTTCAAGGTTTTAATCAAGCCCAAATCCCTTTTCTCTGTCACTCCACATTATTGCATAGTTTGTCTGTTATGTATGAGAGAGAGAGAGAGAGAGAGAGAGAGAGAGAGAGAGAGAGAGAGAGAGAGAGAGAGAGAGAGAGAGAGAGAGAGAGAGAGAGAGAGAGAGAGAGAGAGAGAGAGAGAGAGGAAGGGGGGAGAAGAAAGGATGGTAATGAAAATGTGTACCATATTATATTCATTTAGAAAATGGGGATTATTAATACTTTTTATCATTATTTTCATACCAATACCAATAGTATTGGTATATGAAGTTGCTTTTCACCAACATTTTAAATGCTATATTATTTTTAATGTATGTGGTATAAATTTAACTAAATTATTGGGATTAAAAAGATTATTTGCCACTGTTTACTTTACTGCTTTTTAAATGTTGTATTAGTTTTGATTTTGTAAATAATACAGCAGATGATCTAACATCTCACAATACATGGATTTAGTTTATACAATTATCAGTTTCGTACAAACCCTTTACCTCCTCAAGCTCCTCTTCTCAGATTTTGATATTTTTCTTGCTGTAGCAAAACAGATACTGATGGAAACAAACAAATTATTTCTATCACATTTTCTTATGTTTGATTTTGCATGTGAAAAACTAATTTCATTATTTCATTATGCCTTGACAGAAATCATGATTGCCATTGATAACACTGATACCAATCTCTTCATCTCAAATGTGCTGACACATATTTGTTTTAAATTTTCATGGACCAGAAATATCTGGAGATTTTCAAATTAATGCCTCGGGGTTAGATTTTCATGAAGTTAATAAAAAGATTCAAAATTTTTCACTGCAGATATTAAATTGTGTCCAAATTACCTGAATTTTCATTAGCCAGAAGTCCAGGAGAAAATAATTTGTTACAAGGTGGTTATAATATTAAAATGCTTAATTTCATGGTTTATATTTCTGCTTTGTTATTTTTCAGATCAGACCATATTTGAAGACCTCTTATTGGAATGTTCATTTTTCTCCCGCTTTCCAGAGGTAAGATCTGAGTCAACTGCATACTTCTGCCAAACACACATTATATTATCAAGGTAGAAATGTGCAGCGTGTTTTCTTTAACTGAAAATTGGGGTTAGCGAAATCACCTCTTTATCTCAAATAAAAGTGGAAACTTTCAGAATATTCAATTAAATTAAAAAGTTAGGGTAGGGCTTGAAAATATGATCATGTGTGTTTTTACTGTACTGTTAATTTTTTGGTGAGATTATTTAAAATAGATTAACATGAATCCAACAGTTGTGCAGTTCCTAGACTAAACCCTGAAAGGCAAGATAAAATATTTTCACTTTTAGAAAAAGTTATAGTTTTGTATGGATTCAGAAAATATAAGTTGTAACAGTAATTATGTTATAAAAGTGCTGTACAAAATGGAATTATGATAATTTTGTATATGTTGAATATTATTATGATTCAGTTTTCTAAATAGGATGTTTAATGCAGTTACATTTTAGGTAAGCAGGCAAAAATGTTTGCCATATTGTACAAGTAGTGTTAGATGACAAAGTATCACTATGTGTGGAATAATAATAATAATAATAATAATAATAATAATAATAATAATAATAATAATAATAATAATAATAATAATAATACTTTTTTGTAATGGGTGAATCATGTTGTTAAGGACTATTTTCTATTAAAGCACACTTGAGAAAAATGTGCAGCAATCTACATGATACAAAAGATAATAGTGATTACTATTTATTATTATGCATTCTTGATACTCTTGATACAGTATTATTAATGCTAAATTATATTAAAAATCTGTTAGCACATGTAGTATGTATAGTAGTAGTTGTTACAATTATCCTCAAATGCTGTATTTTCTGCAGATTTTACATGCATTCAAAGCTTATTCCACAGAACTGTGCTTTTGGTTGATGAAGTATTTCATTTAATGTTGATCTCAACTGGTAGTGTGTTCAATAAGGCCCAAATAAATTAGGAAGATACTCTAGTACAGCTCATGCAGACATATTTATATACAAGAACTGCCATGTGCTATTTAGTTTTCCATTTTACCTTGTTTACTGGCAGCTTGATTATTCAGGACATGAAATGAACAGATTTATTGCACATTTTCAAAAAGAGAACCTAAAGTGTGTTTGTAGATATCACCTGATAAACGTTGTAGGGTTTTTATAGTCATAGAATATTTGAGGTCTTTATTTACCAGGCACAAGTTCATATCAAAAGATGTAATAAATTATACTTTGATTTGTTAATGGTAAACCTTTACCTCTGAATGTGCGTCACAGGTATCTGATGTCGATTTATTCTATTATTTTTTTTCTGCATTAAGTTTTCCAACAGCATTTGTAAACAAGTGTGATCTTTTTACTAAAAGAATCTGTTTTTCAAGTGTTCAGGTTTTATTTAGCATTTTGTCACTGTAATGATTTAATACCTCATTTGACTAAATATATAATTGATATAAAAGGTTTAAAATCTTTCAGATTTTATGAAGATTTAATGTCTTTCAAATTTTATGAAGAAATTTGATTTATTATTTCAGGTTTTGATGAAACCTATCTTGGTTACTATACACATCCTTACTTTGAAAGTTTTTTTAATGTGAACTTGGTTAAATAGCTTTCTGATGATGCATCATAAGAGAAAGTCTTGAATTTTTTTAAAAAATGCAGTTTTATATGATAATTGTAACCCAATATTTAAAGGACCATGTAAAAGACAAAAGTCATCAAGGTTTTAAATGAGATCCACACAATAATGTGTTCCTGCATCGGATTGTCTGAGCTAGTTGAGACTTGGCTAACTATTTCTGATTTGATTTTAATCAAACTTAATTAATAGGTTAACTGAGCTAGAAGTTGGAAGAGTTTTATTACAGGCAAGACTCGTGCATTCAGCTTGCATTTGATTGGCTGAGTTCTCTGCCAATTGAGAGACTATTTTTAATTTGATTTTGAATAGTGTTATATTATCAAGATCCTGGTTGAGTATGATGATGAGTGAGATAAACACCTATAATTGACAATTCTTGTTCCTGATTGCCTGAGATTACATATGAGAGAGTGATGTATGTAAGGTGAAGTTGTTTGCATTTAAAACATACACAGTGGAGAAAATGTTGGCATACCTCTATGCTACTTTCATGTAATGTGGCTGACATTTTTTTGGATATTGTACTTTTGGAAATTGTAAATGATCTTAGCACACTACTAACTAAAATGACTGCTCCCTTGTGCTTCAAAAATCAACCTGAATTTGTCTAAAGTACACTATCCTTGGTAGCTATTAAAATAGGAAAAATTAATTTTGCCAGATGTGAGAATACCAGCTTCAGAAAGTGCAATGAATAAATTACCAAATACATTAAATGTAAAAAAAAGTTATTGGCTCTTTTTTTTAACAATTTACATCTGAAGTTTAGGAAGTGAAAATGAGCAAGTGGAGCTAGCACTTTGTTGAAAGGCCAATCATACACAAAATAAAGGGAATTAGAGGTTCTTTGAACAATGCGTAAGATATACAAAGTCTTTTATAAATAGCCAGTATAACTAGTGAGGAAACCATGGGAAATTCTTTTTCTTTAAAATTCTAACCCAATGCTAACTATGAAACTGTAGAGCGCCACCTAAATACATGTAATAATAGTAATAAAAGCCATAATGTTTGAGGCATCAAAACATTGATATAAATCATGTCACTACACTACTTTGCTATTTTGTTGAAAAAATGTGTACTTGTTTCATCATGTGATAAATATAATCTAATATTTGTGTTTATCTTTAATGAAAATTTTATTTCTTAAACAGTTTCAATTTTCTGCTTACCAGAGTTTGCAAACAAAACAAATTGTTAAATTTATTCAACACATATATTTGAAAGGAGCATTCAAAGTCAGATCCCAGGTTTTAATACTGATGGTACTAAATTAAAGTTGAGAGACCATCAAGCTTTTACGTAGTGTAAGCGCATTATGATTAAAGTTAAAGTTGTCATGGTTGTATTCAGGGGATGTAGATCTCACTTCCACAAGTGAGGAGACTAGCTCAGTATATCTGGGTTTTGGTGGTAACTTTCAGTTGACCTTTTGATGAAAAACACTTGTTTTATGTTGTTGTTGTTGTTATAGGGTTTAACGCCATTTTTAGCACAAGATAGGCTATACATGGCGGCCAGTATTAATTGTAGAGGAAGAACCCTGGAAAACCCTGGTAAGAACCACCGACCCACGTGAAGCTACTGGCATGCTTTCTCACTTACCCGAATTAGCTGAGTCTGGACTTTAACTCAAGAAGACAGAGTTGAGATGGCAGTGATCAGTAGTGGACATCGCTTTGAACCACTTGGCCACTTGGGGCCTCTACACTGGTTTTACTCTGCTGTTCAAAGAAAATTTCTTGTGCAATGACTGTTTTTTCTTGTCCATCCATTAGCTCATATTTGTCATTGATACACCTCCTAAACTACTGGGATATTTATAGTGACACTTTTCACACACATTCATTTCAAGGTCTGTTCCAGAATGAAAAGGGTACTCCTTGGATTCTCATCTTGAAAATTGTATCATTTGTCCAAACGATTGGCTCGT
This sequence comes from Potamilus streckersoni, assembly GCA_016746295.1. Taxonomy (NCBI): domain Eukaryota; kingdom Metazoa; phylum Mollusca; class Bivalvia; order Unionida; family Unionidae; genus Potamilus; species Potamilus streckersoni. Next base: position 7,869,851 of record JAEAOA010000768.1, on the reverse strand, counting down.
GTATTAGTATGGAATTTAAACTGGATGACTTGGATTGTCTAGTTGGTCCTAAGTAAAATGGCACTGATATTGGTAGTCATATTGAAAATAATGTTATAATACTTCTCCCAGATTAACAGTCATATTGATATTAAGACTTAATATGTTGTTGATTGTAAATAAAAACGATGCTTATTAGATGCACACTGTGGCTTTCATGATGGCCAGCTTTAACATTTTGTAGTGGCTACAGTATACTTCTCCTGAACAGATGTTCATTTCATTACTGGTTTTCACAGATCAGACTTCTTATACTTTTTAGTTGGTCCCAAATAAAAATAGTGACAGACCTCCAGTTGTAACCACCATTTTGGCCATCTTTAAATTCTTGGTTTCACTGCTTTTCCTGAATGGATAATCATGGCAACATAGGATCTTTTCACTGAAAGACTTTTTATTCACAGTAGCTGATCCTAATTGAAAATGGTATCAATCAGAACACCAAAAGAGTAGCGATGGTAGCCATCTCAGTAATTCTTATTTTAACTACTTTTCCAGAACAGATTGTCATAAAGATGTGAACTTTCAGTAAAGACTTCTAATGTCTTGCTTGTCCTCAGTGAAATTAGCTTATAAAATCATGTTGATGATCATGGAGACCATCTTGGAAACCTCTTTATTGCTATGCATCTTGAAGGATGATCATATTGAGATGGGCCCTGTACTATAAGACCTCTCTATATAATATACATGTAGTTGATTCAGATGAAAATTATTCTGGTATGACATCCCAAACTATGTAAGTTTTTTACATCTTCTATTTCGAGGATGGCAGTTTCGGCATGCTTTTTTGGGTAGGATGTAAACATTTATTTCAATATATAGTTTCATTTATTAAAGTAATGTTCTAACCTCCAAAGCACCTGTCTTGATTACCATCTTTAAAAACTTTATATTGTTATTCCTTCTAATAGGCAGTCTTATCAAAAATTTGTTTTTACAAAAACAATTGTATCAGAGTGCAATTGGTTCTAGATGAAAATGGTGCTCATCTAAACTCCAAATTGCTTTGTGCTATCATAAATTTGGTCATATATGAGGAAATATTTCCCCATGTTGTATGATGAAGTACTATACAGCATATATTTAGCAGCTCTGTTCTTTGCTTTTATTACAGTTTCGATACAAGGTTGTTTTTTCTTCATAACATAAAACAGAAGCATCTTTTGTCATATGGCTGACCTGTTCTACTGACATAAATAATATTGAAGTAGATGCAAAGCTGAATCTGAATGCTTGCATAAATTGTCATACATTTACTGGTTTGTTAGTGGTTAGGTGAGTCCTGGACCACTAAGAATTCTCGACTCTATCTATGAGTTGGCTGTTTGAATTTCAATGTGGGATTTACATAATAAAGTAAATTCAGTGCATTACAATTAAATTGCTAGACATAGATCCGACATATGTTGCTGTTATTTCAACTGTTCCTCATTATGTCCAAGTTAATGTTCATTTAATTTGCATTCTATCTCACAATCTCAGGTAAATTTGCTCACATCAGGATCCAAAACAAATTTTACTTTTGATCTTTTATTCCACTTTATTAGATCATTGAAAAGCAACACACCTGCAGTTCGGTACAACCACAACTGCAAGTTTGGAATGTAAGATTTAGAAGATTTATTCCAGTGCTTTGACAACATATGTTCCACCTTTTCATTTTCTCAGTTTGTTGTTAGTCTGATGAGAATGGAGAAAACTAATGAGTCATTGCTCCCAAAGCTTATTGCTTTTTTTTTTTTTTCTCATCACAGACCCATCTAGAAGTTATGTTATTGTCTTGATTATATAATATAAAATCAATCAAGCTCTGCCAAACTCAAATAGAGGTTATGTAGTATCTTACCATATATACTTGCTTATAAGGTTAGTTAAACTGCAAACAACAAAGATCTTAATCTGCCATAGCATATTGCCCATGCATATCAGGGTCTAAGTTTGTTGTACTAATTACTCCTTACAAACTGCACAGACCCAGATCTGTTGGCACTTTATGTGATGGCAGATCTGGATCTATGCAGTTTGCAGTTGGACTGACTTATAAGAGAGTTCATACAGTAAAAGTAAATTCAATCAAGTTCTGACCAGTTCTTTTCCTCCAGTTCTAATATTAATGTGCCTCAAGGCAATTGAAGTGATTGTTGAGATCTATACAATTTTTGATGTACTAGTAATACAATATGATTGAAATCTCAGTTGTCAAGGTTATATTAAAGGAAGAGTAAAAATATTAAGAGTTTATGGCCTTGTTGATAATTTTCTGATATTATGCAAGGCCTATTTTACATATGGTCAATAGATAGAGATACACTATTTAAAAGCCCAGAAAAACGCTGTATTTGAAAGTTTTTAATTCTGAAATGGCAGATTTATGTTATCTTAAAATTATTATGAAAAGCAATAGAAAGGTCCAATGTGTTCCATTTGCTAAGGACAGATTTCTAAGACATGCACAGTTTTGAGATTTTAATTATTTCCATGAAGTAAATAACAATTGATAGTACTAAATATTAGTTACTCTTCATATTAGATTTAAACTTTTAGGCTACAGTGTTTGCTAATCCATTTACCATATATACAATATGTCAAGCATTATATTCATGTAACATTGATATACTTAAGGATTTTTATGTTTCTGAATTGTTTAAATGTTATGTAATTTATAACTGTATTATGGTTGTTGATTTGAGTAATGATATCCATTTACATATAGAACAGTATAATTTTGAACAGATTTGAGAAGTGTTTCCCTTATATTATGATGTAATTAAGTCACATTTTTATGTATTGTTACCTATACTTTTTCATATGAATCTTATTTGAATATTTTCATGATCAGACTTTACAGGAGTTGATTTCCTCACAGTCACCACTGTGTGTGTGTGTGTGTGTGTGTGTGTGTGTGTGTGAGAGAGAGAGAGAGAGAGAGAGAGAGAGAGAGAGAGAGAGCATCACTAGTTCAATCAGTTTGATTGATTAATTGAATACAACTTTTCATGATCAAATTTCCTTACAGTACCAATAATTCTATTAAATTATTTTTACTAATGAGTAGGAATAATCCCAAAATATATAAATAATACAATTATAGAAATGACAGTATGGACTATGCTAGATTAATGACAGTATGAAGAATGTTTTGTTTGATTCATGCTTTTGTATCCATTATTTGAACATAATTTAGTCATGATATAAGTGACCACCATAAAAACGGCAAGCAAAAGTGAAAGTGAACTTTTTGATGTATGGAAGAAACAATCGAATATGTGGCACTACTTTGATTTCCAGAAAAAATGAGATGGTCTGGCGAATAAAGACAATCTAAACCAGACAAATGATCTGCAGGTTGTGCAAAAATGAATACAGGTTCAGTAGTTTGTAAAAGACAAGTATACATGATCTTGAATGAAAATGTTTTTGTTTTGATTTTAGGATTTTTTCTCAGCAAGTTGTGTCATATTATTTATTTAAAAAATGCTTCAGCATACAGATATATTAATAATATTTTGTATTATAATATAGGTCTAAAGGGTAAATCACATCATATTTACTTATATTTTTATAAAAATATTATGTGAAAAAAGGTCCAAATAAGTTATAAATATTAGAGTAAAGGGAAGGTTTTGATATGCCTTATATCTATTTATGGTTTTAGATGTGATTCAGATAGATTACATAAGTTCATTTCAGTGCCAGCAATCTAGTGTTTTTTCCAAGAGTATTTTCAGACTGGCTGGCAATCTTATAAATAAAATGTGATCTCAGCTCAGCTCAGAAGATGTGGATATGATGGTGTTTTTCCATAAGAATATAAAGTTGTACAGTCTAGCTCTACATGTTGATTGAAGGACTCAGTTGAACCTACATGTATTACCTGTAACAAGTTGAAGACTCTTCAGTGCAAAGTGAAAAATTCTAGAATTTCTAGTTATAAAAGACAACTTTCAATGTTAATTAAGTTCATCATCTATTATAATCATGATTAAGTGGTTCCAATTATGTACCTGCTATCTAGTCATATCATTTACATGACAAATATTTTACCTGTTCACCTGTTCTTAAATTATTGTCATAAAGGAATAAATACAGTTTTTGATATTGTTTTTATTAACACGTTTTTGTTATAAACAAATGAATATGATTTTGATAATTTTGATAGTTTCTTTTTTATTTAAAGAAATGTTACAAAAGCAATCCTAAATAATTAAGTCCTATTACACAAAGTTTAATTATACAGCTGTTAGTCCCTAGCTAAAACTGATGCACTACTTTGATCATTTCTGTCTTGTGGCAGCCATATTTAATTGATCAATAAGCATCATCAGTCAGTTGGTGTAACTGATAATCAATCATGAAATTTAAACAGATACCCAACACTAGTACCAGTGTTGATTGTTTACACCATCACAACAGGGCTGATCAAATTAAACAGTCTTTCATCCCTAAGTTGTCCTTTTCAATGATGGGCAAGTAAACTTTTCCAAGGCAGTAGTGAGATGAGTGCTTTTTTCCTATTTTAATGCTACTTAGGCAAATGCAAACATTTACATGCTTTATTTAGTCATGTTTCTATTCATGCTCTCAAGGCATACTGAATCCTTGAATCTACCTTTCTATATTTTCATTCACATCCTATGAACTATCACACCTTCTGTAAGTCATCATGACAATTGTTCCATGTGCATGAGTTTTAACTTCTGCTTGATTACATGTATTAGGCTAAAATGAGTGAATTGCCCAGTCAAAATATGTGCAACAAAACAAAGCTGCTTTAATTAGTTATGTTTAAACAGTCTTGTTATATTATGTTTACTCAACACAGATTCTTAAGAGTGGATCACTGATTGATTTCAATCAGGTGAGTCAGTGCACTGAAATCATTGAAAGGTATTTTAGCAACATTAGTGTTGAATTCATTATTGAAGTAATTAAATGTTAGTAATGAAACATTTTTGATCAATTATGCAGAAGATTAAGTGCCCATGTTTAATATTGCGCCTGAAGTAAAACAATTACACTGATTAAAGAGCTGTCTTTATATTTTTTAAAAAAATGCATGATCACTTTAGAAGTAGTTGTTAGGCAAGGTGTCCTCTATTTTGTGGTTAAAATGAGTTTACTAAATTGTCTTTTGCAAGAACAGTACTAAGGAATACTCAGAGAAGGAAAATTTGTGAGTGTGGAAAGATAAAAGGTAGGGCTATCAGTTAGGCTGAGGCAGTTATTTTTACAAAGACACACAAGCCAGACTCTGGCAGCAAAGAAATGTCAGATGTTGCAGAACTAAGAGAAAGATAAATTTCAGCTACAATAGGTTGATAAAAATCATCTTGAATTCAGTGACTGTGAAGGAAAGATGTTTTACAATTATTGCAAGCATTAGACTAGACAGATTTATCATCTGATGGCTTTTTCCTCGTTTAGGTGGCACATCACGGAGACACTCAAATCCAGTTTCTAAAACATATTGGGCTAAAGTAGCAAAATGTACTGTCAGTTTGTGCTTTTGAACAATTAAGACATTTCAAGAAATAAATGTTTTGCATGTATTTCTTTTGTCATTTCTGTGAATTAAAGTGCATACATCGGATTTGAATCTAGGCAAGTGATTGAGATTATGACACCAGTGAAAAGGTATTTCAGACAAGTGAATTTTCCGAAACTAATTGTCTGGGAAAGTGGATGAAAACTTTATTAAACCTGACTGATTATCACTTTTTTGTATCTTTATTATATTTCTTTTTAGGAAAATTGTGAACTAGAAATATTTTCAGGGATAAAATGAGTGACTAACAGTGTGCTGCCACATAGTCTGGCCTATGTTCCTCAGTTAACTGCCTCAGCCCTACATTTTATCTATCCACATTCATGTAAATGTTTTCTGAGCATTTCTTATTACCTTCATTGCAGAAATAATTTAGTAAACTCAAATATTTTAGCAGCTTCATTAGTCTGTTCTTATGGTGTATGCTGCTTTTTGAACCCTGGCTTAGTAATGATGATTTTGTGGGTTTGATAAAATATAGAGTACAGGTAACTTGTGAGGACAGTCTGTATGGCTGAAACTGTTGTGATATAAGAGTAGAAAGTTATGATAGTATTGTGTGACTTAGAGTTACAAGTTTCATTAATTTAAATGAATTTATGGTATTTGCTTTAGCTTGTTGGGCCTGGTGCTGGTTGTATTATGGGACTTGGAGAACTTTGCAAGTTTTGTCAGTTGAAGTGAACCTGTGTTTTGTTTTTCAGCTTATGGAAGACAGAGGTCTGGTGATGGTGGTATTATGGGACTATCAGAGTAGGAAATTCCAGCAGAGAACTCCCATCCTGGACGAGGTTCTGGATCCTGATGTTCAACAGGTCGAGGATGCCATCTGGGAACTCAAAACAAAACTCAATGCTTCTTTGGCCAGGCACCGAATCAAAGCTGCTGCCCCCTCACTGGAATTTCTCCTTTCAGATAAAGTGAGGAGCATTGAGGAAATCAGTTCTAGGCTGCCAGTTTATGTCTGGGTGAACCAGCTTAAAACTAGGTGATTACTGAGTGTTTTATTGATAATGAAATGCAAAAAAAATCTTTATGCTGAAAAGTTCCTTGATAATAATGCCAAAATATCAAAGATAGTATGGTCTGTATTCAGACTATACACATCATGAAGTTGAACTAATATCCAGAGAAATCCAGCAATCAAAAAAAGTCATCATGGGGAAAAAGTTATGTTTTCGAACACAAAATTCAGTATTATTTACTTTTTGTCTCACGAGCAAGCAGTGTTGAGACATGGCATCACTTTTCCAGTGGCATTGTACTTGTTGGCATAATGTCAAACTTTTGCATTTAGCTCAGTTTCATTGACATTGTTGCATGCACAGTCATGAAATTTGATTAGTGTATTTATCATGGGAGGTAACTACTCATCACATCCAAAAGTAGGTCACAGTGATCACTTTTCACATTCCAGTTCCTTTTTTTGCTGGTTATTTGGAATGTGATTGGCAGAGCAGGCAAGACAAAGCATTTTGCAAAATGTTTGTGTGCTTATTCAGCTGACAACATGGGTCATCAGTGTTAAATATGCTGTAGAACACAAACCAATCAGCCATCAGATTGACAGTCTGGCACATTTTCTTGCTTGTTCCATTTAGTAAGTTCCTTTAATTGCTTTGAAATTATTTTAAATTAAGATGGAACAGAAGATATTTCAGAACCATTTCAACCAGTCTTTGAACAGTATTTTCTTAAATCACAACAATGTAAATTTATTGGTGGAAAACTCCAAAACTATACAGGGTCTATTCTGACACATAAATTTGGTTTGTTTTGTTTTTTTTTGTTTTTTTGTTTTAAATATCCAGTTGAAAAATCAACCAAATTTGTGAACATTGCACAATATTTTCAACCTCTTCCTTTACTTTGCATAAAATTCCTCATATATTAAGAAAGTTTCTCACTTTTTTAAACTATAGGTGGGGAATTTTCCTATAAACATTCAGTTCTAGAATAGACTCTTTAGTGTATGATATACCTACATGTGATACAGAGCAGAAACTCTTAAGCCAATTTTGTGTAAATTAACTTCTCAAAATTGTTTCACATTTTATTGGAGTAATTTTAAAAGTTTAATGATAAAATGAGAACATTACATTTTTCTTATTAATGATTGATTAGTGAACAGTCATCTAAATTGACTGCAATTGTCAGAGTCTTTATTTTGGTGAGTTAAAATTGTTTAAGTGCAGTTGGCCCTAGTGCACAACAATTAGGCATCATATTTCACAACCATACAACCATCATTGTTGATTATAGCATAAAATAATCACTAATCAAAACTGTATGCCACAATAAAAATGAAATGGCACATTTTTTAGTTCAAGTTGGAAGTTTTCCATCAGTCAGTGTTGGGATCTTGCATTGCAGAAAAAAGCACCCAGTGGTCAGTGTCACATCTATCATCTAATAAAATTGAAACTGCACAGTTTTTCTCATTTAAAGTTTTCAGGTTTCTGTTATAGTACATAGTAGGCTTCTTTTCTGACCTGGTACAAACTAGTCTTACAATGTAAGACATAGTACATGCTGTTTTTGTGTAAGTGCTCAGTCTTACTACCCAAATAATGGCCTTAGATAGCCAGTTCCAATGTTATTGATATCAGAACGAGTAGTCAAAGTTTCAGGAATATCTCGAACACTTGGCAGCCTATATCAATACTCCTCCACTAATTTATATGTAATTAATATACCAACTGTGCTGTCTTTATCCTGCTGGAATCAAAATATGACACTAGCAAATGGACGCATTTTCATATTCCATTGACATGCATTTGAAATGTTGCATTGTGACGGTAGTAGAGGTTTGCCAAAGTATGATCAAGTAGGTTCATGTGGAGGATATGTTTCTTGAATGAAATGAAACGTTGCTTATAGTTCCAATAGGCATAAGATATTTTTTATTTGTTTCATTAAAGAATATTTCACCCTAATTTGATTTCGGAATTCCCAGCTTTCATCGCTTTTCAGTCTACTGAAATGTAGGCCAACGAAACTTGAAAACAGGTCCATTTCGTTTGTGAGAATTTGAATTTATTAGAGAAAAACTTGGGGTAAGTAAAATCTGACAAAAACATAACTTAACTATGTAGAAAAGTGTCATTAATAGTTGCCAGTTGTGTGTAATATTCCTGAAAATTTAACTTTCGTTACACATCAAAATATACTACACAGCGCCATTAGTTAGGCAGTAGAACCCATCAACCCTAATGGGTCTTTATGTGGTAGGATTAGGTACAAACAAGTGTCCCAGCTGACATGTAAACTATATGCCATCTCCTGGAAAGCAGAGGAATCGAAAAGGGTCTGTGCAGTTAACAATTAATTGATAATTTAAAAATGTAGCTTGTTCAGCAACAAAATGACTGCAAAAGGTCAATATCTCGGTACAATCTGACATTTATTTGGTGACAGGTACTTTAACTAAATATGCTAATGTATTTGCTTCCTTAATTATGGAATAAAAAATGTCATTAAGTGCCGCCTGATGGATTTTTCTTGTAAATAGAGATATTAAAATGACAATAATGTGGTCACTTTCAGTTATGTAGAAATGTTCAAATAGCATAGCTTGCATTGAAAGCATTAGTCAACAAGCATAATGTAGTAATATTTGTTTAAGTGTTACAGCTGAATTTAGTTGTCAAAAGCAAGATTGATTTACCGGGGAGGGGGCACAGGTGAAATTATAGAATGAATATTTTTTCTTTGTTGATTTTGTTCTCATAAAGAATTGTTGAGAATGCAATTCATATCTATGCATAATATTTATTTCAAGCTTGAAAATAAAAATGGCATCATCTAATTAAAGAAAGACATTTCTGTCACAAATAATATGTCAACTATTCCCCCAATATGGTAAAAATGAGTAGACCTGTCGGTTGAGGCAACAGAAAAAAATTTGCAGTATGATTTTTTTTTTTGTTCAAGCTTAAGATCTGACTTGAAGAAATCCTGATTATCATTATAGCTTAATAGTGCAGGGTATGCTTCCATTATTATCAGATTTATTAACTTGTTTATTATTAACTGATTGAGAAAATGGCAATAAACATTTATATTATTGTTTTAACAACTTAGTGGAGGCCCAGGCAATTACATAAAATAGCCCTTGAAGAGAAGAAAAAAAGTCCTAATAAAAGACTTAAAAACAACATAAATTTTAATTAGGCAACTACCAAAACTTAAAAGTCATGACTTTGTATATTAAACCTAAGATCTCATTGGTATTATACAAGTGTGCTTTATTAGGACTGTTCTGTCTTGTGGTTCTGGTCCTATTCATTGATGTTCTAGAAGCTTTGTATTTAAATGCTTGGGAAATTCTATAGAGGCTAGTTGTTTAAATTCAGTATGCTCCATACTTTTATTTCAGTGTGGCTGATGTGATAGAGCACTTTAAGGATTCCAATTACAGACTTGTTAATTATGATGATGAATTCAGTGGGAGGACATTCTATGTTGACTGCCATTGTTCTGATGTTCTTATCTTTCCTGCTGAGTGTCGTGAAGCAGTACAGGACAGTGATCTTCTGCTGGGTGGACATATAGTTATGCAGGTTCAGTAGTCATTTTATTACCTTTGATATTTTCTGAGATTAGTTAGCAGTGATATCTTCATGATTTAGATGCAGAAGAGGATTTCCTCACTGGCTGAATCCTCTCTTGGGCTTTTTACAATTTTTATATTGAGCCCATGACCCCTGGATTACAATGTCTGATGTTTTACCATTGGTATGGATTAAAACTTTGAACAGTAGTTTTCATTGTGACTACAGGTGGGGGAAAAATACTTAAGCACCTACATCTTAGACTGGAACATATAATTTCTATTTGTGAAAAGCAAAGAAAAAAATAGAAATGTGTCGGTTAGACTAAATAGGTGAAAATTGATAGAGATAAAGAGAAAAGAAAGATGCAGATAATTTGTAAGGAATACTAATGCTTATGGTCATTGTTTTGCCAAATGCACTGGAATTATGGATTGGATTCACCATCATTAGATTTTTATTATTTCTGGCTTTGCACATATATTGGGAGAAGAAATATGCTTTTATAGAAGTTGGCTATTTTTAATGAATGTTTTATCCATTTCAGGTGGGTTGTTTAGATTCAGAAAGATTTTCACTGGGATTTTTGATGAATTTCTTCATGGGTTGACTTGTCTGTCACTCGGGAATTAAATTTTTTAGTTTGAAAATTGAATAAATACCCTGAGATCTTTCTGCAACGAATTCCATGAGACAAGTGCAATATGTTGATGAAAAATAGAGTATTTGCTTAAAGTCAGTAACATTTTTAATTGGAGAATATAATCATTTGGACCTCTGTCAGCATTAGACTTTATTTACCTAAAATGATTCTCTAAGAACAAGACAACACAATGTTAATTTTTATTTTCATTCCTTAGGACAAGTCCAGCTGTCTTGCACCACATTCAGTGAAATACCTGATTGGAGACGAAGATGATGTGATACATGTAAATGCAGGGTCTGCAGTCACAACTGCACACATTTCCAGTCTTATGTGCAAATCTTCAGGCCAGATATGGGCATTTGGTGCAAATAGGGAAGGCAGTACACAAGCTCAGAAACAACTGGAAAAACTAGCAGTCAAAAGTATCCTTTCATGATTCATTAATTTTGCAGTTATTTGTTGTATAATATTCTGTATTAGAACTGGATCCCTTGAAAGGACAGATGCTAAGTACTGACCTAAACAAATTTCCAGGATTTCAAAATTGTGATGTACCATTTTGTAAATTCCATGGTGATCAATTATGATCCATATTATTGTATAAATTAACACTTATAGCTAAGCGATAATTCAGAAGAATTGAATGATTAGGTTGTTATATCACAAAACTGTTGATGAACCAACGAAAGCATAAATAAAAAGTTTTATGGTGCATTATATTTCTTTATGCTAGCAAATAAAAAATGCAAAGTCGCATTCATTTTCATAAGATAAAATTGCAATCATGATCAGTCCTAGTTCTGTAGCACTTGAATATTACATACTTTCTTGTCCCGAACTTTTGTAGATTAGTGTTCTACATTATAATACAAAGTTCCATAATAACTATTCCTCCACCAGACTATACGGTCCATCATGTATAACCTAATGTGTGTTGAAAATTGCAATAAACCCCAAATCTTTACATTTATATGAAACATTTTATAAAGTTTTTATAATATGTAATATTACATAATATGTAATATGTATTCTGATATGTATTCCTTGAGAATCTGGGTTTATTATTTTTTTGTCAAAGAGAATGAACAATAGTACTGGTCAAAATACCTTCATTTGAAAAAAAGCAAAATAAATTTTGATGTCATTCAGTCTTAGCACATTAGAAACTTGTTTGACCAATATCCTGATAAAAAAACAAGATCAAGACAAAAGCATCAATTTGTAATTCAAAAACCAAATCTCTCAGGCATGTAGTCAGTCAGATGGAGAAGTTTTGTTGATGCTAAATCAATTCAAATTAAATGACTAGTGTGCTCTTGGCAGTGAGTCAGTTCAAATTGAATGACTAGTGAGTGTTTGGCATTGAAATACACCTCCATAAAAATTGGTAATATAGTTTGCATTGATTTTCTTGATGAGGATCAAGAATTTAATTGCAATCCAATATTAATATGGACTAATATTTGTAATAAATTGCAAGACGTTTCATTTTATCGTGGTCACAGGTTCAGGATTAAGATGATGATGATTAATGATAGTGCTGATTACAGTGAGGATTTTTATGGTTACTATTATTATTGATAATGGTGATGTTTACTTTTTTATTATTATTATTGTTGATGCTAATGTTTATTATGTTTCTTATTATGATTTATATGATGATGATGATGACAATAATTATGATGATTATTGATGATATAACTTATACTATTACAGTTATTGCTTTCACCTCAATCATCCCCTTCAAAATCTACTGCTGCAACAACTGATATGAACTACTGTACTACCTAAATTTGTTCCATTTTTTGAACATAAAAGGCAGTTTTGTTTTTTAAAAATTCCTTTAAAATTCCTTAATCAACCCAAGATGTGAAACTGATGTCAGAGTCATTCCTGGACATAGAGCTGGATGATGCAAGATTTAAAAACTGCAAAGTAGTGCTGGTGACAGCTAATTGTAGTAAATCAGGGATCAGCAATCCAGTGGACTTCATTGTTAATGAGGGGGAAGGTGAGCTTTACAAGACACAGTGAGAATTGTTATGATTCATCACAAATATTTGATGCACATCCATTGGTCACATTAAGTTCTGTGTTCATACCATTTTTTCTGGTGGTGTAGGTTCATGTTCCATTTTTAGCATTTTGGGTTTTTTTTTTATAGCTGTTCCCATGAGCTTAAATGGGGCCTCTGAGTTCAGTCATGAAATATTTCAGTATCATGCAGAATTCCCTTTTCCAGTGATTTATTCCAGAAATTATTCCCAATTGTTCAAATTTGTTTCCAAAAAATTGGCCCATACCTTGTTCCCAAACATCTTGAGAAAGTTCCAATCTTGTGTATAAAATGGAAGTAGATTAGCGAAAGACAAAGCAAATAACTGCCAGAGACACTGATGGATTCATTCTGAATAACAAACATAGAAACTTTCATGAGACATTACTTAATATATTTGCATGGGTAACTATTTCCTCCCTCCCTCCTCTGCCAGATAATGGGAAAGAGAGGAATGACATGCACAGTATTAATTTTTAACTCTGAATCAAATGTGTAACAAGACATAAAATATTTGATCAAGTGATATTCTGTTGAAAGTAATCATAATATATGAAGATGTCAGCAGGTGAAAATTTGTGTGAATGTTAAATTTGTCAAAGTTGGAAGGAAGTAATGTTTGAGCAAGTCCTATTCTTTTGAAAGAAATTATAACAGGAAAATGTTCACAAGTGAAATTTGTTAAAATTACTGCTCATAATTAGTTAATCACTTAAAGTTGGACTCCATGCCCCAGACATCATTGACACTTATCTGATGTGGTATAATGTATTAGCTAACACAATATCCTTATCTGTCTGCATGTTCTGCAACAGTATGTCTGGATCCTTGATGTTTGCAGTTCTCTATGGGTTATACATCTATATCAAGAAGCCCAAATAACATTGCTGTGGCTTAGTTAATCTTGGTACATATGATTTGTAGGCATTTGTTGGATTAATTTTAATCTTACATTTACCCTGATGGATGCACTCTTTTAGCCATCTTGTGTTTGAAGCTTCATTAATTGCTTTACACACCACTTCTACATAGATTTCATATAGATAGTAAATACAGAGATCCTGGTGTTTTTTCATGCAGATATAAATTCAGATATGTTACATTGGTTTTCTTCACATAGATGCAGATACAGAGATCTTACTCGGTTTTCTTTATACAGATTTAAATATAGGGATCTTACTCAGTTTTCTTCATACAGATGTCAATATAAGGATTTTACTCTGGTTTTTGTTTGTGTAGATGTAAATACAGAGATTTTACTAGTTTTTCTTCATGCAGATGTAAATATATAGATCTTACTTTTTTTTCTTTGTACATATGTAAATAGAAGGATTTTACCTGCTTTTTTATGCAGATGTTTACAGGAGAATGAAGGTATTTTTTATACCCATTGGTTTAGTCCATAGGTTTAAATTCATGTTTGAATACTCCAGCAAATGTTTTTCACAAAGCAAACTGTATGGTCATTGTTCTTACTTAATAAATAAGTAATTCTGATGAGTGATTTTCAGCAACTACTAAAACTTTACTTGAGAATATGAGTTTTCTGCACTGTTGAGATAAAAATTAGGCTGCAAAAGCTTTAAATATCTGCTTTTCAGAGCAAGATGCTAGAATACTATATGTACACAGCTTAATCTTGTGACCTTACCATGTATTCTGTTAGATTTCATTTGTCATATGCTAATGCCCTGCTGTCAATGAAATCATACATTTGCCACATTTGAGCCAAAACAGTTTGCCCTACTGTCATCTGTACTTAACATCCCTGGAATTGGTATAAATAAAGCAGAAACCATACCCATGCAGCATGCATTTGTTCTGTTTTTTGAGTTCTGCTACAAAATACACAAATGCACATGTTCAATCAGACAAAACCTTTCCAATCATGCAAGAATAATTAATATTTTTATCCTGACAGTGAAGTTCTGTATAGAATAGGTACATTGATTGGATTATGCAACCACCAGACTTATTCCTGCATTCATTATGTCTATTCTTTTGTTAAACTTTGGTCTAGATTTTTCAGCAAGTCATTATCAAAGCCTTGTTAAAATCATTCTAGTCAATATTTAATCTTCATTGAGTTCACTTATGCAAATTCAGATACTTTTGGTATTGAAATTTCATTTAATAATTATAAAATGCAATGGCATTCAATGTTTGATCTTCACAGATCCATCAGATAATACAAAATTTGTTTGGTAAAGTGAGGATCAGGTTATCATCAGTCTATTTCATTCTTTTTCTGATGATCTGCATCAGATCTGTTCAAGTTCTGTGATAATTAGACGTCTTCTTTCAACATAGGTACATTAAAAACCCAAATAAAAAAAACTTTAATGTATGGAAAGATTGGGACAATAACTGAAGGATTTTCTCTTTTATCATCTTTCCAATCATTCAGAATCAATTTTGTGAAAGTGTATGTTTATTTTTATCTCTCATCTGGCTTCACAAATAAAAAGATATTAAAGTTTTCTATGTAAGCAAATTTCTTGATATTTATGTGGAGTTGATAATGAATTTTCAATAATAAGCAAACTAGAGTTGACATAGACAAACTGTATTTCATTTTGAATATAATTTGCTTTGCATTGGAAAAATGAAATGCCAATCTAAAAGACGATATGGAAAAAGGATTGACCTTTGTTGAAATCTTTAGTGTTTATTTACCTACAGCATGAAGTGCAGTTTAATCCTTCAGAGACTTGATTAGCTTTGAAATAGTTTCAGTGTACACATTTTGGCTGTAAATTTGTAAATTCAGCTTGGAGAAAAGACTTGGTGTTAACAGTAGTACATGTCTTGACTCAAAGTAGTTTTCTCAGTTTATTGAACAAAGGAACATTCAAGACCAAGTGATGTGCATGGGAGTTTTAAATCTTTGGAGGAGCTGCAGTGGCTCAATGGTTAGCTTGTTTGATGTTGGATTGAAGAGGTGTGAATTCAGATCATAACAATTAGATGAACCTACATCAGCTGCCTTGGTGTGACACTGGGCAAGGCATTTTATTCCATTTGCCTTGACACTAAACAACCTTCATGCATTACTGAGCTACAAACTCCAAAGTAAAACAACCACCACCCATTCCTCTTTTTGCCATGGTGCAAGCTCAACATAGGGATTACTTTGGCATCCTTGTGCATGACCATACTTCTATCCATCATTCCAAACTCAAGATTAACCTCCTTGTAGCAGTCTCTTGTTTAAAAAAATTGGGGATTATATAACTCTCACTGTGTGTGTGTGTGTGTGTGTGTGTTGTCCTGTCTATGCATATGTGAATGTTGTGTGTATATACATGGGAATTGTGTGTGCATGCTTAAGTGTTCTTGTCTATGTGTGTGCATGGGTGTATAAGACAAATAGTTTTCTCCTACACAGATTGAGTTATAAAGTTTGAAATATAGATACAATAAAACCTGTCCTGAAAGATCACTGCTCGTCAGAACCAACTGTCTTGAGAGACCACATTTTCATTGCAAAGATTTATTAATTTCAAAATGTTGTGACCATTCATGAAAGACCTCCAGTCTTGAGAGACCAGGTTTTCCACCCACATATTTATTAATCATAGTGTTATCAGCTGTCATGAGAGATCATCTGTCTTGAGAGACCAAGTCTTCATTACATGGGTTTATTAATTACATATAACTTGTCATAAGAGATCACCTATCCTGAAAAACCATGATTTTTGTGGCAGAAGGGGTTGTCTTTCAAGATCTGATTGTTAAAACTTTAAGTTCTTTGTTTCTAGCATCCACAGAAAATTAAATTCACAGCATGTTCTTGATGATGGACACCTGGTTCTGTGGTTAAGATCAGTATATGAGATCTGAGGCGAATAAAGCAGGTTATTTTCCAGATTCTTTTTCTGTGGTATATTTTTGGACAGGTGAAAATGAATATGAATTTAATCTTCTGTCTACAGATTTATTGGGGTTATACAAAGGTCTTTTCTGGTATGAAGTTAATTTGTCACAGATGTCACTTTTGATTGTCCATTATGCATAGAATGTTTTACAGTATCAAGAGAGAAAGCATGAATTTTCATTGTCAGTGTCATTTTTCCTCTTTACTAATTGGATAGACTGTAGAGATAATAATTGAAATTGCAACTGTTGCCGCAGTAATACACATATGACATAACTCTGGGGGATTTATAACATGATTTCTGGCCATATGATTAATAACCAGATAACGTATATATTCTCTTATAAGTCAAGTTGAACTGCAAACAACAAATATCTTGATCTGTTATAGCATTATGTGCTTTTTTATGAGGGTCTATGTTTTTACTATAATTTGATGGCAGATCTGTCTCTGCAGTTTGCAGTTGGATTTAACTTACAAGTGAGTATATATGGTATGTTGGTTGATATGTTAGTGAGGATTTAAAAACTCTTTTTGAATTAAAGACTTTGATGCCTATTGGTGATGTCACCTTGATTTACGATAAAATTGTTTACATGCTTGGGGAAACATCTTGATGACTGGAGGGAAATATAATACTATAAATCTTTTGAAAAGCTGTTGCAATTTTTATTTTAGAAATATATACTCTTTATTTACATTGGGCCCAGTATACATAGCAAATATTTACTAGGATTGCTTGTAGAATTTCAGGCAGATGACATTCCTATTTCCTATGGTAAAATGAAAACAATTCACACCAGATGTTATGAAACTTTGTTCATAAATGTGATTTTTGTATATAAAATGTGTGTATGTGAGAAAGATTGCCATTATTTTCCTATGGGCTGGTCATATTTCCTGGAGTTTCCCAAGCTATTCCTCCACCAGACTATACTGTCCATCATGTATAACCTATTGTGTGCTGAAAATTGCAATAAACCCCAAATCTTTACATTTATATGAAACATTTTATAAATTTTTTAGTGTAATATGTATTCTGATATGTATTCCTTGAGAATCTGGGTTTATTATTTTTTTGTCAAAGAGAATGAACACTAGTACTGGTCAAAATACCTTCATTAAGAAAAGAAAAATAAATTTTCTGAGGTTTTGTTTTTGCAACATCAAGCTTACATAATCTGGCCACAATTTCACTTAACAATGTTTATAATTTCTTGCCCAGATTGAAATTGTTGAATTCATTTTTTATTATTTGCTGGAGAATATGCATTTTCTTTTCAACTACAAATCTAGATGGATTAATATATACAGTAGTCACAATACCTTGTTTTCAGAAAAAGAGTATTGTTTCATCTCAAATTAGAAGAATCCCACAATTCTTTTCAATAATAAATATTTATAAGTGTAAATTTTCAAACTTTAGACTTTTTTCCTCTATCTGTTTATTTTTACCTAAAATGAAATTAATTATGGTCAGAAGTGTAACAAGAAAGATATTGAAAGATCTCAATTTGAGGAGAATTTTTGAGCAGGACTTGGGCCAAGATTGTTTTTTTTGTGCTAGGGCATATGGCCATTTTTGTAATGTATTTAATTATCTCTGACATTTTTTGTTTATATCTTTGGATACATTCTCACATTAGATATATTCAGTGAATTTTAACAATCAGTTCACTGTGTTGAAAAAAAGTTTCAAATACACTATCTAATAATGTTGCAGACATGAAAATCTTGAAGGACTTGTCAATAGGAGAGACAGACTTAACGAGGCAAGGGGCATTAGTTGCACAGCATGGTGCTTTACTAAAACATGCATTGAGATGTAAGTCTGTTTTATAATCTGTAGTAAGTTTCTTCAGATTTCCTTAGTGAAACCATGTAGACCATTGTATGCTCTTGTGCCAAATGAAGTGCTTCTAGAATCTAACTGCCTAAAGTGTTCATTATTCTACTATTATTATTATTATTATTATTATTATTATTATTATTATTATTATTATTATTATTATTATTATTATTTGCAATAAAGTCTAATTTCTTGTTTTATGGTCCATTTATTGGTAGAATCTAACTGCCTAAAGTGTTAATTATTCTACTTTTAATATTATTATTATTATTATTATTATTATTATTATTATTATTATTATTATTATTATTATTTGCAATAAAGTCTAACTTCTTGTTTTGTGGTCCATTTATTGGTAAAAGGATATAGTTTTCATCAATGAATACAATGATAAATGTCTGTCGTCCTGCTTGAAAATTTGTCTAACCATAACTCATAAAGATGCTGTAGTATTATAAAACAGATGCTGCTTGTATTGACTGAATTATCATACATTATTTTATGTTATTTTCTTATAGTATATACAAAAAGATCCATTATTCATACTAAATTCTCAGCTGGAGGTCACTAACACTAAGGATGATTCAGTCATAGTTAAAAGGTCAGATTTAAGCATTGATATTAAGCTGAGAAAAAGTGATGATAACCAGACCCTTAAAGACATTTGCTTTTTGGAAAATATATTATTTTACAGCTTGAAATGACATAATTGTTACATTTTGCATCATTGTTATCCAAGTTTATCATGGAATTCAGAACTCTGGGAGAGTTGGGACTTAGAATGATGATGTTGCAATTTTCACCTTTGATGTGATGTGATTATGATTTTTAACAATTTTTCAGTCGTATCGCTACGATGTCTGCAGTTTGTCAGTTTATAGTGATGTCTAGCACTGGGGCATCATGCCGCAGACATGTAGCACGATGTCCCACCCAGACACATTATTGTGACACTAGGCCGACCAGTCCTAACACAAATGTCTTAATGCTGAGCGCCAAGCGAGGAAGCTGTTAGTACCATTTTTGTAAGTCTTTGGTATGACTCGTCCGGGGATCGAACCCACGACCTCCTGCATCCAAAGTGGACGCTCTAACCACTAGGCCACCAGAGTGGTTTATTTCCACCTATAATGGAAATGAAAAACGCTTAATATAATTTTAGTAATCTTAAAATTAGTCCTGTGAAAGAAAATGACACATTCAAGGAAAAGTAGACAAGATGATGTAAAATCATTATCAATTTATGATTGCCATAAACAGTTATGTTTATCTCTATATAGACTCAGATTAATAACTGTATAATTCACAAACAGATGAGAGTCTGATTTGCTCTGTTCTGTCTTTAACTACAGATAAACATTGTAGATTTGGATCTACCTGTGCATTATGTGGCAGCTGATTAAGGTCAGCACTTTGCAGTTTTGGTGCATCTGTGTACAAATATGGCAGGTGAATTGCCTACTAACACATACTTCCATTATTTCCAGTGCAAAAGGTTCAAGCGGTTGTGTACATGACAAGGTCTGTGTACCAGGCAGAGAATGAAAATGTGGTGACAAAGGCAATAGAATATGTCAACATGATACAGCAGCGGAAATACCCCTTCAGAGTTGTCCCCCCTGTTCTGCCTTTCAGTGGAGAGGATATTGACAGAAGCATTGGAATAACTGGAAAATACATCAAGTTTCAACCATCAGAAAGAAACAGTGGATGTTTTGTAGCTGTCATAACAAGAGAGGTAGCTTCCTGTTAGGGATTTGGCCCAAGAAATTTACCATTCTGTTTTTAGCTTGACCTATTCAGCAATTTATTAAGAAATAATTTAAACCATTGGAATGTTTGAGAGTGGATTATTACAGTTGATGAATTTTGTGAGTGAAATGTATGAGAATTGTTATAATTGGACTTGTAATACATGTCTGGAGTTACAAGTGATTTGCATTGCTATAATAAGGATGACTTAAATTTGTCTGTTTTGGTAAATTATATAATAAGCAGTTCAGATGACATAAAAAGACCAAAATAAAATCTTGAGGAATGTTAGTATCTAATCCCAAACAAAATCGCAAGCTTTTTGTGCAAGCTTGCCACATGCTTGCGCAAACTATATCTTGCAAGCTAGTATTTGAAACATTGTGGCAAGCTTGCGCAAGTATGCATTGGAAATAAAAGGCAAGCTTTTGGAAACCACATGAAAAAAAAATTGTAAGCTTGCAGAATCCTAAATATACACAAGCTTGCATCTGTAAATAATTGAATTATTATTATTATTATATTATTATTATTATTATTATTATTATTATTATTATTATTATTATTATTATTATTATTATTATTATTATTATTATTATATACTATTTTTATTATCATTATTGTTAAGTAATGATATTTACCACATTAAAAATATACAAATTTGGTAATATTAAATATAACAAAATATAATGGATGGAAATTAAATAATCCACATTATTAAATTATTAAATTACTGAGGTCACCTTCAGCATACAATTATTTATTGCACATTTGCAATCTGAAATTATTTTTTGCAGTTTATATGCATATAGCAGGCATTGAACAAACATTCTTGAAGAAATTGAGTATACAAATATGTGGAAGCTTGTACTTGTTTTAAGTCAGCAAATTGTGCCAGCTTGTGTAAGTTTGTGCAAGCTTTTGTAAGCTTGCACAAGCTTGTGCAAGCTTGCAGATGCTGGTAAGAAATGGTGCCATGCTTGCACAAGTTTGCACAAGCTAACAAATATTTATTTATAAGCTTAATTTGATAACACAAGCATGCTACAACCTTGTGGCAAGCTTGCGGCAAGCTAGCCACAAAAATGCATTTTGATTTGGGCTCTGTTTTGAGATAAAATATTAGACTTGTCTTTTATAATTTTATCAATTGCATGGTGATGATCTCTCATAAAATGATAGTGTTTACTCATAAATTAGATGTGTGGTAGGGTTACAAAAGAAATACATAACATTATCGTAGACCGCTTTTGTTCCTTGAGTGGCTGGAGTGGCTGTTGCAGGTCATGAGTTTGAGCCCTGGTCAAGTCATACCAAAGACTTATAAAAATAGTATTAGCAGCTGCTTCACTTGGCACTAAGCATTACGATGTTAGTGTTATGAACCAGTCAGCCTGTTGTCAGGATAATGTGACTTGGTTGGACATGTAGTTACATATCTGTGGCATAATGTCCCAGTGCTAGACATTGCTATAAACTGCCACACTGTAGACAGAGCAAAAATTGTCAAAGCTATGTTCAAATCCAAATCACACACACACACACACACACACACACACACACACACACACACACACACACACACACACATTTGACAGGTCAATATTCAAGCAAGATATAGTATTGAGAGGCATAAATTTAGAAGAGAAAATTGTAGTATATTCAGTTTGTACAAGTCCTAAAACTGTGTTTAAATTCCTTAAAAATTTGACATCATTGCACGGTCACATTTTGTATAATAATTGGTTATACTAAAGTTTATTCATCTGGTATGTCTTTTCTTGGTGAAAGTAATGAAAACGCATATATGTCAGGGAGATCATTTGGAACTTCCAGTAACAGTTCACAACATATTTAATACCAATTGATTCCTTGTCTTTAACATTGTAATTGTATAATCTCGTATCATTAGTTACATTTATTCATTCTGATTTGGACTTTTGAGAATTATCTACTCTACCTGCTTTGCAGCCTGAAGATGTTAAAGAAACAGCTAAAGATGTTTTGGCTCGCGCAGCATCCAAGGGTCTTCTTGGGGGCAAGAAATCCAAAGAGCATAAGGAGTCAAAGGAAACAGTTAATGGTGATGGGTCACTGTTGATAAATGGGGATGCCTCAGAAAGTCAATCTGAAAAGAAACTGTTACTCAAGAGGTCAAGAAAATCTCCACGAAAAATTCACAGTTTAGTACCACCTATCCCATCTTATCACAAACCTGCAGGGACCAGTGTTGTCAAAGCACAGATCAGCAGTGGTAGTCACAAGCAATTGGATCATGAAGCAAAATCTATGCCAACATTGATAACCTCAAAGCCCAGATTCAAAATCCTTGCTAGTGTTCCAAAAGTAGATAAGAAAGTGAGAGTTGCTGAACATGAGAAAGTGGTCAAGCACCCATCGCCATTTAGGTGAATGCTTGAGTGTATTTTATCTATGAGCAATTTTAAGCACAATCAAGCTTCATTTGTGTGCTCTTAAAAGAACCTTGTCCTCTGACACATTATCTAGTCAGAGTTTAGAATAAATTTATTGTTTCAATACTTAATATTTGCATATTTTCAGTTGCAATAGGTGGTGCTATTAAGTGAAAATTGTATATTTTTGTCAGTTTTATTCCCAAAGTTGACTTTGCTTAGATTGTTGATAAACTTTATGCATGTAAATAAGCTTGTTACTTGCACCTAGTCTCATTCATTGATATCAGTGAATGACTGGATACTATATGTGACATGATTGATGTAAAACTGTGTTACTTGTGATAAACATTGTGTTGCAAAACTTAGAGGAAAATGTAGTAACTTAATATTATAAAATATTGAAGTGAAAGGTTATGCTTACATAGTTCTTTAAAGAGCACATCAGATGAAGTTAAATTTTGTTTTTGAACCCTTGATGAATTTCTTTGCATGTGTCAGATTGAGACCACTGAGTGCTAAAGGATGCATGGGGCAGCTTGATGGTCTGCAGTTTTCTATATTTCTGTCACTTCTCTGTTGTCACTGTGGAGCAAAGAAAATGGCAACATCAAGCTCAACAGGCCATAAGAAAACAGTTTTAAAACTAATCAGATATTGAACCTTTGTCAGGGTGTCATTTAGTTGGACAGTGTTCCCTAATATGCTGTTTATCCATGGCTTCCCCTTCATGATGAAGAACTTATAATATTTTGTTTCTTTAAAATATTTTGGAATTAAAAAAGGGGAAAACTTATTCAGTGTCAGTACAGACATCAAGCAGAATTATGGCCTGGACATTAACTACTTAAAATATTAAGAAGGAATTTGAGTTAAATTCTGTAAATGGGAAAAGAAATGGAGATTCTATTGAAAATATTGAATAAATAGCTCTTGACATTTCTTGACTTAGAATTTTTTTGATAATGATCAACCTATTCTTCATCTGCAGTTAATGCTTTTTGGCAATATATTACACAGTGATTTAATTCATTCTAGTTTAGTGACAGTTGCACAAGATTCTACATTAAAATGTTTCTTTAAAGATTTGTATGGCTTGAACATAAAAATATGGTTCACCTTTACTAATTAAGTTGACCACTTCTAAAAGGTAGATGTATAGTTGGTTTGCCCTTTGGACAATGTGTAAGTATTGAAATTTGAATTAATGTGGACCATACATTTAAGTTTTCAGTTGTTTGATGC
The DNA here is from genome assembly GCA_016746295.1 of Potamilus streckersoni. NCBI lineage: Eukaryota > Metazoa > Mollusca > Bivalvia > Unionida > Unionidae > Potamilus > Potamilus streckersoni. The sequence goes on along the minus strand of JAEAOA010000768.1, from coordinate 7,845,872 downwards.
CTAACATCATCCTTATGCAACTTCTTTCACAAACAGTGCTGTATTTAAGCTACCATATACACTCAAGTCAAGTCAAACTGCAAATAACATAGACCCTGATCTGTCATTGCATAATACATCCAGCAGCTCATGGTCTATGTTGTTTGTTTTGTCTGCTTATTATGTAATGGCCCATCTGGGTCTGTGCAGTTTGCAGTTGGATTCTATTTATAACCGAGTATATATGGTATTATTTATTGCATGCAAATTGTCTCCAAGGAAATTGTCATTATATGCATGTGTTCTTAGTTGTCTGTTTTATAAAACTACATCTCTCAAAACTTTACCACCACCTCACGTTATACATATTTGAGTTGTGATTGGTTGCCTAGAGAGATTTGTTGTGGTACGTAATTTTTCTTTCAAATCGAGGATACTATACCTAACAATAATCATGGTTTCTTTTCCTGTGAGCACTATTGCCATGCACCAGCATCATGTTACACACCATATAACACTAATGAATATTTTTTTTGGTGTATGTTTCATTTAAGAACCGATAGGCTTGATACAATGAATATATTATTAAACATTTTAGTAGAATAAAATAGCAAGCATATATGTAATAATATTCCTAATTTGCATACACAATATGTTTACCTAAGAATTCTGTTGTTATTAAATGCCATATGATATTTTGCTTGGAATATATGTTTGCGTCTTCTTAATATTGACAATAAAGTTTTCGTAGCCAGTCTTTAAGCTGTCATTAATTTATATACTGGGTACCTTAACTGACATTATGAGGGTTGAAAGGCAGTCATTGCACTGTATAGAGGCACATATACTATAGAATTGTAAATATGAATCACTATTTATTTTTATCATTATTTCCATGGAGATTAGCCTACAATATACTCTATTTATATATCACAAGTACTTTTTGTTGTGTTGTACCAAAATGGCTGAACATATAAAATGAAAATCCATTAAGATAATTTTGCTTAGTTGCTTAGCCAAACATTATTGATAGGTTTTACATCAGCTCTCCCTATATATTGTTTCCATTTGATAATGCATTAGGTAATTTATATGAAAAATCCTCAAAGATTTTTTGATTTTTATGGAGTAAAACTTAGCTGTTCTTGATTGGGAGACTACTTTAAAACACCAGTACACAGGTCAGTCTGATTTCGTGAATGTATACTTTTTATGGTAGAAAGTTGTCTATTTTTTTTCTGAAGTAAATATTTAAAACTATAATAGACAGAAAACTAACAACAATAAAAGAATTGTATTGTACAGAAAACTAACATCAATAAAATTACTATAGCATACATGCATGTCACTATATACCACATATACTTGCTTATAAGTAAAGTCCAAATGCAAAATGCACAGACCCAGATCTGCCAATGCATAATGCACTGGCAGGTATGGGTCTGTGCAGTTTGTTAGGAGTAATCAATAGAACAAAGAAAGACCATGATCTGCAGGCACATTATGCAACTGCAGATCATAATCATGGTTGTTTCAGATTGACTATGTATACAAGCCAGTACATATGGTATCAAATGCTCACCTTTGCATTGCAATTTCTTACATATATGATTGCTTCTTTTGCCAAACCATTAAACTCTCACATCTATATAAATAATGTATTGCTTCAATCAGCTTGCTCCTTTTAAGCTTTGCTTTTCTTCCAAATGAAAAATTGTATTTCAAACTTTGACTTCAATGTAAATTACAACTTTAAAATCAGAATTTTAATGTTTGTTTCTTTAAATACTACTCAATTATAATTTAACTTTCAGATCAATTTTTAATATATTTATGTGCCAATAAAATTATATTTAGTCTGAAGATGATGGTATCTAATTTCTAAAAAGAAAATATCTTTTATAAATTTCAAAAGCATTCAGAAGAACCAAAATTTATGTGACAAATTTGTGAACTACAGTGGCATAATGGTTAAAGTGTTGGACTGATGACCAGAAGGGTTTGAATTTTTATTCCCACAATTGGATCAGCCTCAATTGATTACTGTCTGCCTTTGTCCTTAAGTAAGACACTTTTACTTGCCTTGGCACAGTATAACATTCAGAGTGTTGTTATGCCATAGAAAAATCACCAAACCAAACATTACAAATATTCTGCTAAATTAATCTGATCATTAGTTGCTTAACAGCTTTTCTAAAAATGTCTTCTTTGAAAGCAGTCTAATTTGGATAGAAATTTAATACATGTATTGATATTATTTTAACCCATTGTTGAGCAATAGGAGATGAAAAATATGCATTCAGCCATTAATAATACAATTTTCAGGCCTGACTAACCTTTAGTTTTCTTTTTTTGACCTGGAAGATTTCTCAAGGATTGAGCATCAACGGACTACCATCTCAGTGTGCCAAGCCATCAACTAACTTACCTAAACTATATTAAGGTTTCACTATAGTCAGACAGGATTTTAAAGCAGTTAGCTTGTCATCGCTCTGTTAGGAATCAGATCACTAATTATTATTTTGAGCAAGGTATCAGTCTCTATATGGAAGAAAAGCAGATTTGGGTCAGTTTAGTTTATTATTAATAATCAGTAGAACAAACAACTTAGACCCTAATCTGTAGGCTCCTTATGCTATGGCAAATAAGGATCTTTGTTGTATGCATTTTGACTTGACTTAAAACGAACATATGCCATAATCATACGAGCATTAGATTTTATAGTTTAATTTTGACAGACTTTTATCAGTGCTATTAAATTCTGCTGTATATTCTACTTGCACAAATTTGATTGTTCTGGTAGGACTAATAGAATCCATCATAATGCATTGGTATTAGGTAATGGAGTCCCAACCCAAGGGTCAGAGTTCATGGGCAGCAACAAGGTTTTGCTGAGTCCTGTCCACACATTCTTTTCCAGAGAGACTTGTCTCACAGAAATATGTGTGATTACTTTTCTCTCATTTCTTAATTGAAAATAATGATTGAAGAAAAAAATGGTAAATCATGGGTATGGATGTTAGTGTAGAAAGGTATATTGATTACAAAAATTACTTGTATCATTGGATAGAGCATAAAACAAACAAGTTTACAAGAAAAGAGTATCCCACATGGTTTATTAGCATGGGAAACTTTGTCACACACATATAGGAATGAAAAAAATATTATATGCCTACCTGATGAAAAACTGTTGATAATATAATGAAGAGAACCAAATTCTGATTGCTCAGAAAGTTTGCTACACCTTTAGTCAAGAAATTGTACTACTGTCAAGTGCAGAAATATTCATACTTTCTCAAAATGTTTTTTTTTTAAATTTTAAAAATGAAATTAGTGGTCTGAGCCCATACATTGAGTAATAAGTACTTTTACACTTGTGATAAATTGTTGTCTGTGTTTGTATGTATAATGCTTTTAGTGTTTCTTAATATTTCATCTGAGTAAGCAATTCAGTATCTCTATTTACTTTGCTGAATAGTTACAGCTAATAATGTGAAATGCCATGCCAGTAACCTCTTGTAATATATTTGTATATTTTGTCAAATCTGTATCTTCAGAATTATTTAATTTACAAGTTTATCAGAGTTTTACACATATTTTTATTTCTGTTAATTTTTATTTGAGAACTAACATTTTTTTATTTTTTATTTTAAGACTGCTCAGAAGGAAAAGCAAAAAGGAAAAGATATGGAAATAGGTTTGTTCACAAATCCACATTAGAAATTTCAAATATTGCACCTTCTTCTGTGCATTTAATTCTCGTTTGTTTTCCACTCATTTTAAGGCTGGATGAAACCTTTACTAATAGTATTCTGTATATGTATTAAACACATACTGATTTCTTTGATGGATTCAATGTGAAATTGATCCATACCTTTGGTGATGAGTGATTGATTTGTGTCTTATAACTAGAATTAAGGAGAAAGAATGTCGGTATCAATCCAATTGTGGTTACTTTTTAAATCAATTTACCATTTCATTATGTTTTGAATATAGTATCTGTCAAGCTGTGTGTAGTATGACCCAGATTTGTCATTGTATAATATGCAAGCAGATCAGTCTTATATTAGTAGAACACACACTATAGACCTGAACTGCCAGCACATTAACATACAGGCTTATATATAATTTGGATTTGTCTAGAAACAAGATAGACCTGCCTTTACATATTTTGCTGTCAAATCAGGATGCAGTTTAATTATTGTTTAATTCTTGCAAATAGCATAGACAGATTTACCAACACACTACCGTACATACTTGCATATAAGTTGGATCCAACTGTGGACAACATACACTTGGATCTGCAATTATAGTATTCTTCTGATTAGCTCTAGGAAACAAATTAGAACCTCAGTTGCCAGTACATTACTGTAAATACTTGCATATATGCTGGGTCCACCTATAAGTAAGATGGACCCTGACATGCAGTTGCATAATGTGCCAGAAAGTTGGGATTTGTGTTTGTTTGCTAATTAATCTGACAAAACTTCATAGACCCAGATCTGCTGGTGCATTATATGACAGCAGATCTGGGTGTTTGCAGCTTGAATTTGGGTATGCATTGAGCTTGAGCAGAGACAGTATTTCTAACGAATTTAGAAAACTTTGCAAATGTTCAATTTTGCATTAATTGGAATAAATTGATTTCAACCTGTTCATCAGACATTTTTCCTTTCTTTTTTTAATCATCTGAAACATTTTTCAGACCTCTTATTTAACCTCTGCACATTTGGACATGGGTCTCCATCAACACTAACCACCTGTATACTGTATATGCTTGTGTTTGAGTAGGCAAGCAACATAGACCCTGATCTTCTGTCATATTATCTGACAGTTAATCTGGGTCTGTACTGTTTGTTCTACAGATTCATCCCAACCATCTAGTCCCATATCTAACAACACATTGTGTTTCGCAGATCTGGATCTATGGAGTTTACAGTGGGAACAAACTTGCAAGCAAGTACATGTGGTACATTTCCATGTATATTCCTATTTACATGTTACAGGAACATTTGTTGGGTAATATTTCTTGACTTGAAGAAATATAACATGCTGCATTTTCAGTTTAAAGTCTTCATAGTGATTGAATATTTTTTTCTAAGTCATGAAAACCAGGTATGATAGCTACCATATATACTCGCTTATAAATTGAGTCCAACTGCAAAGAGCATAGACCTTGATTTGGCAATGCATTATGCAAATATTGTTTTATTTTATTGCATAGACCCAGCTTTGCTGGTGCATTATCTAATAGCACATCTGAGTCTGTGCAGTTTGCAGTTGGACTTGATTTGTAAGCAAATATATATGATTTGTAAATGGATAAGTATATCACTATTCATTTTTGTAAAAAGGATCTTATTATTGGTGGAATAAGTGACTGGTTGTTAACAGTATTATCTGTAGTATGCTAACAAATGTCTCTTTAAATCTAAAAATATATATAATACTTATAATACCAGATATATAAGGAGTCGTTGTGGCTCACTGGTTAATGTGCTTGACATTTGATCAAAAGGTTGTGGGTTAGAATCATACCATAGGACCAGCCTGGGTCAGCTACTGCAGTTTGTCCTTGGGTATGGCACTGTATTTCAATTCCTTGCACTAAATAACCTACTAGTGTTGCTGTGCCGTGAAGCACCAAATCAACATTCCAGTAAGATATATAAGAATTATCATTGAGACACTTCAAGCATGTAATAAATTCACTCAGTTGTAATTGTAATTTCATGCACTTATTGGACTAAGTTTAGTGGTTAAGGCACTGGATTCATAAACCAAATGTTGTGTGTTCAATTCCCACCATCTGATCAGCCCAGAACAGCTTCGGTGATGTCTTTGAGCAAGGCAGTTTACTGTACCTGCCTTAGTGCAATATAATCTTCCTGTGTTACAGTGCCATAAAATGCTAAACCAAATTGTTACTTGGTGTAAGCTAATATTTTTAAAAATGTGCAAAATTTTCTCTTACACAACAAATTGTATCTGAATTGCAGGCTTGTTACATAACATTCCAGCTTTTCTTTATACTGTAATATGAGTGTGTTATTTTGTATTAAACACAGCATACTGTAGCCTTTTATTAGCTATGCATATTTTGTAACATAGTAATAACTAGCACAAAAGCAATACTACACTTAAATGCAAAATATTGTCATGTTGCAAGGGAGACAAGTTACAAATCTAATTGCTTTTTGAAATATGCAATATGGGGTTTCACATTTGGGGTTGATTCATTACTGTTCATGTTAATATGTTACCATGGTAATTCATCGTACATTTTTCACATTGAAATGAATTATGAAATAAAGTTTAGATGTGTAAGATATGTTATCAAGCTGTGATATATTGTTAGCTGTTATTTATCATTCTTCATTAATACATTCAATAAAATTTGTTTGAAAGTTACAAGATTCTATTTTTATATCCTACTCACCCACACACAGTCATGCATACACACACTAAATGCATACATACATTCTATATGATTACATACATACACACATCCTGTATATTGAGTTCAAACCTGATATTTGGGTGCATCTGCATGTGTTGCTGTTACCTACTTTCCAGGCACTGCTTAAGAAATAAATCTCTTTTTAAATTCTACTATGATTCTATTTCCTATTGTAACCATAGTTACAATTTGAATACAGATTGAGCTGAATGTGCATCATTCATAATATGATGTTAAATGCAATCTGAACCCCTTTTTCCACAAAGTTTCTGTGTTTAAAGTCCCAATGCTGCCATTTGTTATAAATTTCACCTTTCTTCCAGTCTAACTAAAGTTTTGAGGAAGGAAATGACTTTAAAAAAACTATCTGACATATCAGTCTTTGAAATAATCAAGATATTAGTTTTAAATGAAGTTCAAATATTTATTTTAGAATCAGGAGGTACTGCCGTCTGATTCAGCAAATGAAGTTGCTTGTAATTCCATTCTTTTTTTTTGGAATGCTTCAAAAGTAAAGACATGTTACATTCTGTAAATTATGTTTGTGACTAATCTAATAATAACAACATTTCCACTTGGTGCACTAAATGATTCAAAAGGAAATGTAGAGAGACAGGCCCACTGTTTTTAAAAAAGCAGATCTGGTTAGAAAAAGTCTGCATTCAATAAAAATAAGATTGATGAATTCAAATAAGACTTGGGAGAATATCGGGGATCAGCTGGGGTGCAGGGACAATTTGAAGGGCAAACTTGGGCTGAGTACAATCCAACAAAGCATGGTGTTGGCTTCTTATAGTTACAATGGTGATGTCATCAAATCTTGTGCTCCAATTTTTAACTGAAATTGGCTGACCCATGGATGTTGCCAATAAATATTGAATTAATTTGTACATGTGAAAAAGAAAATGTGCAAAAAATAGAATGGTTATTCAATATCGGGGAGAAATTACATGGCTCATGATGTGATGAAACATTGATATTATATGATTTTAATGGAACCCAATGACCTTTCTTCAGATGATTTGACATATGCAACTATTTGCACATTATGTTGGCATTTGAGCTTTAAGGCCCTGCCAAGCATTTTGTAATAAGCAGGGCTCTCTGTGATGTACCATTGTCTTAAACAATTATCTCCTTACAGAGTTTAAGGAAATAAATGTATAAATTTGTAACAGGTGGACCCTAAAATATATAGGCATTCATACTTTAATAATGTAGCATTTGATTGTTCATCTGCAAGCCAATGAAGCAATCAAAACGTGTGTTTTAATGACATAATATGCTGTGTTCAGTCGTATTTTGCAATGAGAGGCAATTTCAGACCATACCAGTTTCTGGATTTGTAGAGAACAATTGATATTGGCAACACAATAACCTTAAAGTAAAATTTTCACTATTTTCTAAGCTTGTAAAATGTATTATAATATTATATAAAAAGACTTTTTTTTCATATGTGCAATTAAATTTATTTGCTGATTGAGTGTATGGCACTGATTATATTTCAAAATGTAAATTATGAAATAGGGAACTTCTGTTTTGAATTTAAAGCACAACTCACTTCCGTATTATATTTCTGTACTGCATTGTCTGTGTAGTTCTTGTTACTAACTTTTCTTTGTCGCATACATTGACCTGGTCATAAAATATGTTAAACAACAGGACCAGTTAAGTGAATTTATTTTACTTTCATAGGTGTAAATTATATTGGATAGTACCCCTGCCTCGGGGCCATAAATTTGGTGGTGAAAAGCCACTTAAGAAAACTACTTTTTAATAACTTTATGACACTTAATTCTGATTGTATTTAGTCTGATTTTTGCTCTTACATGCATTTGGTAAAGAATCTTAAGATGCTGTGTAACATGCTGGGGAAAAAAATATCCTAGGATTCTTTTCTTTCAGTAATGGGACACAAGGCTGATTACATAAGGTTTCCCATAAGCATATACCATGATATATCAATGACATTATAATATCAATGACATCACAATGCATCTGGTTCCATTACTCTTGTTTACGATGGAATTTTAATGTATTCTTAGTGAACAATAGTAAGAACCAGTCTTGTATCCATTGAAACAGCAAAACTACTGTTAGATTACCAAGGGGTCAAAATCTTGATATGGCAACAATGTTTTCTGAAAGAGTGTGAGCTGTGAAGAGCTTGATTATAACTTGGACCAGGGACATGGGGGTTGGATCCTTTTGTTGACACCAAATGATTATTGTTCATTTGATTTTTAAATTTGTGATTTCTAGCAGCAACAAAATCCATGAAAACTTGTATCTCATGAAAAGTAGTGAATTCATGATATATACAGTATCAGTAGCTTGTCAAAATGAATGGATTTGCAGATCAGTAAGAGTTTGGAGTTTTATTTTCACACACTGGAACAGGAACAAGCTAAGCTGGTTTAATAAGTGGCTTAGTATAGCTACATTGACATAAACCTAAAACTGTATACAATTCATTCTATATGTACTTGCAAGTCAGCATACTTTAAGCAATAAAGATCCTGATCTGCCATTGCATAATGAACATGCAGATCAGTGTCTGTTTCTCTACTGATTACTCCTAGCAAACTTCATAGACTTAGATCTGCTGGTGCATTATGCAATGGCAGATCTGGGTCAGTGCAGTTTGCAGTTGGACATGTCGTGTAAGCAAGTACAGATGGTAATTTTTTCATTAAATTTGTTTTCAGTTGAAAATGTACTAGATTTATGGAAATTAAACATGGATAAAATATTATGTGCATGGAATGATTTTCTCCTTTGAAGTGAAATCTAGGAGAGCTCGGCATGTCAGAAATCAATTTGTTCCCCACCCCCCTCTCTCTTTGACAGGCTTTTTGTATACTGGCAAAGCTTGAATGAAGAATCTGTTTCAAGATATACAGAAAAGTGATGCAACTTGGGAAATGCATGTGTCAGTATTTGCAGGGTTGATTTTTAATGGCAAAGACATGTATGTTTCTGTTAAACTTTTCTTTCTACTCCTTAATTTTACAAATATGTTGCAATGCACATCTGATGTCATCCTCAGTGTTAAGGTATTGTGTTTCTGATTACATCATAAAACCTGTTGAGGTACAGGAATGAACCATTGTACACTTACTCAGATTTATGGCATCTCAGGTATCACTCTCACGGTTTTTGTCCCCATATCAAGGTGGTCATGATTTTAGAAACAATTTTCTGTAATTTTCCTGGAATACTTTTTAAGACATGTCAATTAAACAATTAAACTTGGTTATTTTAAATGTCTGCCTATCAACCTTACAGCTGTCTTAAAGGTCAAAGATTACATGATTTGATTTTTGATGACCTCACCATTGTAGACAGAGGACTAACATTTACTGAATTGGCATGTTTTGCTATTTTTTTTTTCCTTTGCTAATGTAGTTGGAGGGGAATAAAGAATTTTGCTATGTGTTCATTTGTACATATACACCTTTGTATTCATTTGTTATGCCTTTTGTTAAGTTAGACCCAGTATAACCTACAGATAAAAATTAGCTTTTGAATGCATCTTAACATGAATAACTTGTTTATATTTTAACAACTAAGATAATTGTCATGCTTATTAATTATGCCTTTAATATATTGGACCCTATTTCATCTACACATGAAAATTGTGTATGCATCTTGACAATATCAGCCATACCAAAATGAGGTTATTGTGGCATTTTTACACTCAAGTGGCTTTTGTATTTTTCAGCATTTGCCTCATGCTCAATATCATAGACCCTGTTAAACCTTCACTTACGAAATTAGGAACATCATATGGATAAATATCAGGAAATTTAGTCAAGCCAAATGTTGCTCTGACCAAATTTTTGCATTTAATTTTTCCCTCATTAATTCTTAATAATTCCCTCAATGTCTTGGATCCTATTTAACCTAAACTCATGAAAACTTATGTTAATGTAGTAACTTGGCTATACCAAAAATTGTGTTTTGAACATATTATCACATCTCACCAGTTTGACCCATTTATGCTAATAATGGACCCTTATTAATTGCATTAAATAACTTCTTGGCACTCAATTCTACATGGCACACTAGACTTAACAACCTGGGACAACATTAATCTTCATGGAAACACCATTCAATTACTCCATCAAATCAATCCCACATTAAGTCTACATTATTATTATTATTATTATTATTATTATTATTATTATTATTATTATTATTATTATTATTATTTATATTTATAATAAATTTGTTACAATCTCAATATCTTGACCAATTTTACAACACTCATGATAAATTGTATGTCGCTGCATCTAAGAAAAAGTAACACAAGCAAAACCAAGACTAGGTCATTGGGACTTAAATTGTATGAATGAATGACTTACAGTTAGCTAATCAATCATTATAACCTTGATATCTATTTCATCTACAAACATGAAATTTGTTGAGTGGATCCATCTCAACAAAAGTACCTCAGCTATACCAAATTGTCACAAAGAATGAATTTTCATGCTTGAGTGAATTGTATTTTAAGCTAGTTGCTTATTACGACCACAATACAATGGAGTCTTATTTCATGGACAGATAATTTTGGCATGTGGATGTAACTGGACCATATCAAAAGGTATGTTACCATGATCTGATTTTCAGCTATTTGTAATCACCGACATCATCACCAATATCTTGGCCCATATTTTAAAAATGTACACAATACCAAAATGTCCTTCTTCCACATTGTATCTTTGTTGTTAGCTAGGGACCAGTGGGTTATAGTTTAGATCTAATCTTATCCACACAGCCTGAATTACAAATCTCTTTAACCCCCTGTGGTCTCAGCATCAGTTCACATTCACTTGTGTAATAAGCTCCATGTGAGAATTTTGTGTGCTGGATTGTCTTTTTAAAGATTAACTTCCAAATAGTGTGATAATCATAGAACTTTTTTTCATTTAAAATAAAGTCAATAATAGTCTTATGCACATTTAATTATGAAAATAAAATTATGGATTATTGAAAAGGCATACTTGCAGAGGAGATTGGCTGTACATAAATAGGGAGCAGTGGTAGCACAGTTGGGAGAGCATCTGATTTGTAATCCAAAAGTTGCAGGTTTGATATCCACTCTGGCCAGCTGCCTTAATGTGTCCTTAGGAAATACACTTAGATTTAATTTCATTAGCATGATACAAACCAGTGGTTCCCAAACTTTAAAACAATTATATGACTTAAAGTACTGGATGTATGAAACAGTGACATCAGAGATATAACCCCCCAATTTGACATGTTCATGCCACACCTGGTTCACCTGTTACTTGCATAAATTGATTTCTCACAAAATTGGTGTTAAGCCATAATTTTGTCTCTCAATAACTTGCACATAACATAGACCACAGCACAAATGCTGTTAATTGATATGAGCTGATCTGATCAGAAGTCATTAGTAGTACTGATTGATATTTTATTGTATATTGTTTATAGTAATAACAATTTTTTAAGAAAAATGTTAACAAAATATATGACTGCTCAAAGTTGTGAATTTGAGGATGTGAATTAAAATTTATGTGCACCAACTGCCATTTTTGAGGACAAGATGAACCATATATGCAGTGCTGTCTTAACAACATTGTAGGCTCTGGGCAAAGCAATGCACTGTGACCCCCTACTGGCCTGCAGCATTATGCCCCTAGAAGTACGAGGCCCTGGGTAACTGCCCAGTGTACCCATGCCTTAAGATGGCACTACATATATGAAAACTAAATTTACTGGATTAGATTGTGATTTTAGAGCCTGTAATCTTGTGGCCACTGCTACCATAAAAAGAAAAGTGCAATCTCTATATTGCTTATGCTTTGCAGGCTTGACAAAAATCTAATTACATTCAATTTGATATAATGATTAATCAATAATGATAAAAAGTATGCAAAGCCCAAAAATTCAAACAAGAAAAACAATGATTGAGATTTACTATAAAGACTTTATTTCTGCTCATTAATATTAGATAGTACATCAGAAAATTTTGCCAGCAGCAGAAGGAATTCAAACTAGCTGCAGAATGTGCTATCACAAGACAATAACAACTTGCATAATTGAACTGGACAATATGGACATTTAAACATGGATCTAAGCTGCTAGTGTTAAAAATACATTCATATTACATGGCAATGCTTTGCTCACATTATAAATGCGTCACAAATTTGGGATACATGTTACAAATTCAGAAAATTCAAACCTTTGGTCAGAAAACTGAATTGTGCCATTCCTGGGTTTTTATGAAGATATTTCTTTCAAAAACATATTATATTAGAATAAATAATTTTGACGAAAATGTTTAGAAAGTGTCTGTAATCAAGCTTGCTCTGCAAAACAATATCTGCCAGTATGCAATTGCTTAAGGTATAAGGGGAGATAATTCTGAAAGTACTAACCTCACATATCAAGTTTCATGCATTATCGCCAGTGGTTTGGATAATATTAACAGGGCAAGAGTGTGATGGGCACATTTGGTAATTTAAATGGAGACAATTCTTGAAATGCCGACAGACTCAATTTTCTTGCAATATGCCATATTTAAGTTATGACACAAATGCATACCAAATTTCATTATGTTTCAAAGGAATCATGGAAACAAAAGGTAAACAAAAGCATGAGGGAAGCTAACTCCAGGATACACCCCACCCCAAATCTGTAACAAAGAGCATAATGAAAGACAATCAACAACTCATAAAAACCTGCTGAAAACATTGGTAGATTACAGTCAGGAGGTACCATAATGGTCTGTAAAAAGCTACAAAACACATATAAAAAGGTTATATTTTAAGTGCATGTATTTGCATCCCAGTTCTTAGGACAGAGGAGGCTCAAAGGAGCCTCGACATGAAAATCCCGCTGCAAAAAATATTAATGGTATGAAAAGGGATTCTGGCAAAGACTGTGTGTGTGTGTGTGTTGTCCAATTGCTTCTGATAAATTTGGCAATGAAATTTAAAGCATGGAAACAAAAGTATTATGGGTAGATTAAAATGCAAATAATATCTGCCCTGCTTTTTGCAACCCACCCCAATACATAGCAGAACAGTTTACCTGAAATACTCAATTATACAATACTTCAACTGTCCATAATGCTTGCAAGTATGACAAGTAACCAGTCTACTCATCACATCAATAATCAAAAAATAAAGTTTACTGATATAATCTTACATCATGTCCTTGCAACAATATGAAATCAAGTAACACAAATCTTGCTGTGTTAAGGAATCAGCATTTAAGCACTTAATAATTCACATTCTGGCACAATGTGCACAACAAATTGCACTCTATTTGCAATCTGACTCAACCCAAAATCCTGATGCTGATTGGACAGATATCTGATGCAAGCCAATCACATCAAAGAATATTTAGTCCCAGTTAAAGGAAAAAATTTGGGACTAAACCTGGATTTCACCAACAGAGCCTATGTCCAAACTTAAGTCTAGAATCCAGTGATATGATTGGCTGAAATTTAAGTCTCACTTAAACTTTGCCATTAAAATTTCTTGAGTCTATGTGGAAGAAATTAGGCTATATTTACAACACAAACCAGGTTAAAATTAAAATTAAAATATTGTTCTCTTGATTCTGTAACATATATAAAATTTTCAAAAGATAAATATAGCTAACAATATTCTTAACTAAATCAATTCCAACATTTAAAATATCTTGTACTGTATATACAGTATTCACCTATCATTCAAGCTACAATAATACACTACTGGATCATGCTGTTTGTCAGGAGTAACTATAGAAGAAATAACAAAGACTGACATGCCAGCACACTATGTGACAGCATATCAAGGTCTATATTATTTGTAGTTGGACCCATCTTATATGCAGTATATATGGTACTTAATTCAGTTAATTAAAACTTAATTTATATCAAAAGTCAAGTCTAAGCAAGCAATTATGTTGAGTCAATCATAAATATTGGCAAGGTGTATCGATTTTCAGAAGATCTCACTATTGAATCAGAAAAAAGTTGAGAGATACGATACTGACTTTGAAAAGGAATAAAAAAATATAAATGAAATTGTATATTGAAAAACCAATAACAGGCAATGGAAAGTACAAACTTTAATTTGGGGCTGTGTATAATTTTTTAGTAAGTTGAATCTGTACTTCTGTAACTGTTTTAATCAGGATTGGGATGGATATGGGTCCATTGTGTACCATTTAAACTACATTTAATTCATTAAATGACAAATTATCAGGAAGCTACACAGTAGGAAACTAAACCATTTAATACAAAAATGCAAAAGATAAACATGAGGTATGGGGTAAACCTTTGAACACAATATTCTAGAAGAAAGAAAAGTTTAAAATATATACACACTAGCCTAATCAATTAAGCTTACACTCCAACAGAAACATACATTGATTTCTATAATCATAATTCACAATTCATTCTATGCTATCAAAATGTCTAAGTAACCATAAAGATCTAGGTTCAAAACTGGTTTTGAAGATAGAATAAAATACACAGGATATTTCATTTTCCTATATGAATACTGTATATATTTCATCAAGTGGTACAAAAAATATATTTTAACAAGTGGAAAAGCTACAATACAAGTTTTGTACCACACAATGAAGTATATCCAGCACTTATGCAAGAAAAGATTACTTAATATCTTTTGAACTTTCTAATGAATCAAAGCTAAGATTAAATTCACCGTTTTAGCACACCAACACCTCCCTTTCATAACTTCACATATTTACGACAGCAGTAACCACATCTAATGAACTAAATGTTACTGTTTCCTTAGACTTCTTTTCAAACAAAAGATTCCATTGGTTAAGAAAGCTTGACAACTGGCACTTCAACATACTATAAATACTTGCTTTTCAGTCAAGTCCAACTGCCAACAAAATAATAAACCTTGATCTGACATAACATAATGTGCTGGCAGATCAAGGTATATGTACTTTGTTTTGCTAATTACTAACAAACTGCAGAGACCCAGATCTGCCAGCACATTATATGACAGCAGATCCAGATCTGAACAGTTTGCAGTTGGAACAGACTTATAAGTGAGCATATATGGTATGTCTTTCTTGATTTTGTTTATTCTTGGAAAGAAACGTTTTCACACTGAAGATTCATCTGTAAAAAATAAATATTATGAATTGATAGAAATATGGAAGCACAGATCAATGTGAACATAAAATTTAAATAAAATATATAAAATACAATAGGAAAAAAAGTGTTATATGGTAGCTGGTTTATTATCTCTGAACAGATGTTTATCAGTATAGCCCTTTCATAAGCTTTAACTCAAAACCTGAACAGTGTCGTCCATGATGCTTATGCAGGGGAGATAAGCAAGACCGGTACTCTAGGCCTATCATCACAAAAACTTTAGGACCATTGCAATACTGGATTGTCACTAAACATTCAGCTGAATGCAGACAATGATGCTGAAAATATATTACCTTTAAAAATTCACAACTTTTAAAATAGTTCAACATAATGCCACAAGTGTTTTGCTTAAGCAGGTGAGACAGGCAGGACTGGAAGTCCAAGCATTTCACAGCATAAACTTTAGGCTAAAAGTGATAACATCTAAAACTTTCATAAAGTTTTCACTTCACTGATACAGGAGATGTACAACTGTCAACAATATTACTGCAAACTTTAGCATTAATGATAAAAACACTGCTGTCACTGGTGGCAGCAACAGAAACAGGTGAAACATAACTACTCTATCTCATCATACTTATGCAGGTGAGAAAAAAAATGACAGTACTGCATGACAATATAGCTCTTCCTGCTTATAACTTGATTCAAGATATAATGCAGTATGGACTCTATGATCAAAATTAAACTATTGTATTTCAATTGGTTTATCAAATATAAAACAATACAAACTGAATGAAAATAAACCAAAAACATAGCAATGTATCTTTATTTTCTATTAAGCATTATTATTTCACAAATTCCTACTATACCATTGTTTGGTACAAACTTGATTCTAACTATGTGAAGGTTCGGTACACAACACTGTTCTCAGTACAGTATGGTTTTGGTACATAACTTTAAGAGATTATTTACCCCAGCTAAATCATTACAATGAGGAAAAACTGTATCACTCAATGTGACCTGAACTAATTTCACTATAGCAAAATAACCATATGGTTTCTAAGAACAATTGGCACCATATTTCTGTCAATTTTTTTCAGACATTTTAGTTGTAAATATTTTGATAATACTGTAGCTAACAATAACTATTAAGTCTCATGCTTACACATGTAAACATTATGAGTATCTAGTTTTTGTTTCAAGTGCAGGTACTTTTAAATACTTTTATTCACCAGATGGAGGGCCCCAGTTGGCCATGTAGTTTAAGGCATTTGTCTTTACAGAATACTGACTTCTCACCTCATCCCACGTGGGTTTGAGTCTATGGCTTGCCAGTAGCTTCCATTAGGTCAATGGTTTTTACTGGGTTTTCCAGGTTCTTCCTTAAGATATGCTGGCTACCATGCAAAGCCTTTCATGTGCTGAAAATGGTGTTAAGCCCACAGCAATATTAATTCACAAGATGGCAGCATATGTATCTAAAAGAACAAGATTTACATCTACAACAGAATTCATACTCCTCGTGCAGTGATACTAATGTTTAACAATAGTAAAATGAATGGTACATTATACACAAACCATGAATTTTGCAATCCTCTATTAGGCAAGGACAGGACATAACTGACACATAAAATTACTGACCAAGGTGGTGTCGAAGACCCCGACCTTTGATCATTATATCTTTCGGCAAACTTGTTTAGCAAGCACTGGTCATTTTTACTGGACTCAACACGATCTTAACTTTTGATCATTAGGCCTCAAAATCATGAGGATTCTTTTTTATCCAAAGTATAAGACATCCACAAAATTTGGTCCAGGAACTGAATCTAAAACAAATGCTGTAGAAAACCAATTTTCTTGAGGCAAGATGACACTGAGCATTGACTCTACAGATATCAACAGTCCTCTTCCGTAAACTTAAATGAAACATCTTAATAGAAGGAATGTAGTCCAAAAATAAAATTATTATGTTAAAACCATTTTCTTCTGGTCACAATGACCCTGACAGTTTGATCCCCAAATTAACGGGTTTCTTTATTGCTCAAAGAGTAAGCCATCAAAAAATCTCTGACAAAAGTACAAAACAAAAAAACACAAGTTTTTGTGCTGAAATTCTTCCTTTTTTTCCTCAGCTAGTAAGCTTAACCTTTTGACCAATAATTGTTAGGCTTATTTCTTACTCCAGGTGCAAGTCATACACAAAGTTTAGTCCAGGTGTGTGATGGAGGGCCAAAGTTAGTTTGCAGAACCAAATTTCTTTTCTTAGTCATAGTGAATCTGACCTTTGGATCCCCAAATCAAAAGGTTCTTTCTTACTCCACGCGTAAACCAGCTGCAAAGTTTGGGCCAGGTCTAAAATACAAGACAAATGTTATTGTACTGAAATAATTTTTCGCCTTAACCTAGGATATTCAGACCCCAAAATCAAAAAATAGTGTGTGGAAACAAAAAATGTTAACAAACAGATGAGCAGATACAAGTAAGCATGGATAGATGGATGTCATAACAATTGGCTGCAGATGTACACACAGACAGATGGATGTCATAACAATTGGCTGCAGATGTACACACAGACAGATGGATGTCATAACAATTGGCTGCAGATGTACACACAGACAGATGGATGTCATAACAATTGGCTGCAGATGTACACACAGACAGATGGATGTCATAACATTTGGCTGCAGATGTACACACAGACAGATGTATGTCATAACATTTGGCTGCAGATGTACACACAGACAGATGTATGTCATAACATTTGGCTGCAGATGTACACACAGACAGATGTCATAACATTTGGCTGCAGATGTACACACAGACAGATGGATGTCATAACAATTGGCTGCAGATGTACACACAGACAGATGGATGTCATAACAATTGGCTGCAGATGTACACACAGACAGATGGATGTCATAACATTTGGCTGCAGATGTACACACAGACAGATGTATGTCATAACATTTGGCTGCAGATGTACATACAGACAGATGGATGTCATAAAAAATAGATTGCAGGTGCTTGGCAATCTACTGACAACTTGTGTGATGATAGTGCTGCAAGTATGTTATGAATGATACTTAAGCAATTAAGCCCATCCTCATTGTCCAGTATGAAATTTTACAATAAACCTTGAACCATAGCATACCAATTATATCATTTCTACCATTTCAGTTTGACCAATTATAAAATTAACACAACTTGGAATAAATATCAAGAAAATGAAAATATGATGTACTGTATCAAGATACCTTTTCATGCTACAAAATACTTACATCAAGTCCTTTTAAAATACTGGGGAGGTATTGACAAATTATAACATTGGTTGTATCTTTAAATTAAAAGCTATTATCATGGTATATGTTATGTTTGATTGAGTATATCTCGTAATTCATCCACTAATACATACATTTCAATATATTAAACTGGATTGTTAGTAACTAAAGTTAGGATACAGTAACCTACAAATTATTAAATTTATACACTGCAGTTAAAATATTGAGGGTACAGTAAATGCTAATAAAAATCAGCAATGTCCTTATCATATTTGGCACAAAACTTCACAGGGAACTGATAAAAATACTGTCAAAACATATGCAAACCATTAATTAAACAATTAAAAATTTGAAACATAGAACCAAATATGCAAACAAATTTTGAAATTGTACAATAGTTCGCAATACACACTCACCTACAAGTCAGATTCAACTGCAAAACTGTATAGACCAGGATCAGGGTACATGTTGTCTGCAGTTGAACCTGACTCACATGAGAGCATTTACTGCATTAAATAACACAACCAAAAAAAGTCAATAAAGATAAGATTTTAAGTACATAGTTTACAATTTTTGTAAAATAAGTTACTGTAATTTTTATTGATTTAGTTCCAGTTTCATTAAAATTCTCAACATTTTTATAGGCTTTATATTATTTTGCTTATTATCCAGTAGACAATAAAAATATTTTTGTTACAGGTAGAAATACCCTAATTGATGCAAAATCACTTGTTAGTTTAAAAAAGCAACATATGGACACATTTTCTTTCTTGAAAAAAGGTGAGGAATTTCTTATGTAAGATAAGGCTACTTTAAAGAAAACTGATTTTCTTACAATTGCTGCATTTTAATTTATGCCTACTGAACATTCTGTTGCAATCACTATCATCAACCATGCAACAAGGAGGTTGGAAAGGGTAAGCTATGCAATAGCAACAGGTTATTACTGAAAATAAATCTCAATTTTCATTAGAAATGTTGAGATGTTTAGTGAAACTGGGACCGAAATTAGCACAGCTGAAAACATTAAAGCTAAATTTTACTGAATATACTCAATTATAAGATTGGTCCAATTGTACAGACCAGATCTACCAGTGCACTATGTGACAGCAAATCTGGGTGTGTTAGGAGTAATCAGCAGAACACACAACACAGACCCTGATCATGAGCACATTATGCTACAGCAGATCAGATCTTTGCAGTTGGACTGAAACTTTAATGGGAGTACATACAGTATTTATCATACATAATTAAAATATCTGGATATTATTATGCAAGAGTATAAAAATTTGAATATTAAAAGTGAATATATATTCTGAACCCAAATTATTGCACAGTTGTCACAAATTAAATATGAAACAATAATGGAATAAATTTAAAGACCTGATCATAACTGTTACAGTACATATATATGAGTTCATATTCAACTATTATCCACTTAGTGAGAAATTAGAAACAGCTGTAACTTAGGTAAAGCAAAATAAACATACAAATCAAGGTTCTATGACAGTATTTATGAACTTCTGACAACACCTTAAGTGTGTGGTGTGCATGTGTAGATATATGTATACAGGTGTGAAAGAAAATTTCCATGATTTGTCTTCATACATGACACTGAATACATTCATCAATGATGGTAAGTCGAAGTGGCAGCAAGCAAAGTTACAGACTGTTTGGTAATCATTTATTACAGGACACAAATGCAGCATATATATTGCTGTTTGTTGATACACTTGGAATAATTTTCAGCAGAACAAAGAAAGAAATTACCCACCCCACCAAAACAACCTCTCACGACCTGTGGAATTAAAGCCACAACACAGAGATAACCACAACACCTAATGATCACAGTTAATATAAACTTTGTCAAAATGTCTGGAAGATAACTTGCCTAAATGGATATTTTCAAATTCAATTGCCACATACTGCCTGATTTTCTCTCTACAGCAAATTTCAGACTTCTAAAAGAAAGAATATCTCCATTTGAATCACTCAAGACAAAAGTTTCATCTGTGCAGGAGAGAGATTATTGCAGGGATGTGAAAGTTGTCTGTTATACAGTAACCTCCCCTTGCTCTCAAGGTTATGGCATTTTGAGTCTAGGTGATCTAGTCCTGGTTATCAGTGGCACATACACGGTCAGTGAAGAGCCTCCGGATAGTTGGAGACTTCAGCTTGGTCACAACATGTTTAAGGCTTGCTCCAATGCCCTAGAAATTATAAACAGAAATGATGCTCAATAATCATACATGTACAAATTTGGATAATGTGGATTATGTTAGCAGCAGAGAGAAATCTGAGTGCATAAATTTCAGTTGTGAAAAATTTTGAGATGATAACAAAATGAACATATAATGAAAAACTTTGAAATCTCATAATTTCAATCATCAACAAATTTACCTTACACAGCAAAAAATGACCTTTGTGTTTGAGCTAGGCACATGAGTGTTGTATAATATAACAAGGACACCGGTTGGAGTTATATTTTCCTTTGTCATGACTTTCATCTTGAGGCAGGTGACATGACTAAGGTATGAAAGACATCTTGTCATGACACCTGATTGTTCATTAAAATGTCTTTATAAGTTCAAAGGCTATACCATAGCTAGTATCTAGTCATGCACAATATAAACTTGCTGACAAGGTTCATTAAAATCTTTCTAATGGTTTCAAAAGTTATTTCCTTGTCATGGAAAGCAGTGCAGTTTATACTGTGCTAGGCTGTGAATTTATGGATTTTCCAGTGGAAAAAAATGTAGAAATTCAATGAAGTGAAAACTGATAATTTTATTTAGATAAAAACCAGAATCATACTTTAATTTAGTGTCCGAGTCTATTAACCCGTTTGTTTGTACACTCCTACTGATTTCAATAATGAAAATGTCTGATATGATAAAAAAGTGCACAAAACTAAGTCAACTCAATCAGTGATTTATAATTTCTAAATCATTTGTGACCAGAATGTCACTAATACTGGCATCCCTTGCACCTTTCATGCTTAACTGACTTTCCATACTAACACGGTGCCATATTCCGTTCACAATGGGTTAGTTTATTTCTATCAGACAACATAATGACATAATTTTCCTATTCGATAACTGCCAGATAATTCTGTAAATTACCATAGCGTTTAGATTGAAATTATATTCCTTGGTACACACAAATACATTAATGAAACCACATGTTAAATCCACATGAAAGGCAAAGTTGTTGTTATTTTTTTCTTTTGCTTGATTCAACATTGTAAATATCGGAAGCAGATGACATGTATGTACATCATATGCATACACCCTTTTGCTGAAAATGGACTAGTCCAGGAACTGGAAATGGGTCTTAAGTATGTCCATCAATTATACTGAAAACTTCAGTTAAGCATGAAATGCCCAGACGATGATGGTGTTATGGACATTCTACTCAAGGTATACATGATTAACTCAGACTATAGTAGAATTTGTCCTGGAATGCAAATTTCATTATCAGTTGCACCAAAACTTACAAAATGTGTATTCCATGATTATTACACTGTTAAAACAAGTTAAGCCCATCACAGTAGTCTGTCATGTGCTTCATTTATCATTTAAACAGAAGGCAGGTTTTGTAAATGTGTTCTACATGGCTTACATAAAATGATCTTGTTTACACAATGGTGATAGTCTCAGGCAGGTTAAGTCAGGCTTTAAAAGTCAAGTTTGTGAAAAAAATACCTTACTCATAAAAAAGTATTTTCTTTACAATTTTAAATACTGACCACCTACCCTGCAAGGAAAATGCAAATAGATTTCAGTAAAGAGAAGAGTTTCCATTCCTAGCATGACCTTATTAGTACCATTCTTATCAATTAGTACTGCTAATCTCAATAAATTGTCTTTTTATGTCAACTTACTTTCAGGGCATCAGATGTAAAAAGAATATTTACAATTTATACACTTTCAAATATGGGCACTCATTCCACCCATTCGTTTTACTCTTGCTTATTTTCTTTTTAAATTTTATAAGCAGACACTTATGCAAAACAATTCATTAAGTTAAAAAGAAGCATGTTTGTGCAACCAACAGGGGGTCATTTTAAATGTACCACCTTTATATAAACACACACACACACACACACACACACACACACACACACACACACAACCAAAAAACTATTGGGACCAAAGGTAATATTCAGTTATGAGAGTTCTTAATTTAGCAAAGATATCAAATTAGTGAAGAAAAAATATATGTACTAACATATCATCATTGATACCAGCCATCATTCTTTTCACAAAACCCTGATAAACATCAATGTTTTCCACATGAATTGAAAGAGACAAGAGTTCTGTTGATGTTTATGTGTAAAAATGACAATATGCTTATGTAACTTGAGATAGTTATTCTGACAGTTTGACATATAAGTGATGACAAATGACTGTCATGCTTATATAACTTGAGCTAGTTAGTCTGACAGTTTGACATGAGTCATGACAAATCACAGTCATGCTTATGTATCTTGAGCTAGTTAGTCTGACAGTTTGACATGAGTCATGACAAATCACAGTCATGCTTATGTAACTTGAGCTAGTTAGTCTGACAGTTTGACATATGAGTCATGACAAATCACAGTCATGCTTATGTAACTTGAGCTAGTTAGTCTGACAGTTTGACATACAGTGATGACTTCATGGTAACATGGGTATGTGTATGGAATGAATTGTTCTTCAAAATGAATCTCACTTTCAAAATACTGTTTTGTTGATCACCATTGTCCAAAATATCAACAGTACCGGTAAGGCCACAGGCGTGGTTGCTAACTTTGGGTATTTAATTTGAAAAAGCAAATGTTCTATTCATTATTTATACAAATGAATAGCATCAATCATGATTTAATAATAAGATGATAAATGAGCAGGTTAATGTAAAAATCTTTCTTAAATTGTCTTATCTAAACGTCTTCAGTTTTTAATAACTGAACCTTAAAAGTTGTTTAAGATGCAATGACTTCAGGATAACCTACTGATAGTCCTAACTGTATCACCTGCAGGTTGTTTTTGCTTTGCATAAACTTGGAATATTTCCAGGTCAAAGACTGCTACTATAACAGTGTTTGCTAACAGATAATCAAGTTTACCATGTCAAGTGTATGCTTAATTGAATACATGGCCACATACCATTTTGTGTTGTTTGTCAATGTTTGATGGAAATTTCAAGTCTGAAGTGAGTTTCAGTTTTATGGTATTTTTTGGTACTATAAAACTTAATTGGGACCAACATTGGTTTGTTTTTAAAGAAGATGGCTTTTAGTTTACAGGAAAAATAAAATTAATAATGGAAAAATCTAAGATAAAACAATCATTTTCATCACAAGAGGATTTTGGCATTACATGGTTCAGTTCTGAGAGATTATATATATATATATATATATATATATATATATATATATATATATATATATATATATATATATATGTAATAAATTGACTATGATCAATACATAAAATAACATCTTGCTATGGCTCATCAATATCTATGTCAAGTTTGTAAACATTACGGTTTTTCTGTTTTTTTTGTTTATCTTGTCTATGTTTTGTATTTGCCTTTGAAAAAGACTCATTAAGAGTCAAAAGCACTCAGGCTAGTTAGATACCAGTTTTGCACTGTTTGTAGTCAGTTTATTGCATTTATCTTAATCAATCCCTGGGAAACATCTCTATGGAAACCCTTGTACACAGTGGCCATTGGACATGTCTAATAGCATTAATATTTTAATTTAGGGCAAAATAACTCTTTCTGGACATTTTTTTAGTCATGAACATAAAATGTATTCTTCCAGTATTTAACTTCACAGCTGTAAAATTAAATAATTTAAGCTCTGTTTTATGACAAAACAACCATGGGATGTCAAACTTCAAACTCCTATGGTTGCAGTCAATATTGATGTTTCTCAATAAACTAATTTAATCATATTCACACTGGTTTTGTCTTTTCATTGTTATACACTGAAATGTGTACAAATATCACACAATTATAAACACCAGATGTGACAGATCAAATAAAACACCAGATGTTAAAGATTTTTAAAAAAAAGAATAGTGTTTTATTGTCTCAATTAGAACAGACAAGTGGCATATCAGTATTGTTTAATGTGTTCTGCGTGTACATGCCAAGAAATAATTGCTTTATTGGTCTGTCAAATGAAAACACTAAACCTTTATTTAGTACAATGTAATGAAAAAAATAAAGCCATTATTTAGAAGTGCAATCTAATAAAAACTCAACCCTTATTTAAAAGTGCAATCTAATGAAAACACATTTTTTTAAATTTAAAAGTGCAATTTAATAAAAACACAAGAATCCTTTTTTAAAAGGCCAATCTAAATATGCTTGCAATTTACAGTACATATGTATTTCACTTTTTGATTTCACTTTGGTTAAATATCCACATGAAATAGTCATTTTCTGAATATAAATGAATTAGATTGATATTTTATTTTATAATCCTACACTCATGCTATATTAATTTCATTTTATTCTCATTTGTTTATACATCCAGAATTCTTTTAATTATTGACATGAGCTGAAACATCACTTACCTCAGTTCACTGAAACCATACAAGAGAAAGCATAAAGATAATTTTTAAAATAGCGAAGCAGTTTAATTTTGATTACAATGTTGCAGGTTGAAAAGGTTATTTGTAAATTGAAACAGTTTAGTTCGACACAACAGATCATGATATCCTCGTATTAATGAAGAAAGCTTGCCCTTTGATATCAATAATATCACATGTTTTGCATGCCAGAATGAAATGAAAAGTCGTGATTCATGGTTTAGTGGTAAGTAGAGTTCTATGTAATAGGTTCCATCAGCTCTTTTATTTGATGAATCACACCACCACATAAAAATGTAAAACATCAAAGCTCGTCATATAATACAGACTGTAGATACAGTGAACTTCACTTTTAACAGATGGCCTAATAACACATTCAGATTATATTGGGTGTATAAAAAATGAACTACTTAAAATTAGCCCCAGTAAAAAGTTCTCATCTATATAATAAGCTTATATCTTTCAAAACAGGAAAAACTGTTCTTATTATTTTTTAATTATAATGCTGAATTCATTGGGAAATCCAATCCTTGTGCTACTGCATAAGAAATGTTCAACAATTTGAGCTGGATGAAAGGCAAACACATGTGAAGCTTGATAAGAAGAAAGGACAAGTGGGAATGCTTATAAAAACAGCCAGCTGAACACTTCTTCTCAAGTAAGGCCTGTGAACACCACATCTCAATTTAAGGCCTGCTAAACACTGAATGGAACAATGCTTTGATGCCCATTTGATGAATCTGAAACTGTGTCTGGAAAGACTTATTTACTAACAGTGCAATTTATTAGCAATCAGGTGTAAAACCTGCGACAACTTATTGTATAAAGTTCTAAAAAACAGACCCACCAAAAAATTAGGTAAATTCAGACATAATTCCGAAGAAGTTGATAACAGGTTTTCCATGTAAGTGATTTGAAAACCATATCACTGGTATTGGAGTCACCAGGGATCCCATTTTGAGGAATGCATCCTTAAAAGGTATGTATACCAAGCTTGATCAGAACTGGCTCATCCATTCTGGAAAAGCTGCAGATAGGCTATCTATTTTATTGCTGTCGAAGTCAGACTATGGTTAGAGGAGCCTCCTTAGACAGAATCCTGATGGAGCATGTCCTTAGACACATTCCTCCCTAATCTTATAAAATCCGACTCTTCCATTTGTGAGAAAAAGTTTTTAAAATATTAGTTATCCACATGGTTGCCAAGGATGCCACATTGTAACTATGGAGTAATCATGGCTAAAATTTTGAGAGAAAATGTCCTAAGAAACAATCCAACCAAATTTGATCAAACTGACTCTGCCTTTGGGAGATAAAAATATCCCTTACAAAACTATAAATCCACATGAACTACAATTTGACAAAATCAAATCTAATATGATACCAGCACATATCAAGTTTCATGAAGGTATTTGAAACCATTATTTACACTGACCTAGGAATGGATAACTGATTAAAAATGGGAATAACCCTTAAAAATTTTTTATTGGACAGAATCGATTCTTATACAGGCCACACTACCCTGTCATAATACAAAGCATATAAAGTTTTGTTTATATAACTCAATGGGTTTTGAAAATATCAAGTATATAATAGTGTAACAAACAGATTAGCTTATTCCTGTATACCACCTCCTCTGTACCACTGTTATATATTGGCTCGTTCAAAGTAACACAAAGAAAGAGTAAAGACAAGTTTTGAAAATTTTAACAAAATAAATTTATTTCCCTAGAAAACGTCTAGAAAAGGTAAATATATGAAACAAGACTTAGGATTTATGAAGGAGATTCAAAAATATGTTCTAAAGTTAGGAAAACATGTAAGTCCTATGAACAAACAGTTCTAAACCCAGTTTCGGTCCAAGATGGCAGATGGTCAGACAAAGGCCAACACAAAAGGTCCAGAATTTTCACAGTGAAGCACTATTTGTATTTTCTATGAATGTAGACTTGATCCAAGAGGGGAGAAAGTACATGCAGCAGAATTAATTGTCATGTTGCTTTATCTATTGCATGTACAAAATCTATCAAAACATGTAAGAAATATAAGGAAATGAAAAAAGGCTTTAATCAAAACTCTAATGCAAATTTTCAATGAATGTGAACATTATCCCAAGGTCTGAGACATGTAGAAAAATTAACTATCTCAGGTTCATAATTATTTTTCACAAGAATGAAGAAAATTCACACAGAAAATAATTTAAAAAAGCCTTAACAAAAGTCTTCAGACATGTTTTTTATGACTGATATTGACCCCAAGGTCAAAAATCAGTCATTCAGATTATCAAAAAATTAACTGGCTCTGCCTCATTAATTCATAAAGGACTATAATAGCAATTAAACATGTTAACAAATCCTTAATACTATTTTTTTTAAAATGTGACCTTTACCTTGATGTAAAATAGTTCAGAAAGCATGTCATAATGTGAACTGTCTTAACTTCATAATAATTGATGTCAAGTATGATGAGAATCAATGAAGGAGAAGGGGTGGGGGTGGGGCAAGGAAATGTATACAAATTAAATACTTAAGCCTAGACTGTCATCATCAGAAAAGTGACTGCCATGTTTTGCTTCCCATTAATGTGGGCTCAAGAAAAAAATGGATCCACTTTTTACCATCTACTAATTCAGGTGAACCAAAATAATGGTGTTAACCGAAATGCAAGTAGATCATAGCAAATGGAGTGTTGATTTTTGACTAATGGTCAAACTATAACATAACTCATCTTCATCTTGAAATAATTGAAGAATATTCAAAGATATAATAGAGTTAAATACATCAATACCATTAAGAAATGTGTAAATAGGAATGTGATATGCATCCTGCTAATGCCCGATTATGAAAAACTGGGAAATAACTTCACTATACAAAGCTCATGTTACACACATTTAAGCTAAATCATGCAACATAAAAGAGCAAATGAAAGATGGCAGCAGAAATTACAAAAGAGTGAAATACTGGGGCATGCATTTTGACATTATGACACAAAGATATGATACATTTCTAGGAAACTTTACTGTAAGTTATGAATTTCGACATTCACCATATATACACACTTATAAGATGAGCTCATCTGCAAGCTGTACAAACCTAGATCTGCCATTGCATAATGTGTCGTTTGATCTGGGTCTGTGCAGTTTTGCTTGGAGTAATCAGTCAAATAAACAACACAGACCCTGATCTGCAGGGGCATAAACTACAGCAGATCAGGATCTCTGGTGTTTGCAATTTTACTCTACTTATCAGCAAGTATATATATATATATATATATATATATATATATATATATATATATATATATATGGTACCTGAATGTGTACAATTCAACCTTAACAATTTTCTGTTCCTGCAGATAGTGAAAGATGATTTTTCTAATGGTTTTGAGTAGTCAGATATAATGTCTGCAAGTACTTTCTTTTCCAGGTTTGTCAGTACTTTAAGCCTTGTACAAGTATACAGGACCAAAATTATCCACTTTCAACTTGAAAGTTTTTATTTTTCAACTCATATACAAGATATAATTATTCCTTTAATCAAGAAACTATCAGGACCAAAAGATCGCTGAATAGTTTAATTTATTTAGGTATCAGGTGAGTTGAGACTATGAACAGTTATTTCAATGCTTTTTTTTTATAACATTAATTTTTGTCAAATCTGAAACTCTTTCAAACCATACTAGCTCTGCAAGTTGCACATAATTTAACAAATCATGGATTTTGTTTTGTCTAAGCATATTAAATAGTTTTGTTAACATTTTTAATTCTTCTGTTCCATTAGCTATTGGCACAGAAAGCACTGCAGTCTTAAAAGCATTCAATAGTATTTCATATGTAGAATTGTAGATCTCAACTGCTAAAGCTCTTAAATGTTCTAAGAACAGAAGAGACTCATGCAATGTCAAAATCTTGAACAATTAATGAATGTATGATATTTTAAAGATTAAATTTTTAAAAATAGTTTGGTAAGTAACCTTTAATCTTCTATTTTGACTTTTTTAGGAGAGACTAACTATTAAGATTGACATAGTGACCTTTTAAAAATTTTCTGAAACAAAAAAAAAATAGGACAAATAAGTGCCATAATTTTATGACACCAAGTTTGTAAATTATCAAGTTTGTTATTAGGTTAGCTTGCCTGTAAGTTGGTTAGTTAATAACTTAACTTAAATTGTTAGTCAATTAGTTAAGAATATTTATTGTCAACTGACATCAATAGATTTGTGATCATGTTAGTCCTTGTTAAGAAGAATTCCAAGTTTTTCATCCTCTACATTTCAGTGTTAGCAGAACTCTCATTAATACCTGCAAAACCAAAAAAGCAGTTGTCAAGAATTATTCTTCAGTGCCTGACTGTTTCCTTCTTGGTTGCTTCCTCGACGCCTAATCATACTAAACACTGTGGTGACATTCTGTAGTCCAGCTTTCATTCCTGATTGGACAGTCTGAACACTGGCCTTGACACTTGTTTGAACTGTCTGAACTCCAGTTTTCACCCCACTCTGAACTTTGCTAACTCCTATTTTCATTCCATTTTGAACTGTTCCAACACTAGATTTAAATGTCTCAGAAAGTGTCTGTTTTAAGGGAAAAGAATAAGTCAATCACAAAATAAATATAATGCATAAATCAGAATAATAATAATAGGGTTAAATTAAAATAAAAGCCAGGAAGCTTTGGTAGCTCAGATGGTAAAGTGTTAGTCATAATCCAAGAGCTGGTGATTCAATACCCACCCTAGCTAGCCTGGGTTGGCCGCCTCTGTCTGTCCTTGGGAAAGGCACTTCCCTTATAAATCGAGTCCAACTGCAAACTGCACAGACCCGGATCTGTTGAAGCATAATGTGCTGGCAGATCTGGGTCTGTGCAGTTTATTAGGAGCAATCAGTAAAACAAACCACATAGATCCTGATCTGCAGGTGCATTATCCTATGACAGATCAGGATCTTTGTTGTTTGTAGTTTGATGTATCCTATAAGTGAGTATATATCAGGGGTCTCAAATTCAAATCACCCTGAGGGCCACATGAGGGCATTTTTGATCACCCAAGGGCCGCATCACCTTTATTATCTCTCATAACACCTTCTGACTTCAATCATTTTGTGGGCCACAGGACATAGCTCAGTGGGCTGCATGCAGCCCATAGGCCTTGTGATTGAGGTATATATGGTAATTTCCATTTCCTATCAACAATTTATTAAAAATGCTGTTAAAACCAACAAAGCAAAAATTAAAACAAATCATGCATAAAATAACTTGGACACAATACATAAAGCATATACACAACACCTCCTTGATCATCAGGAAGACTACTGAATCTGGCTGAAAAATTTGGTCAAATAAAAAATGAGAAAAACTCGAGATCTCTCTGAAGTTAGCTTGCATTATTGTTAATCTATAAAATAAAGTTGCTTCTATTTTATTGCTTACTTGCAATTACTTTTCTTTCCTTAAGATTTTTTTTTATCCCAATTTAACATGTGTCATATGTGTGATGCCCTCAGGTTATTTTTCTTTTCTTTATTTTTGAGAGATTTTTCAAAATATATATGATAAATAGCAAAATTCTTGATTAACTTCAGAGAAAGATCTGGTTTTTCTTACTTTTTGTTTGACCAAATTTAAATGATATCACATATTCTTATTTCTTGCTATAGTCAAAAGATAATATAATTTTTTTACATAGATTTGGTTACTGTTTGAACAAGAAATATGATCTACCTAGAGCTATTTTGCCAACCATAAACAGCAATATAATAATTAAGTTCATATACATACATACATATATACATACATACATACCTCAAATTTCTATAATATTGAATTTTGCATTGTATTTATTTACTTCTAATACAAAAACTTGTACATCCCATTAAGTCTGAATAATAAAATGATTAGTGTCACAAAATACAGTTTCCTCTTATGTGACAATAATAACTGACATTAATATACAGTAAGGATGACAAGAGTAACAGACAAGTGACAGTAATAACTTACATTAAATATACATTAAGGATGACAAAAGTATCAGACAAGTGAGTAATAACTGACATTAACATACAGTAAAGATGACAAGAGTAACAGACTAGTGATAGTAATAAATGACAAAATTATGCAAAAAGGATGACAAGAGTAACAGATAAGTGACTAAAAATTGACTTTAATATACATTAAGGATGTCAAAAGTAACAGACAAGTGACACTAATAACTGACATTGTTGTTGTTGGGCTTAATGCCATTTTCAGCACACGATAGGCTATTCATGGCAGCCAGTATTAATGGTGGAGGAAGAAACCGGAAAATCACCAGAAAGAACCACTGACCCACAGGAAGCTACTAGCAAGCTTTCTCACATATCCACATTCACCGAATCCTAGACTTAAAACCAATGCAGACAGAGGTGAGATGGCAGTGATCTGTAACGGACATCGATTTAGACCACTGGGCCACTCGGGGCCCCAATAACTGACATCAACATACATTAAGGATGACAAGAGTAACAGACAAGTGACAGTAATAACTGACATTAAATATACAGTATGGATGACAAGACTAACAGACAAATGACAGTAATAACTGACATCAATATACAGTATGGATGACAAGAGTAACATAAAAGTGACAGTAATAACTGATATTAATATACAGTATGGATGACAAGACTAACAGAGAAGTGACAGTAATAACTGACATTAACATAAAGTAAAGATGACAAGAGTAACAGACAAGTGACTAAAAATTGACATTAATATACATTAAAGATGACTAGAGTAACAGACAAGTGACAATAACAACTGATATTAAATATACAGTATGGATGACAAGACTAACAGATAAGTGACAGTAATAACTGACATCAATATACAGTACGTATGACAAGAGTAACATACAAGTGACAGTATTAACTAATATTAATATACAGTATGGATGACAAGAGTAACAGAGAAGTGACAGTAATAACTGACATTAACATAAAGTAAAGATGACAAGAGTAACATACAAGTGACAGTAATAACTGATATTAATATACAGTAAAGATGACAAGAGTAACAGACTAGTGACAGTAATAACTGATATTAATATACAGTATGGATGACAAGACTAACAGACAAGTGACAGTAACAATTGACATCAATATACAGTACAAATGACAAGAGTAACATACAAGTGACAGTAACAATTGACATCAATATACAGTACAGATGACAAGAGTAACATACAAGTGACAGTAATAACTGATATTAATATACAGTATGGATGACAAGACTAAGAGACAAGTGACAGTAACAATTGACATCAATATACAGTACAGATGACAAGAGTAACATACAAGTGACAGTAGCAACTGAAATTAACAGATAGAAAGGATGATAAGAGTAACAGACTACTGACAGTAATAACTGATATCAATATACAGTAAAGATGATAAGAGTAACAGACTACTGACAGTAATAACTGATATTAATATACAGTATGGATGACAAGACTAACAGACAAGTGACAGTAACAACTGACATCAATATACAGTAAAGATGACAAGAGTAACAGACTACTGACAGTAATAACTGATATCAATATACAGTAAAGATGACAAGAGAAACAGACAAGTAACAATAATAGCTGACAATATTATGCAAAAAGGATGACAAGAGCAACAGAGATGCATAAATAAAAAGTTGCCACAAATACAGCTCCTTTCCTCTGCAACTACAAGGCTGAAATGTGGACTGGGTGCCTGATAATCCATACATACTTGCCTTTAAGTTGAATAAAACAGCCAATAACATGGACCTTAATCTACCATCACATATGGTACAAGCAGAGCATGGTCTCAAATTGCACAGACCTTGATCTGCCTGTGAATTAAGTTATGGTAGATCTGGATCTGTGCAGTTTGCTCTTGGACTCGAGTTAGGAGGGAGTATATATTAAGTGTGCATAAAAGAAAATGTGTGTATCAAGATGAAACAGAAGTGTGCCAACAAGATTCTGCATAAATTGTTGTTGTTGTTGTTGTTGGGCTTAACGCCATTTTTCAGCACACGATAGGCTATTCATGGTGGCCAGTATTAATGGTGGAGGAAGAAACCGGGAAATCACTGGAAAGAACCACCGACCCACGAGAAGCTACTGGCAAGCTTTCTCACATATCCACATTCGCCGAATCCTAGACTCGAACCTACGCAGACAGAGGTGAGATGGCAGTGATCCGTAACGGACAGCACTTTAGACCACTCGGCCACTCGGGGCCCTTCTGCATAAATGAACAAGCCATCTATGTGCTGATTCAAAGTTTGTACATGCAGTCTAACTCTACCAATCATCAACTTCAATCAAGACCTTGTGATTTAACTTTTGACCAAACCTGATTGAAATCATGCCAAAACAATGTGAGCACTAGAATGCTAGCATGCCATTTATTAGCAAGAGAGCTAACTCCATTATGGACAACAACTTTGTAACATTTTGTCAAAAACTGCTCACCATGAAACTTTTACAAATTCTTGCTCAGAACAAATCTGTAAGTAACTCAGATTAAAATCAAATAAAAGAATGCTGATATCAATGTGTTCATGGTCCATCTGGATATCTATTTGAAACTAACCAAGGGTCATAACTCTTAAAATGGTCAAACTATGTAAATCATCAGTCATACAAGCAGATGAAATGTCACAGCAAGTTATACTACTGAAATCAAACCAAAGATGTGGATGTTGTAATCTTCACAGGTTACAGAACTGACAGTTCCATAAACATCATGGACAATAATTCTGCACAAAAATAGTCAAAATCAACCTTGACTCAACATCAATGGAGGCCATGTTAAAATACAGCATTATGAAAAAAAAATGTTGAAGTCAAAAACAGAATGCAGATATTAAAGTATTTCCAACCTGCGATATCTTTTTCAAAATAAATCAAGGATCATAAGACATGCAGCAAGATATCCCAAACATCAAACTCATCCAAGCTTTTTATTAGACTGGATAGTGCTTCACATGAAGTTCAGCTAAAAAAAATATATGGAAAAATATCTTTAAAATTTGGTATGAAGACAGATGGGTAATATGACTGAAATCTTAAGCCATAAAAATTTTATTGAAATCTTGTACCACAAAGAGTTTTTACTGAAATCTTGTGGCAGAGTTTTTACTGAAATCTTGTGCCACAAAGATGTTTTTTTTTAACTGAAATCTTGTGCACAAAACTTTTACTGAAATCTTGTGCCATGAAGTTTTACTGAAATCTTGTGCCATAAAAGTTTTTATGGAAATTTTGTGCCATGAAAACTTTTTACTTAAATCTTGTGCCATAAAGATTTTACTGAAATCTTGTGCTACAAAGAGGTTTTACTGAAATCTTGTGCCACAAAGATTTTTTACTTAAATCTTGTGGCACAGATTTGTTTTGTTTATAGACATCTTGTGCCACAGAGTTTTAACTGAAATCTTATGCAAAATCAATCTACAGTAAAGAAAAGTAACATTCCGAAGCTGAAAAAAAATCCACCTTCACAACATGGCAACAACAGATCAATATTCAAGGATAATGCCAAATGATTTAATTTTGGACCTACCTTAGTGTTTTAACTGAGTACCTACCTTAGTGTTTTAACTGAGTACCTACCTTAGTGTGCTGGGCATTTTTTTCAGCATTGTTTGTCTCATGATGAGCATCTAAGCATTTCTGATACCTTAACTACAATGAGAAAAAAATATTTTGCACAATGAAAACATTTCAAGAATAATCTAGTATAATTTGTATACAAAGCAGTTGGTCAAAGTTATGATGTGATAATGTGTTGGCAGTAATGAAGCTCGAGGCATGTAATTAATTTCCACCAACTCATTACACAACACAATGTGATGCAAAGTTTACTTTAAATGCAGTGATAAATAACATGAAAATAAAAACAATTGTATAAAAAAAGTTTAACCTGTACAAAACCTGAAATTACTACTAGTTACCACTAATTCATATCATGATTCTACCTTGATAATGATTGAAACATTATATACCCACAATGCATTCAACTGTCCAATGTATTGCTAGCATAAATCTGTGTAGAGTAACAATTTTTCTATCTTCTGTTAGTGACCTTGACCTTTCAACCCTTCCAAATGATTGGAGTCTTCATTACCCAAAATGGAAGCCATCCACAATGCTTGTTTTTTATTCATGACGGAGAACTGTTTACTGTGCATAAACCAGTTTGCTTTTTTCAGTCTATGTGACCTTGACCTTTGAACTTTTGATTAAGTATCTGAAGATCTGACTATGGAATTGAAAGAATTCTTCTTACACTGCAAGCTATCCACAGCCTTAACTGTAAGTGGACATAATTAGTTACTGTATACTTTTTTAAAATTTACTTATGACCTTTTGGCTTCCAAACTGATTAGGTTCTAACTCACCAATGGGTGGGGCCCCGAGTGGCCCAGTGGTCTAAAGCGCTGTCCGTTACGGATCACTGCCATCTCACCTCTCTCTGCGTGGGTTCGAGTCTAGGATTTGGCGAATGTGGATATGTGAGAAAGCTTGCCAGTAGCTTCTCGTGGGTCGGTGGTTCTTTCCGGTGATTTCCCGGTTTCTTCCTCCACCATTAATACTGGCCGCCATGAATAGCCTATCGTGTGCTGAAAAATGGCGTTAAGCCCAACAACAACAACAACAACTCACCAATGGTGCAAGCCATCCACAAAATCTGGTATCTGTATATGATAGACAACCTGTGCTATATATGATAAATAAATATGGACAGACATCATAACACAATTTGCTCTGCCTTATGGTGCATAACAATGATTGGTGCAACTTTTGTCTAAGATTATTGAATTGCATTAGTTAAATGGAAAGTCAAAATAAAGTAATCTGTCAGGTAATGGAGATATTAGGCAAGTATCTTTTTACATCCTGCAACAATGGAGGTCAAACTGTGGACAGGATGATGGTGCTGATAGGGGAATCCCACCAGTGAGAAACAAATAGAATCCATTATTGGTGTTGGATAGGAAAATTCCACCAAGGAGACACAAATAGAATGCATTATTGGTGCTGATAGGGGAATCCCACCAGTGAGAAACAAATAGAATCCTTTATTGGTGTTGGATAGGAAAATCCCACCAGTGAGAAACAAATAGAATCCATCATTGGTGTTGGATATGGAAATCCCACCAGTGAGTCTGAGTTTGTAGGCAGGAATGTTCATAATATCATCTACAGTGTCAGAAAATGAAAATATCCCACATGACTGTCACACACTGGAAAATTCACAAGGACTGAGAGATACAGGTATCACTCTTCTATGAGTGCCAGTGTTGGTGGAGTTGACCTTGGATAAGGCTTAGTTTAAAGTTTTATATGGACGAAAGTTCCAAACAGGGATCTACCTTGTTGTATGCATGCACCCATACAGTCCCTCTGACATTCAAACCAATACAGTCCCTCTGACATTCAAACCTGATCAAAATCATTGAAACTCTTGATCATGCTCTTGTGTGTCATGTTTTTCTGTATGCAATTAAGTTCCAGAACCTGAATAGATAGCTAGCATACATAGAATGTCCATTTACTCTTTCAAGCTAATAGACACATGCCCTCCATATGAGCTTCAGGCAAGGTTCTGTTAAATGTTTTTGAAGAAGCTTTTATTAGCAGTCTTACATAACTTATTCTGGGATGAATTGCTATTATGCTTTCTTTGCAGAATGAAGCTCTGATCCTTCATTATTCATATCACATTGACAATCCTTCTGACCTGCAGGTTAGGTCAAGATCAGTTGGAAATGATGGTTATGGTTTTGGTTGCAAGTTTTTCTACAAGGCCATACATTTTAAACCATAACAGATAACTAGCATGTCTGGAATGAAGCAATGAAAGCACTACTCTCCATCAGATCATTAGGCAATGTCGCATCATTGAAAAATGAAAGCATATATGCAATTGGCAAAGAAGCAAGTCATAATTTCATGCAATTTATGGTAGAGATCTTAACAATATATATATATATATGTATGGAGAGAGAGAGAGAGAGAGAGAGAGAGAGAGAGAGAGAGAGAGAGAGAGAGAGAGAGAGAGAGAGAGAGAGAGAGAGAGAGAGAGAGAGAGAGAGAGAGAGAGAGAGAGAGAGAGAGGCAGAGAGAGAGAGAGAGAGAGAGAGAGAGAGAGAGAGAGAGAGAGAGAGAGAGAGAGAGAGAGAGAGAGAGAGAGAGAGAGAGAGAGAGAGAGAGAGAGAGAGAGAGAGAGAGAGAGAGAGAGAGAGAGAGAGAGAGAGAGAAAATAGTACTTTGCAAGCAGCCTCAATAGTTTTGCACAGTGGACCAGCTGAGGGGTCACAGTGGAATACATGGGCATAGAATTTATCCTCAGCCTTGTGAACAATAAATGCACACATTCTGGAACAAAAAATAGAATTGCATCATTAATAATAAAGTCACAAAATAGGAAAACCGTCTATCTGAGTTCACTTCTCAAAAGTCATAAATAGCACATGTAACATGATTGCTTTGTTCTTCTCAAGTTCCTAGCTGGATAGTCAGTTTCCACATAAACAGTTTAAAGAACTTGTACAATCTATAAAAAGATCTGTGAAGTTTAAACTTATTTTGTTGTTGTGGTAATACATAATGTGTCAACAGGTCTGGGTCTAGAGTAATGATGTACCATTGCTGGCTTTGAGATGTAGAATTGGCTTAATACACCCTCCCACATATGTGAACTAGATAGTATAATGGAGGCACAATTTTTGACCTTGGTTGTGTCTATTGATGATATTCGTATTTAGGGCTTGGTTGCTTTGTTTTTAAAAGTTAACATTTAATATAAAATCTGCAACTCCATATTTTAAAACTGTATATTAATTTACCTGTATCTTTGTTTTGTAAGCCTTTTTGTGGATGCCTCCACTTACTGCAACACAGCCAGGATTTTGCTGATGTGCTATTTAACTATATACACAGAGTGAAATAATGCAATTATCACGTTATGACATTATCAAAATTATGTCACTTGTTATCAATGTGTCAAAAAACTGGACTAAAATTATATGGTTACACCTTCTGCTTCTTATTAAATTAACAAATAAAAATTATTCAAAAAGTTAAATAATCACTGTCACTAAAAAGTATGGTACACCGTGATAAATCTGTTACTTTGGCTTTCTTCTGTTGTGGAAAAGCAGACCAATATGATCCCTGTAAATTTACAAACAACTAAACCAATAGTTTAAAACTGACTATAAAGTTAGATTGAAGACCTCTGATACTGCATCTAGACTTTTGATGTGTGATTCTGACTATAAATCAAAGGCTTTTGATGGTTGATACTAACTATAAATCAAAGGCTTTAGATGTTTGATACTGACTATAAATCTAAGGCTTTAGATGTTTGATACTGACTATAAATCAAAGGCTTTAGATGTTTGATACTGACTATAAATCTAAGGCTTTAGATGTTTGATACTGACTATAAATCTAAGGCTTTAGATGTTTGATACTGACTATGAATCTAAGGCTTTAGATGTTTAATACTGACTATAAATCTAAGACTTTAGATGTTTGAACTGATTATAACTCTAAGGCTTTAGATGTTTGATATTGACTATAAATCTAAGGCTTTAAATGTTTAATACTGACTATAAATCTAAGACTTTAGATGTTTGATACTGACTATAAATCTAAGGCTTTATATGTTTGATACTGACTATAAATTTAAGGCTTTAGATGTTTGATACCGCCTATAAATCTAAGGCTTTAGATGTTTGATACCGCCTATAAATCTAAGGCTTTAGATGTTAGATACTGACCATAAATCTAAGGTTATAGATGTTTGATACTGACCATAAATCTAAGGCCTTTGATGCTTGATATAGATTTTAGAGCTAGAATTTAGATGTCGGATACTGACTATAAATCTAAGGCTTTAGATCTTTGATACTGACTATAAATCTAGATTTTAGATGTTCTGAAAATTGATTTGATCTCCATAACAGTTTACTGTGTTATATTGACCCCCCCTGCACTTGTCAATGTACACTTCCTTTTGTGTAATTGATATGAGACAATGATCTTCAATCTATGAAAATTTTATCAATTTTTTTTAAGTACATGAACTCATGTTATGTACAATTTCTGACAGGATACTTTGTTCTGTACATTTTCATGCAATTAGTGAAAGGATACTTTATACTGTACATTTTTATGCAATTAGTGACAGGGTATTTTGTTCCATACATTTTTATTCAATTAATAACAGGGTACTTTATCCAGTACATTTTTTTGCAATAAGTGAAGGGGTACATTATCCGATATCATTTCATGCAATTATTAACAGGGTACTTTATCCCATTCATGCAATTACTGACAGGGAACTTTATCCCATACATTTTTAAGGAATTACCCTGATGTGGAGGTAAACATTCAAGTAGGAGCAGTGCAAGGAAAGTCACACCATCCTATTAAGCATCAAGCATTTAAAGAGTTGAATATTCCAACATTTCACAAGTGATCAGCCTTAATTTGACTTGTTGTTTCATATGAAGAGCGTTTACTGTGCATTATGTTTCATTATATCTGGGCATACACTATTTGTGGTGTTGGGTGTGTGTCAGCATTAATAGTGTAAATCCTGGTGAGCTTGCTTGTGAAGAACCACTCATATGAATTTACTGCTGAGGTCTGTCATGGGTAGCATATTGGATTTTAGCAAGTGAATCAAATGGCAAGAAAATGAACTATGAAAATACATCATGGCAGCCTCAACTACAAATTAAGTTTAATTATTTCTTTTCTAATATGCAGCACATCAAGTAATCATTTCAGTTTTGTTATGAATAATAATAATAATAATAATAATAATAATAATAATAATAATAATAATAATAATAATAATAATAATAATAATAAATCCCTACTTCACGAATGCTAATTTCACACAAAAACAATATTTTAAATGGATTCAAATAATGAGCCAATCATGCTGAGATGAATAAAAAAACTATACCATATGATCAGCTTTTAAATATACAAACTTCTTTAAATAAGTGGGAATAATCTTATAAAATTATAGATTTTGTCTCATGCCAAGGAAGTAACATTATATGCTTGATGTCTTAAGTACATCACAGTATATTCCACTTGTCTGGATCAAAATAATGTGATGCCTAAATACATGCACTTAGTACATGCACATGTATTTACATGAATAAATATGCTTAAGATTCATTGTACTATTTTTTATAATGTTTTGATTAATTTTTTTATCATATTTCTGCTTCCTAATCCTATAATTTCTTCTTTTGAACTCTAACACAATCATATCTAGATGGCAGAAAGTCATTTTGGACATATGTTATAAAAAAATCAGCTTCAGTACCATATCATTCCTGCAATTTTAATCTTTTACCATAGCAACAAATGTAAAATGTCAGTAAAATTTCAACAAATTTAATAAATTACAAAAATACTTTATATTTTTTATGTTTTTAAAACCATTTGAGCATATTAAAAAAAATATAAACAAAGAATAAGCATGAAAACTTGATAAAATATATATTAAGTGTTCAGTCTTGACACTACAATGAAAAAAAACATATATTGCCTATATTGGGTAAAACTTGGACAATCTAAGATACATAATTTGAAACTCTTGGTTTTCTCAATCATAAATTGGGAAAACTCAAGACAGGACTGATCTGGCAAGAAAGCACAAAACTCAATATAAATAATATTGAAAAATATGAAGTCTTGTTATGATTTTTAAAAAAATTATACACACAATCTGGTTGTCCTGGCAACCTGAAAAATGTGTAATTTTGTCATAATTTTTACAAATTCAAGGCATAATCTGGTAAAATTTGATTTTATAAATTTAAAATTTAAGCAGGATTTCACTGCCCTGGCAACGATCTATTTCATATCCTGCATGTTGAATTCACACATATTTAACTCCAGTGTACATAACACATTGCCTATTAAAAAAAATTATTATTGTTCAAGAGGTAAACTTGGGATTTCAAATTAATGATTTCAGGGATAAATCCAGGGCAGTTTAACTTCAAGCCGATTGACAATAATGGTACACTGTCTTTGTTGTATTGCATACTTACTTTACATTATCTATGGCGATCCCCATAAAGGACAGATACCTAACACGACATTCTTCTATCTTGTTGTCACCTTTCTGGAATGGAAATAAAAAAGGGTCATGGTCTCACAATCTCATACATGCCAACCTGGAGAGATGTATAAACATAATATCTGCTAATTTAAAAGATTCATTTGAGCAGAAAAATTGCATAAAAAATGTTCATTTAGTTTTACTACCAACCTGAAAATGCAGCAGGTTTAAGTACTTAACAAAAAAGGGTAAAATCCACAAGTGGATTAGAACCAGAATGCAAACATAAAACATACTGACAAATTATTTATATTCAACATTCACTTAAACTAGTCTACATGTCTAACTTTTGCTAAATGATTATAAAGTCCACAAATTCTGCAAAGAGCATGATGATGTTGTTCAATCTGAGTATATGTCACTCTCATATTCTTCTTTTCAAAGTGGTGCTGATTTCTCCTTTTTCTGATCTGACATGTTTTTAAGATTAAAAGACCCATCTGCTCCTAGAATTTTCATCTACAATTCAAACTGTAAAAGCCCATTTTGCATAACATATGGTACCATTTTCTTCAGTACAGACTAGTTCACTAATTAACTTATCAATACACCTCTCCCTCGATAACTCACACACAGCAGGGTCCACAAACATTGATGGCACTGTAAGTAAGGGTGCAAGTTACTGAGAAGACCTCCAAAAATTGAAAACATTTGCTTAGACATCAAGAAAACCATGGGGGTGGGGTGAGGTGGGGGTAGGGAACTGGGCTGTTTAATGACTGAATGCTCATTTTACAATCACCTCGATAGTAAGTTTTAATAATGCACGTTTTAAAATGAAGTTGTTTGTTATGGTGGCGCTCACCAGTTATTATGTACTTTTGAGAGAGTGATGTATGTAAGGTGAAGTTGTTTGCATTTTAAACATGCATAGTGGAGAGAATGTTGGCATACCTATATACTACTTTCATGTAATGTGGATGAAATTTCTTTGGATATTGTACTTTTGGAAATTTTAAATGATCCTAGGACACTGCTAACTAAAATGACTGCTCCCTTGTGCTCCAAAAATCAACCTGAATTTGTCTAAAGTACACTATTCTTGGCAGCTATTAAAATATGGAAAATTAATTTTGCCAAACTAGACAATACCAGCTTCTAAAAGTGCAATGAATGAATTACCTAATACATAAAATGTAAAAAAAGTTATTGGCTCTATTTTTTACAATTTACTTCTGAAGTTTGAGAAGTGAAAAGGAGCAAGTAGAGCTAGCACTTTTTGAAAGGTGCACATCTGGAGTAAGGCCAAGCTGTATACTCTCTAACCCAATTACACCCATCAATCATATATCAAAATAAATGGAATTAAAGGTTCTTTGAACAATAACTAAGATATACAGTCTCTTTTAAATAACCAGTATAACTAGTGAGGAAACCCGGGGAAACTCTTTTTCTTTAAAATTCTAACCATATGCTAAATACGAAACTGTAGAGCGTCACCTATTCTGTTTAAACAACATTTATTTTCAAAATGTCCAACATGTGAAAGAGCATTCCAAATGGTTTCAACTACCATCACGTGTATTCAAAAACGTGTATTACATCACTGCTTTTTGTTTTCTTGATGAATCTGCTTCCCAGAATAGTATATTATTGTATCCTGCCAAACTGGGAGTATAAGAGCAGGAAACTATACTGACAGTTGATACACCAGGAAACAAGGTTCCTTTCTTTCAAAAACAAGTTAAAATTTATTTCATGATACAATCATCTACATTGAATCTCAATTTTTGTATTGTTCAATTAGTACAGTACTAATGTCAGGATTCGGCGAATGTGGATATGTGAGAGAGCTTGC
This sequence comes from Potamilus streckersoni, assembly GCA_016746295.1. NCBI lineage: Eukaryota > Metazoa > Mollusca > Bivalvia > Unionida > Unionidae > Potamilus > Potamilus streckersoni. The sequence continues at coordinate 7,802,503 of JAEAOA010000768.1, read as the reverse complement.
CAGTAGCTTCTCGTGGGTCGGTGGTTCTTTCCGGTGATTTCCCGGTTTCTTCCTCCACCATTAATACTGGCCGCCATGAATAGCCTATCGTGTGCTGAAAAATGGCGTTAAGCCCAACAACAACAGCAACAACAACTAATGTCAGATTTCACTTGAAGTAATACTGAAACTTCTTAGCATCCTTGAGGATATTTCTAAGTGTCAGTTCAATAATTCTCTGATACTCACTTGCCCACAATAGTTTCTGTCTGAAACTAAGCTCAGTATTTTATGAAGTATTCATTTTGCTTGGTTGCTTTTCTATCTTTGATCACAGTTACCAATGAATCAGTTAATTTAAGATAGTTTATGTTACATACACAGTAACATTTATAAGTGTTCAATTGATCAAATGAAGCGAGTCCACCCAACGACATCGGGGGGGGGCGCCCCTAGATTTTAAGTTTATAGGATTTTTGTGCCTTTTAACATTTCTTTTATTCCACCACCTTTATTTGATTTAAAAGATATAATTAACATGATAATACAAAGGAGGCCAGCTTTTGATTCAGTGCAACAATACAACAAATATTGATGGAGTCAATTATCAAAACATGGCTGGCACTTAATTAGGTTCTCAGAGAAATGCTCACAGACATAGCTGTTACAGTAGACTGACACATTTTACATTTAATAACAAGAGGACACATTGCATTTATGATGACTGCACTTAAAAGGAACTAAAAGATGGAATCAGAACACAAATTTCAATTGATACAAAATTATTTTTTTTGTAATTATATATTTAAGTACTGGCTCCACTCAGCATAGTGTACTAGGAATGACATTTGGAAAGAAAATGTAAAAAATTGCATGACTTATTTTTAAATTTTATATTTCATAATATTGATTAATATTTCTAGGTTCTATCTAATGTTTTTGATGATAAAACAAGTGATATATCACAATTTTCTTCAAGTTCAACAAATAGGGATCAATTTTTGGGATATTTTCTGAAAAAGAAATGGGATCCATGCTGGACCCAGTGTTATAAGTGGGTTTGTTGAGTTATCAGGGTGTAAGTTATCGAGGGAATAGTGTATACTGAATTTGAAAGGCAAAGTTTTAAATTAAAGAAACCCGTTTTCTTGGAAATGGGTCATATACAGTTCCTATAAATAGAAAATTAGGAAAGTACACACAGTCTAGGGTGGACAAATTAACTCTGATGCTAGTCTTATGTAGTAGTCTTTCTCTTTAAAATATTCTCAAATTTATATGATGAATGGAATTAAAGGGATCATAATAAAAATTACAATATTTTTTATTGCTTTCTATATTTTATAAATATCTTAGTGTACAGGAAAGGTGTAATCCATATAAACACAAGCATTAGGTGAAGAAGCATTATGATTATGCCATAAGTATAATTAGTTGGCATGTATTTGCTTCATTAGTATTTGAATCAATTGGTTTTTCCACACGAACCCTTCATCCCAGCCAATGATTGACTGGCTGAAGTATCTGAACAAGACTGGAACTGCTCTGTGCTATTCAAAGACATTTTTTGTTTGTAAAATTACTGAAAAGATCTGTGCATGAAACATTAACAATAAAGTAGTATCTTACTATATTAGCTAGATTTCCTGTCTAAGCACTACAATCCTATATTAGGGAGATTTCCTGTCTAAGCAGTACCATACTATATTAGGGAGATTTCCTGTCTAAGCAGTACCATCCTATATTAGGGAGATTTCCTGTCTAAGCAGTACCTTCCTATATTAGGGAGATTTCCTGTCTAAGCAGTACCATCCTATATTAGGGAGATTTCCTGTCTAAGCAGTACCATCCTATATTAGCTAGATTTCCTGTCTAAGCACTACAATCCTATATTAGGGAGATTTCCTGTCTAAGCAGTACCATACTATATTAGGGAGATTTCCTGTCTAAGCACTACAATCCTATATTAGGGAGATTTCCTGTCTAAGCAGTACCATACTATATTAGGGAGATTTCCTGTCTAAGCAGTACCATCCTATATTAGGGAGATTTCCTGTCTAAGCAGTACCTTCCTATATTAGGGAGATTTCCTGTCTAAGCAGTACCATCCTATATTAGGGAGATTTCCTGTCTAAGCAGTACCATCCTATATTAGCTAGATTTCCTGTCTAAGCAGTACCATCCTATATTAGGGAGATTTCCTGTCTAAGCAGTACCATCCTATATTAGGGAGATTTCCTGTCTAAGCAGTATCATCCTATATTAGGGAGATTTCCTGTCTAAGCAGTACCATCCTATTTTAGGGAGATTTCCTGTCTAAGCAGTACCTTCCTATATTAGGGAGATTTCCTGTCTAAGCAGTACCTTCCTATATTAGGGAGATTTCCTGTCTAAGCAGTACCTTCCTATATTAGGGAAATTTCCTGTCTAAGCAGTACCTTCCTATATTAGGGAGATTTCCTGTCTAAGCATTACCTTCCTATATTAGGTAGATTTCCTGTCTAAGCAGTACCTTCCTATATTAGGAAAATTTTCTAAGCTGCTCCAAGTTTTTCAGATTCTATGACAAGCTACTGCAACTAGCTGAAACACAAAGCCAGTGAACACAGAATGACACTGTATATGATAAATTGTGGAAAGCTTCTCTTAGAAAACTATCCACCTTTATTAATGGTCATAACTTGTAAATTCTAGCATAAGAAAATATAGAAAAAGTGTGTATGATACAGTGAAACCCTACTATAGCATTACTGTCAGGGTCCTCAAAGTGTCAGTATGCTATGTACCACATCATGCAATATCCAACCAAGTCAGCCAATTGAACAAAATCTTGCATGTGTATCCTTTAACAATAAAAAACTGGGGTTGAGGTGAGGTTTAACTAGTGAGTAAACTTACACCATATTCTGTAATTGTAACTGTCGATGGTGCAACTAATACATTGACAAACATCCATTTTTCTGGTGGAACTCGCCTGCACATTCTTTCTATGGCACTGTTTATGACTTCCATTCCTGAAACAGATTTAATAAATACTGGTCATTTTCCATGACTAGATTAACATAATCTTTCTTCTGATGATGGATGCATTGCTTTAATTGAAGATTGTATCTGGTTTGCTTTGATTATGGATTACTGAAGTTGCCACCAAAGGCCAATATAGAGAACAAAAACAAGTGCCCCTTTGTTACTAAGGTGGCATCATCAACAGCTGTAGAACAAAGAATGAGTAGGAACTGGCAGTTTGTGAACATCAAGGATTAGAAAAGAAAGGATTCATTTTATTTGGGATCTAGGTCTTCTGTTAAAATTCATTTGTCTCAAATGCAAAAGAGAACTTTGTTACTGGTTTCCATAATAATGAAAATTTATGACTTTTTCAGTCATTTAGCAATTAGAATTCCAGACCCATGTGGGAACCCTGTGCATAACTGCATAAGAATGCTAATATATGATACACAAGAACACTGACAAAACTATATGTTTTCTATAAATACAGAAAAACTAAATGCCAGTAATTTGAAACTAAGTATATATCTAAATTTTCGATGTCTGATTCTGACTGTATATTTAAAGGCCTTAGATTTTTAACATATATTTAAGACAAGACTTTATATGTTTTGATTATTTATAACTCTGGTAATATCTATAAAGTTCTTCTGAAACAGGATAATAAAACTGAATCCTTGTGCTAAAAGTTATATTTTATGAATCCATGTGCCATTGTAGGCATATGTTAATGAAAATCCATTAAAAAAAACTGACAAGAAATGTGTATAGAGGACATGGATTCTCCAATCAAAATGGTGCATTTCAAGACAAACTCATTTAAAAATTCACAATAAAATTTCTGAGTATGAAAGAACAATCATTAAACCAATATATGTAATGTTTACTGAAATGTGTACAATGAAGATTTGCCTCTGACTGGTCAATACAGATGTCCATATCTAACATAATCTGTTATGTCCAGAGAATGTTCTTTCATGGACATGCATTTTGTCATGCAAGGAAAAACTTCAAGTCAAGCAGGACCGGTAACTGCCTCAACCTGTTATGTACAAAAGTGAAAACCAAATTATTCCGAATATATACTGTAATACCAAAATTTAGTTTAAATCAATCAAATCTGCAAAATAATAATTATTAAGTAAATTATATTTCTCCAAGAATACTTACATTATCACATTATGTTAGGAATATTAGCCTGCTACCTCATGAATCCATCCCTACTAAAACACAAAAATCTTTTTCTCTAGATATCATCCAAGGGCAATAACTCTTGCAAATTACCTCCCCCTGGCACCCACAGGTGTTGCTAATTTTTAGCTGAGCAAGATACTAATGAGGATGCTCACGTTGCAGGCAATTTGGGAGGGTTTTGAAGTAATGTGATTTGGTATGTATTCTCTGAAAATTTACTTAAAATGTTGTTCTTATGGGGTTTAACACAATTTTTCAGCACAAGATAGAGTATACCCCATAATTGTTCTATCCCAACTTGTAATCTCATCTAAATTCAAACAGTCTTTTTAGCAATGTACAGTATGTATATCACCCTTGCCACAGTACTGAAACCGCTCTTCTGAAAGTGGTCAACAACTTTCTCTCTGCTTTGGATGGCTGAAAGACTACAGTCCTCACTCTCCTTGACTTATCTCCTTGACTTATCTGCAGCATTTGACTCTATAGACCATATATTACGTCTCCAGCATGTATTTGGCATTCGTGATACGGCCTTACTATGGTTCATGTCCTACTTGGTCAACAGGACACAAATTGTGTCTGCCAATGGAAAACACTCCAGCCCAGTTGATCTATGCTGTGGTGTTCCACAGGGATCTGTTCTTGGACCTGTACAAGATTCTTTACACTCAAGCCACTCTCAAGTGTCATAGATCATCATCCAGTGTCTCACCAAATGTATGCTGATGACACTCAAATATATAAATCTAGCCATCCAGCTGAAGTTGAAGCTACCATCCAAGACATAGAGACATTTCTGATGTGAAATCATGGATGACATGTAACAACCTGCAGATGAATGATGATAAAACTGAAGCCATCCTGATTACAAAACAAAGACTTTCTCATTCACAACACTTACCTCAGACAATAAATATTAGCAACAGCAACATTAAATTCAAGCAGTTAGTACGAAACCTCGGTGTCACTCTTGGCAGTACTCTCATTGCATCAACATGTCATGAACATATGCTGGGTTGCATATCTTGAGCTGAGACGCATCAGCTCCATTCGCAAGTATCGGTCAGTTGATGCCACAAAAACAATTGTGTATTCCTTAGTACTTTCAACACTGGACTATTGTAATTCAATTCTGTCTGGTTCATTGCAATATCTATTTCAGAAACTTCAAAAAGGTCTAAACATTGCTGCTTGGATCATCCTTAGAGTAGCACGTACAGAGCATGCCTCTCTGTTGCTCTGTACTCTACACTGGCTATACAATCCTGAATTAAACACAAAATTTGTTCTCTGTGCTACCTTTCACTGACATGCTCCAGTCCAACATACCTATCTGACCTCACCCATGTGTATACACCTGCAAGATGCTTGCGCTCCTCTTCTGACACTCGTTTTCTCATTATTCCCATTATGAAGTTGAAATCATATGGACATACCAGGGCTCAGCAATGTGGAACGAATTGCTCACTGCACTTAGACACAAAGACACAGTGATCTCATTCAAGAGCACCCTTAAAACATATCTATTTCAACTTCAAGAACAGTCATAATGACCTAATAATGTATTCTTTTAACGTATCCTTACCTTAAAAATTTACAGCATGTTTTCTGTTTCTAATTTTGTGGTGTTTGTTTTTAATTTTTGTAATCATTTCATTATATATGGTTTGTTTTTCATATTCTTTTTTAAGCATTGTCAAATGTTGTAAAGCGCTTAGAGCTTCTAAAGATTAGGCGCTATATAAAGTCCTCATTATTATTATTATTAATGGTGGCCAGTATAAATGGTGGAGAAAGAACACTTGGAAAACCCAGAAAGAACTACCAAACCACGAGAAGCTAATGGCAAGCTTTCTCACATACCCACATTGTCTGAGCCCCAGACTTGAACCTATGCAGGCAATGATCTGTAACAGTGAGTGCATTAGACAACTCAAGACCCATACTTAAAACGTACTTTCTCTTTCGACTATGTTACACAATCACATTATGTTATTAGTATAAGTAATAGGAGGAGGGGATGCTGAGCATGTGATCTCTACTTCTGTTATCTTTCTAGGGAAGAAAAGCTGAAATGCTCATTGCAAACAATAACCTGTTCTCCTAATTATGTAAGCAACATAGGGAGGGGTTACTTGACATACGGTTCAAAAGATGAATATTGAAATCTTCTTACCTACAAAATTTCACCCCTGAATCCAGATAGGCTAACAGTATGTGTTGATTGATCTAGTTAGGTCTAATGGTTGTCTGTGTTGCTGCCACCGGGCATACAAGATTCAAAGTTTGCCTCTGCGACAATAAGTCTCTGAGATGAAGGCTTGAGAAGGTTGACTCTGCTTCTATGATATCTTAGATTGAAAGGTTGTGTTCAAATGCGAGGCTTGCAGAGATGGCTCAAAACTTCTGAGCATTAATCTTCATGAGGTGACATTATTTGGTGAGATGTCAGAGTTTACCAAGGATACCACCAAATTTAGCCATAAAGGCACACACAAGAATTAAGAGGTGTTTGCGTGTGCCACAACATGTCTCTGTGAGTTTCAAGTAGTGTTTGAGACATGAAGTGGCTTTTACATAGCTGCTGTTCTTGAACTACGGATGAGAGTGAGTGAGTGACAACTCTTTGGGTTACCAACAGACAGTAACCTGTTTTGGGTTCTGAAGCTTGGTTGTGTCAAGAGAACCACTGAACCCTCTGATCTGAACTGAAGAGTTTGGGTTGACATAAAGGTCATGCAGCTTGCTTACCTTGTTTGTGGAAGTTAAAGCTATTAGGAAACATGACTTGTATGACCGTGATTTTAGCAAAATGTAGGCTTGAATCAAGCCATATTAAAACCCAGGATTGATTACATTGGAGACATGAATGATTTTGGTCATTTGAAACCAAAAATTGTCTTAAAATCGTTTTAAAAATCCAATAGGTCTATATCCTGCCCAAAATCAAATCTGCCATGATGCTGGAAAGTGTCCACTATCATAAAGCACAAGTTTTGGTATAGACTGAGCCAATTGTTTCTGTTAAGGTCAGCCAGTGATTGAGGCCTGCAGAGGGATGATTTCTTGGTATGGCACCAATCCATGAAAACAAGCCACATTTCTTGTAAGCCTTCCGAGTGGAGGGCCTTCTGCTCTTAAGATTCTCTACACAATGGAAGGTTTGAACTGTTTGTCTCAAGAGGGTGTCCTGATAAGAGCCCAGCAAGTACAAGAGGGACAGTCCAGGCAGGGAATGACCAACTGGAGAAGATTTGGTTTGGATGAAATCTTCCTGGGCATATCTATTGCTAGAACATACAAGTCGGTGACACAGGACTTGTCCCATCTCAGAATCTTGCCATTCTGAACCAGTAACTTCTGGGTTATATTTGGTATCAGCACCATGGGAGGGGAGGTAAATTCCTCAAACCCTCCCAAATGATTGACAGTGCATCCAAGGCCCAAGTTTTTGGATCTGGAACTGTAGAGACAAAGATAGGTAGTTAGTGATTCCAGCAAGTTACAAAGAGTTTGATCATCGGACATTCCACAAAACTGAGTGAAGACCAATTGATGGAGAGTATTGGTCAAGAACTTAAATCCGCTGAGAATGTGTCTGATTTTCAAGTTGATAGGGAGATTGTCACACAACCATAGAAGCTGCAAAATCAGAACACACAGGTCAGGTGCCTCTCTGTTTGAGCAGATAGGTCACCACCAGAGTGCTATCGGATGTAATGAGAGCTGTTTTCGTCTCAGAGTTGATCTTTTCAGAAGAGAAAGGTGTAAATGATAGCCTTCATTTCAAATATGTTAATGTGCAGAGGTCATTCTCCAGGCTTCCCATTTGTCACTGACAATAGTGAAGGTCGGTAACAGGTGGGCACACCCACTGTGCACACTGGCATCAGTACGGATCATTATTTTTGGGGGGGATTCTCCTGATCAACCAACAGGGGTTGGACCACTGATGCAGTTAAGATCAAATCTCAGCCCTTATCATGACTGTTTGATCAAGGAGACTTGAAAAGAGGCGCTATTTTCCTCACAATGTCCGCATAAAAATGTCCAAGTGGGATCAAGTCGACTACCACATTGAATAAACTGAAGAGTTGCAAATATTCTCACTGAAATCCAGGTCCTGTTGGAATCCAGGTCCTGTTGGAAATCCAGGTCCTGTTGGAAATGGACTTGATGAGCTTGATGATTCTGATTATGTGAACACAAGGATATCGCACAAGATTTCTGTTTGTTTAAAAATCTGTGTCCAGATGGACAGAATTCTGGGATGGATGGTGGTCCAACCTTCCAGTTCACTAGAAAGCCTGGATGAATGAATAGAGAAGTGATTGTTCCTGCCTTGGGGTAGAATAGAACTTACATGTTTCTGGAGGAGATCACTGTAGATGGCATCAGTCAGAACAGGGTGATGATGAAATCCATAATCTCAGTGAAAGCCAAGGGGTGATCTTGAGGACAAAGGGAGAACTTTAAGATGTGTCATGGTAAGCAAACCTGATGGATGGTGGTCCAACTATCCAGTTCACTAGAAAGCCTGAATGAATGAAAAGAGAGGCAATTGTTCCTGCCTTGGGGTAGAATAGAACTTACATGTTTCTGGAGGAGATCACTGTAGATGACATCAGTCAGAACAGGGTGATGATGAAATCTATAATCTCAGTGAAAGCCAAGGGGTGATCTTGAGGACAAGGGGGAGAACTTTAAACTGTGTCATGGCAAGCAAACCTGAAACAATGTTCATGACATGGGGTTGATAAGGATGTGAAAATATATGTTGTTCAGATTGAGACTGACAGTGTACTTGTACCATCGAATAGAAGCAGATTGAACTCACTGTCTCCATCTTGAATTGGGCTCAACTTGCTGTTTGATTTCCAAAAAAGAAACAGCCTTGAATGAAAATCTAGGTATTGCACACTCTTTTCATTGTTTATTTTTATTTAATGAGCAACCATATCTTCTGTTGTAGAAAGTCATCCTCTAAATCTGATGATGCATTTGTGAAAAGGAGAGAGGAAGAGAGAGGAAGGGTTGGATGAATGAAACATGAAGCCACTCCAAAATGACATAGATCATCCACCCAGTCTGAGAGAAGGGGGAGATAAGTGAGCCTGAAAATGCATGTCGGCCTTCCATGGGTAGGCTGTCTGTTGGCACTTAAGATTCTGGAGGCTTTAAATTGGAGCAAATCTTTTTCTTCCTGCCTCTGTATGAATGCCTCCAATGATGGTGAGACTGAGGTCTCCTGATACTGGGTTGGGATCAGTATTTGGTGGATATCTGACTGAGGAAATTCTACCTTGGTCATCTGAACATCCTTTCACATTAGCGCAGGCTGAGTGGGGGGTCAAAATGCTCGAGTGTGGGGAGCAGTAAGTTGGAGTGGATGTTCCTGCACTACCTGACTATAGAGACAAGATGTTCCAAATGAGCTTAGACATGGCATGGAACATGTTCTTATCCATTTTAGAAACAACATGTTAGAGGAGGAAGTCACTGGAATCCGGTTTTCTGAGAAAAATGTCTTAAAGTTGCCCAGGTTGACAATTTAACCTGAAAGTTGGTGCTTAATCCATTTAATTTTGCCAAATGGGGAAGAAGCTGGAAATAGTGTCAATTCTTCCTCCCCAATATCAACTGTTGTTTTGATTTTGTAACCCTGGGTAGTGGTAGTGGTGGAGGGCAATCAAAAATGGCCAACACCAGATAGATTTCCTTGATAACATCTTGAAAGGTGACTGGATCTGAATAAGATGGGCTTTGACTGCATCTCATTGCACTCATATTGTGCCACATCCTTATCCAGGTTAGCTTGTAGCACTGCACAAGCCCTGACAGATGGCATCATCTACTCTGGCTGGTTGTATTTGGCAATATCACTAGCTCTCCCTTGAGGAAAGGCAGTGAGCAACAAAAAATCTGACACAGTTCCACTGCTGGCTGGTGCAACTGGTGCATGATTAGTGTGTGATTGGTCAGGTTGCTGGTTCTGAAGGCCTGGGTAATGGACGAATTTCTCACTGAAATCTTTGATAATATAGTGATAAGATGCAGACAGCATCCCGATATGAACCATCTGGCTGGACCATTCAAATGAAAAAGTCTCCATGCTGTTAGCTGACAGCTTGTGTTGTCAGGATTTCAGGTGATGGTCGGATGGCTGGCAACAATATAGCCATATTAAGAGTTGGATCCATGGATCCAGCATGAACCCCATGTGCTCTGACTTACAAGCCTGAAGGCCATGCTCAGACATGCGGGGATACTCGGCTGCCTAATACTAGGGAATACTCCCAATGAATCAGTATCACCAACAATGAACCAAAGGTTGTCTTCCTTCATTTTTCAGTCTTTCCTTCACTTCAATGCCAAAGGTATATTGCTTTGAATGTACATTTTATGCATTTAGTAAACATTTCTCCTAAAAGTACACACACAGAGAAAACAAGCACAGATTAGCAAATTAGTATGTGACTAATTAGCTAATAGCTTAGATTAGCAAATTAGGATGTGATTAACTAGCTAACACGGTAGTTCAGACTACTTCTAACCTCATCTTTCAGATGCTGCATATCATAGATGGTGTATACTTAGTATAAACAAATCAAGAGTCATAGTAGACTTCCATGCTCTGAAGTTGCATACACTGCATTTAAATAACATTGTGCTGAGACAACACCAAAACTAAAAAAATTAAAAGCAGAAATTAGTAATTTATTGACATTACTAAGTTGCTAAAACACTGTCATATCTAACAGAAATAGGGGAAGTGTCATGTCTGATATGGCCCTGTTATTAACTTATGCACAATGCTTAGTTAATAATTAAACCACAATTCTATCAAAACAGTATCAAATACAAATAAATTAAGCAAATATATCAAGCACCACTTTAGAATTTTGCTAATATGAGCTCCATAACAGATTAAATAAATAAATTCAAAGGCAGGCTAACTTATAATCACCTTGTACAAGGTCTATGATAGCATGGTGGGATGGTGGTTTTAAAAGACGAAGTCCCAAAAGATGACAAAATCACTCAAAATTGGCAGAAATTGTAAATAATGCAAACAACCTGCAGTACATTTATAAATCCACACAATACAGCCAAAAAGGAATGTTGAATGGGCCTACAGGAACACAAAAAGGGCTTGACTTAAGCAGGATAAATTGAACCAAGTGCAATGTATAGCACTGAAGCTACAAACCAGTGATAACTGCCTGTGCCAAAAAAAAGTAATGGACAAGAGTTATTGCCCTTTGTTTATAAAAATAAACAGCAAAAAAGAAAAGACTGTCTTTCAGTATGGCAGGATTTGTGAAGTAGTAGGCTAATATTTCTAATATAATATGATTGGGGAATGTATCCAAAGGAAAAAGCAAATTTTTAAGTAAATTATGTTTCTCCAAGAATATATTTACCCAACCACATTACTTAGGAATATTAACCAGCTACCTAATGTAATGTGATTGGAGTAAACCTTAGCATTTACCTTAACCAAGGGTGTGGTGGGACATACCGATACAAATGGATGTCCAAGTTCCTGCTTTGTTGAACTTGTCATGGCAGGCTAAAAAATAAATGGATGTAAAACATTCCAAAAACATTTTCTGCATTAACTGCACTTGGAGAAAACAAATGAAGTGACAATATACGATTTCCATCTTCACAATAATAGAAAAGTTAATGATAAAAGCAAGTCAGATTTAAGAGTTAACATTTTATTTACCTGTTGGTCTATTCACCAACTCACTTCCCAGGTAGTGACATCGTAAAACTTTCTTTGGTTCTTCCATTGGTGTTGGAAAAGAAGCATCTGTCAAAAAGAAATTTCACTTGAAAACAACAGTCCACATCTGGTAGATAGCAACCATATTAGAAAATGTTAATAAACATCTATTGAAAAAGGATTGAAATTGCTGTTATTATCAATGGAGTGGTGGGCAGAGGGCACTTAGCAATTAGAGTTTCTAATTGTAAAAAAAATGCTGATACATATGTTATCATTATATCTAAAAGCATGCATGACTATTTGGATACAATTTCAAACATGATTTTTCTGGAATGTCAACTGCACAAAAGAATTTGTTTAAAAGAATTTTACATTTGTTACATTTTTAGACAATTTACAGAATTTAAATAGCTTTATGTTTTATATTATTCTTAATATTTACATATATTTTACAATTTACATCCTTTCTAACATCAGATCAGCAGATTTAATCAACATTCACTTTTATGTACCTCAAAGTTCTCTTTCATTAGCCTCTTAACTGTGATAGAATTCGTAGCCCTATCTTTGCTAGCCAAGATTCATTGATTCTTTTTACAGTGATATGGGAAGAATGTCATAGTGGGTCATGCCAGTGATATAATATTATGATAATTTTTTTAATATATAAAAAATGGTTGTTGCAGTTAGGCCAGGAATATTCTTTTTTTTCCGAATATTATGCTTACATATGGCACATGTTGTTATAGCAACATAATTGATTACTTTCTATGCATTTCAATCATTCAAAAGCAAAATCATGTCCATTTTTAGTGAGATTCCTTAGTTGACATGACCCTTATCTTTAATAGCTGCTGCTGTCAAGGTAAAATGCAATTATTTACGAAGACTGGCTTCTAAAGCCTGCCATGTGCCTTCTTTAGCAAAAGGGGTGAGTATTGGAGTGCAGGAAGGTCTGTGCTATTACATTGTTTTAAATTCTAATGGTTGATTTTAATCTGTGGCTTGTCAGTTTTGATCGGAAATCACAGGAATGGGTGGGTGGGAGCTTGTTGTTGTTATTTGGGTGTAAAGCATTGATACAGATAAAACTTTAATCAAATGATCTGGACCCAGAGAACAAAAAAGTAGTCTGCAGAATTTATTGATGTGTAAAAATTCCAGATCAGTATCATGTGACTGTTTACATCCAATCAAACCACAGAAAATACAGTCAATTCATAAAAATTGGAATTATATTTATTTGGATGGGTTTCTTGATTTTACATTTTTTAATCCTTATTTTTATTTGCCTCATACAGCCACATTTATGCAGAGGTGCCTAACATAAACAAATGTATCTAACTACCTATTGATGTCTAGTCCTAGGAAGAAAGAATGTACAATGTTACTGTATGCTTTTTTGTGTGCAGATGGTGATAGTAGTACAATGTTCTCATCTACTTCTTAGCTCTGAACTAAAAAGGTATTTGATAATCATCGTCATCACTATCACAACTGTCATCATCATCATTACAAAAAGAATTTTATCATCAACAAGATGTTCGGTTATCATCACCATAAAATCTACCCCTACAAACAATGGCAGCAGCAGTATTACTTGTTGTATAGCATGGTTATTTACTGTCAAAACCCCTCCCCAACAAAATATGTCTATCATAAAAAACTATCCACACATACTACTGTAGACAGACTGGAAGGAGAGCTTTTGTCCATTTGGTTGTGTATTAGCTGTTTCCAGATTCGGAAGATCTGTGGGCCGTGCCAATTTGTTCAGTGAGCTTTGCTGTATACTGCGCTCCATCATTATCTTCTTACAGATGTCTCTTAAAGCATTAGCAATGTGCCGTGCAGGTACATCACACCGGAACACATGACACATGTGGGTTCCACTCATTTTGTCACGAGCCACATAAGCAAAGTCCCTTAAACAACAAAAAGTTATGAAATATGAATTGCATGTTTTACATAATGTTATTTTCCTAACAAATTCTGATTTGAACAGGTTCAAAATATTCTTCAAATAGTATAAAACATGCCATTAAATTTCCACCCAATGTTACAAAACAGTGAATTTACTATTTTTCATATGAGGTACTGCTACAGCTCCCAATGTTGCACCAAAACCTAAATCAGAAAACATTTATATAGGTCCAGTAAAAGTATAAAATGCATAGACCCAGATTAGTCACTGCATAATGTACTGACAGTTCTGTGTCTATGCAAATTGTTTGGAGTAATTAATAGAACAACCAATATAGACCTTGATTTGCTGGTGCATTATGTGAGGGCAGAGCAGGGTCTATGATGTTTGTGTTTGGCGTGGACTTATAAATGAGTATATATAGTGGAAAACCTAACCACAATGATCCATTTCTTTCAAACCACAAACAATTTAAGTACCATTAAAAGTTGGATTAATTTCTGAATCCACAAAAAATGATACTCTGAAAAATACAACTGACAGGTCCTCCTTCAAGGTAACAAGAAAATGATTGAGCATCATATTTGTGATAGCGTCTGTATTTACAGGAATGAATATTGACTCAGTACAAACTTTGAAAAATAATCTTCAAATTACAATAGAAGATCATAATCTATCAAATGGAAACTTTTTGTTTGAACCTGAATATGTTAACACTTTCAAGTTTTATACAGCAAACATGTGACACTTCAAAGAAAAACAAATAGATCTTAATTACCCTTCAAATAAAGATGAGAAAATATACTGCATCAGTTTTGCAACAACTAGTGGAATATATATTGTTATCAAGATAGTTTGTTGACAAAACTTGGATGGCATTCTTTTGAATACACTATATACGAGGTGTAATCCAGTGGATAAAAAAAACCTACTAAAATAGTGGTCAGTAACTTTTTTTTTTCAAGCCATAGTTCTCCTTTGTGAAAACAAGATAGTTGGGGTTCTTAACTTCCAACTGCAGTATGTACCAAATTGAATAGCATTAAATAATGAGCTGCAATATACTGAGAACAGCAGGACTGTAATATATTGAAAAAAGCATTATATACTGAGCTGTGATATAACATGATAGGTGGTCTAGTAATAAGTCTTATAACCTGAAGGACACTATAACATGAATGGTGTTATAAAGATGATCACATAACATGGTGTTATAATGAAGTGTGATATAACATGAAGGTGTTATAAAGAAGTGCCTTATAGTGTGGAATCTCTACATGCAAGAAAAAGTGAAAAATGAAGTTTCTCCCAATTCTAAACATTTTAGTATGGTGTCTCACTGCAGTCTAAAATTATCTGTCTGTACGACTGCTTTGCAGCCATATATGAGAGATAAAACTAGATCAAAATATTTTTCCACTAAATCATTAGCTCAATTCTTACCACCACTTATACTTGATATGTTTCACTGTAATATGTAAAAAAAAGAAACTTTAGTTAGCAAGCTAGGTGTACTTTAAAAGCTTGATAAACACTCTGAAAGTTATATCTTGACTTGGCAACAAGAGTAAAGTACCTTGCCCATAAACACATCAGAGTTGTTGATCAGGAATGAATCGATGGTGGGAAGTGAACGCAGACTCCCCACTCATAAGTTGAGAAAATGAAGTCATACTTAATGATAACACAGATTGATTACATATTAAAATGAAACAGTAGCTTAGGGCAAAATATTACAATGCAAGTTATTCTACGTGTAGTTCTGACGAGTTGATCAATCTTACAGAAATAATAAATCTGATCATTTGACATGCAAACAAAAACACAACATTTACATAAATCAGCTGATCTTGACATCAAAAGCTTACAATGATGTTACAAAATCAAATATTTAAAAACAAAAATGAAATGCATGTATAAAAGAAGCCTGTAAGGTTACTTCAGAGAAAAAAAGCACAATTTTTTAAAAGACATCACATTAAAATAAAAGCGATTTGCATTATGAATAGTGTTACCTCTCCCTGCAGCCAAAATATAAAATATAACACATAAATAAAGACAGTCTTTGTATTAATTCTCTGACCTTTACAACAGTTTTAATTGAGGTGGATAATGTACATGCTGACAATCCTTCAATATTTGTAATTGTCCCCAAAACAGTTGTTATCCAAGTTACAATGCAATTTTACAAGTTCCAGTTGTTGGTCTATTATGTTAAACATATTTTATTGCAATAAATGAATAATGAAAATGAAAAGAACAATTTAAAAAAGATGCAAGTTCCTTTCAATTTGTTAACAATGATTTTTTTAAAATTACCCCCCCCAACTATTCTTAACAAGCTTCTTAAACTAGTCTGAACACTAAAATTCTGCAAATCTGCACTATTTAAACTGACCTATCCATATGGTATGTATATAACAAAAGACCCCCTTGTTGTTGAGCCCAAAGTAACCAAGAGTTACAGGTGGGCCTGCAATTAGTCAATGACATAAAGTAATAAAAGAGTTAAATATGTACCCTCTATATAATTATTTAAGTAATTTATGTACAACACATCTAACAACAAATTTTAACTGACCACTATTGGCAAACATTACAGACTGGTATTCATTTATTAAATTCTGCTTTCTAGCCATAGCCTATGTCCAGTAGGTGCAAGCAAATATTTGGAGAAATAGTAAGTGTCTTAATGAGTGTGATGTCTAATACTGTTACTTACGAAAAAAAAAATCAATGCAATCTTGTCACAACATTAAGAAATTTGGAATTCATTTGTTTTTGTTTTTTATGGATGGAAAATTTCTAACAACTCCATTTGGAAATTTACAGGGGTCCAGATAATTTATTAACAGTAGTTACACTTGGAAATGTTTCATGATAATAGAATATTGGGCTATTGTTTTTTTTCTTCTAGTTATTAAAAGCTAAAAATACATTTCAAATATGTAAACATAAATGTAATAACATATGAACATATTTCTGTAATTTGAATAAAAGAATATTATTTTAAGGTAACATGTTGGCAATGTCTAGTTTTTGTTGGGCAATGAGAGTAAGGTGTTTTACAGGAAATATTCACTCTCTTGAGTGCATACTACTCCACTGTTTTCCTGGCTAATGTTATCCACAATTTATATCATCTACTTAGAGTGTTACTTGTTTTATTTCTACTTTATATCTTTCTTCAGATACAAATTACAAATTAATTCCTAAAATGTATTATTTTACTAAGTTAAAATAACAAACTTGTTTTAATATTTATGAAGCCTGCATTCAAAATAATTTTTTTAATAAGCTGTTTAACTTTATATGCTTCAAGGGAGAAAACTCCCCATAAACTCACACCTTTAACTCTCATACACCTCCTCATAGATTACTTCATTTTGCTTTAATAGTCAAATTGCCCAGTACAGTATTTTTTTCTTTTTAGTAATGTCGCCATATTTGATAGTGGATTAGTGCCATTTTTATGAACCTAAAAGTCCTCTATGTCTTTTTTAAAATTTAGTCAAATTTTGTTAAATGGTTTTTAAAAGGTTAAAAACAGGCTTTACTTATTTATTAGAAATGACAACAATATTTGATGGCAGATGGAATCATCTTTTGTCAAAATCTGAAATCCCTCAAAGCCAGGATTCTGTCAAATTGTGTCAAATTCTGTTGAGCAGTTTTCTGAGAATAGAGTTAAGTGGTTTTGTTATTTTTATTAATGACATATATTTGAAGGCAGACCAGAATCACTGTAAGCCCATAATGCTAAGATGCTTTCTGTCAAATTTTTTGTAGTTATGTGGAGTGGTTTTTGTGAAAACGTTGTTTAAGGTTTTCTTTTTACTAGGGTGCAGATGTATTGTAACAACGTGCACAAAGATGCCAAAGTCAAAGCCAGCCTATAAAAAATGTCTTAATCTCAGCCAATTTTAATCCCAGCACTGCATTTAATGCTGACTTATGTTCACTGTGCACTGTTTCTGCCATATTGGCATGTATACAATTCAAAACTGAAGTATATTTGATGTTTGATGAAAACAAATGATCTATGATTCAAGAGGTTAGTTAAAACTGACGACATTGACATTTCTATGCACATTTTCTAGGGGGAAGATATTTTACAAATTTGTTAACGCAATCCCACTTATATTGCGAAAATAATATATTAAGCAAGGTCAGGCACATTTTGGGGTAAATAGGTTCCCAGTTGTTTTCTTCATGATTTTAATTAGTTTTTTTCATCTCAAAGACCATTTCTCCCCAATATTTTAGCCAGCAATAGAATGTGGTATTCACTATAACACTTGAACATGAAATATAAATTAGATATCTCATTTCTTTGACATGACATTTCTTCTAGAATTAAGGCAAAATAAATCATGTCCCAATTATAGTTTTTGCTTACCTTCCATTGTCCCTGCCAACTCCCCAGACACGGATTGTGTGGATGGGTTGTGAGTTCAGCAGACTAAAGTCCTGGGGATCTATCAGCCTCAGACTGTCTGTATCCAGATCCATGTATAGGTCCTTACCCTGTGGAGAATAACCAATGGGAATAAGCCATAAAGAAACTTGGCTTATGGGAGTAAAGTGGAAGTCATCCAGACACCAATATTCAAGTTTATTTCAAGTTTCAGAAGACACCTAAAAACATTTCCTTACAAAGCATGAAGATAATTTTATGATATTCACTATGGTTGTTATAATGCACACCATTTTCACACAAGACTAAATAAATTCATCAAGTCCCATCTCAACAAGATTGGTTGTTCAAAATACAATATTCTTAAACTTAACATTGTTCAAATGAAATAGTGATCACAACAGCCTTAAAATTAATACTGTTCAAATGAAATAGTGATCACAAAAGCTTTAAAATTCATACCGTTTAAATGAAATAGTGGTCCAACTCATATATGGCAACCATTCAGCACTGGAAAAGTGGCCATATAAAAAGCATTTAATATCTTCATTTAAAAATAGCATTAATTATTAAAATATTCATCTTGTTTTAAGAACAAACTTATTTAAAGTTCAATTAAGTTCTTATTCTTAAGTGTGAAATGCGAGTGAGGTATTAGTGTCATGTGCATTGAAAAACCATTCAAGATCATTATTTAAATTTTAGTACCTATATTGCTTAGCATTTAAAATAATTCTCTTTCTATTCACTTCATTTTCTCACTGCTGCAGAATATTTTTCTAATCTGTTACGATGTTGCTTATTTGTGTCTTCCCAACATAAAACTTTTTGGCAAGAACTCTTGATCTCTCCCAAGTAACTTTTACTTCTCAAGTATTAATTCTCTGCTTATATGATAAGATGTTAAAGTTTTGTAACGATTTATTCCTATCTTGCTAATTGTACAGCACTGCAATTTAATTATGCAGATGAAATTTTTGCAGAGTAGGTAAAATGACTTGAAAAAGGAAGTAATACAAGTATTAACACATAGTAATTTTGGTCTTTGTCTGGCAATCTGTTATGTTGAAAGATAATTTTTCCTGGTGTGTTAAACTACAAAATCTATATTTAGCCAATGCTGAGCATGTTATGATTTTAACAATTACACCCTGTTGTAATCATCAAAGAAAAACTTTCAACCACAGTGTAAAGCCCAAAACTCAATCACAACATTGTGGACCATATTTCCTGTAAATGCTGGCATTAGCCTTAAGATTAATACTGTTAAAAAGACATAAGATAAATACATTCTAAAGAAATGGTGATAGCAAAAGTCCCATGTTAAATACTGTTCTAAAGAAATAGTGATAACAAGAGTCCCAAGTTTGACACTGTTCAAAGGAAATAGTGATAACAAGAGTCCCAAGTTTGACACTGTTCAAAGGAAATAGTGATAACAAGAGTCCCAAGTTTGACACTGTTCAAAGGAAATAGTGATAACAAGAGTCCCAAGTTTGATACTGTTCAAAGGAAATAGTGATAACAAGAGTCCCAAGTTTGATACTGTTCAAAGGAAATAGTGATAACAAGAGTCCCAAGTTTGATACTGTTCAAAGGAAAAGTGATCACAAAATTCTTAAGGTTAATACTGTTTAAATGAATTAGTAATCATAAGAGACTGATAATGTTAAAAAAAAATAGTTATCACAAGATCCTTAAGATCAATAAAATGTTTTCCAGGGGCTACAACTCATTTTGCCAAACAATAACTAATCTCCAATTAGACCCTTAGGTGCATCTAATATTTTCTACATGTATAAAACATTCATTAAAAAAATAAATAATGTATTAATCTAAAAGGGATACAGCAGTTAGCAGATAATGATTATGTAAATGACTTTATCAGTGCAATAATTCTTGGTTTTGGTAGTTTTAAACACATGTTTGAAGAGTAGACAACGGTAGTAACGCTGGCTTAGACAAGGATATCCCTTGGGTAAAAGCATATTCAATTTTTGAGGGCTTCATAAGCCAGATATCTAGGATATAAATAAATTTGTTAAAAGGAAAATAGTTTAAAGACGTTAACATGACAAAAGAAGGTGTTGTTGGGTTGACATCTATTCTAGCTCTGAAGTTGGATTACATGGTTATATTTCTGCTATAGCTGTCATAGTTTATGTTAGACTGAAAAAAGTGTCATCTAATACCAGTGTCATTCTATGTATTATTTTAATAGAAATCTGCAGATTCATGAAGCAATCAGAAAATGGTTTTACAATTAATAAACCAGTCAGAAAAGGGTTTTACAAATAATTAACCAATCAGGAAATTGTTTCTCATTTTATGCTGGATGTGAAAGGTAACTGTGTGAATTGTGGCGATTTCAAATCCCATCCATTTAATGCATTTGTTAAGAATAAGTACAGTTAGCAAAACCTCCAGGACTAATTTTCATCTTTACCCAAGCTGATAAATATAGTTTAGGTTTGACAAACCATTTTGTCAGATGTCTAATTTTATTTAATCGAGGACTGATCATAATATGTCACTGGTGATAGTTCTGAACGGTGCCTACTGGTTTTAAATTTAAGCACAAACTCTTTTCATCTTATTAATACTACCACTATTTATGCACACAGCGAAAAGGACTATCAGAAACAAGACCAACAGGAACAAGACAAGTTTATTCTGCACAGTACCATCAGCTTTTCAATGCTGTGGACATGGTGGCCTGTTAGGTTTGTTTTGCTCAGGATTACAAACTGTGTGGTCCTGTGTACGTGTTTATTTGAAATTATATAAACATCTTTCAGTAGATTTAGGAGGAGAGAAGTAGCAAGAACAAGCCATGCACCCACAGACCAAATGATGATACTGACATGACCAGAGACAATCTATATGGGTTCAACTGGTCTTACAGCTCTAGTACACAATAGTGTTTACAGCTCTGTTACACAACAATAATGACTGTACAGTTTACCTAGGATCTAGCAATTGTGGAAATTTAACACTGCAAAATATAAACTATGAATGTGAACATGGAACATGGATGCCCCACTACAGCACCTGAAATTACTCAAATGCAGAACATAATCATAATAAGATGGATGGACAGCTAGTGACTTTTTGTTATTAACAACATAGTTGTGGGGCATGCAAAAATATTGATGACTTACATCTCCCCATCTGCCAACAACATCATTGATGTCATTTCTACCAAAAGACAAATCCACAATACACTTGTTCACTGCCTTACTGCTACGCTCTGGTAACAGATCTTCCTCAGCAATTTCCACCCATCCAAGAGAGCGAACTGCAAAGCGCTGTGGTTTCTCACCACTACTACCCTCATGGTAGCTTGATCTCTGTGAGGCTTGATGGTTCATAGTCCTTATAGAAGAAATACAATTAATATAAAACAATCTCCAGACACAACAATATTTCAAGGGCATCTTAAAATAACAGCTTTTTAATATAGTACAACAATATTTCAAGAGTGTAATGACATTTTGGTAATATAGCACATGAATATTCCAGTGATGGTTTAAAATTAGTTTGGCAATATAGCAGAACCATATCCCACCGGTGTTTTAAATATCATAGTAATATAGTAAACAACATTCCTGGGGTGTCATAAAATGAAACCTTGGTAACAGTACTACTGCTACAATCCAACATCTGTTTATTAAACCTTTGTCAAAAGAGTTAAGATGAGGATAGCTATTTTTAGCCCAACTTGATCAGATACACAATAGAACCTCGGTGTACTGAATCTCCAAAGGACATAGTAACTTTATTTGTGTTCCAGTGAATCATGTGTATATATATAATTGTCATCTACGTTTTTCAGAAAAATGTTTCTCTCTATGTCACCTCTGTATGATACCGTACTTTTAAAGGTGTGTATTGTCATGGATGGCATTACAAATGTAACAGCAATAACTACCTATAAAGTACCCTTACTAGAAGAATACTTGTCTTTAGCATGGTAAATACTTGTCTTTAGCATGGTAAACTTTTTAAAGATGGTATTTAATTTTGATTCCATTACATTATGCAATAATAATAATACATATTTACATTGCATACTATAAAGTATCTCTGTAAAATATTATAACTTTTAAAAGTTAAATATAGCCTTGGATTCCATAACATCATGTAATAGTAATAACTATTTATAATGTAACCTCAATATTAGGTACTATTAGCATTTTAACAGAACTTTGATTCAACTCCCATATATATTATGCAAGGTTACAAGTTTTCCTATCATAGGTTTTCTTCATCTCAATGACCATTTAATAACAATATATTGGCTGTTAAAGGTGTTTCATAAATCATTGGAACTTGTTTAAAATTCAATGAAAATTTTTTCAACACTTTGAATAATTTCACATTTAAGTAATTTCTTTATCATTTAAACATGTTGGTGACAAATCATATTCAAAGATTGTCAATTTTTTTGTGTTGGAGGCAGTAATTTCTCCAGGATCCAGTATTGCACAAATATATGTAAACAATTTAAGGAAGCTCCATTTTTTACATACTGCAGCATGAGTCAGCATACCCTAAGTAATAGACTAAGGCCAAATATAGAAAGTGTCAACTAATGACTACCATGACACATAGTCAAACACTTTTCATAATGTTCAGGTATACTGGAAACACTGTTCCACTATGTAAATGCTATCAGATGTGTACAAGATTTTGTCCTTACTGTTCTACTAACATTTGGCACAGCATTAATTAAAAAAATTCGAAGAAAGTGAATATCTTAAATGAAATGGTGAATATTATGCAATTTTAAAAAAAAATTATGAACTAGTTTATGTGCCAATTTTGAAAACATGATGTCCTGAAATAAATGAATGATGGTAAAAACTGGTATTATTAACTTACAAATTCTGAAGGGACTTGAAAGCATACTGCAAGGCATGGTCCTCAAATGCGTTCAGGTGTTCTTCAGTAGATGTAATACTAGATGGTGAAGAAGGGGTGGATTCTGAAGCTTCCGATTTGCTGCTCTGCAATACCAACAAAATAAACTAGTAAGCATGAGGGTTTTTGTATTAGTAAAGATGAAATTGTCAATCTAATACATTCTATGAGCTAATAAGGAAATGACATAATTTGCATAGTTATTAAAGTGGACTATTGCAAACTGGTCTTACCATTTTGTTTAGGTTCCATGAATGTCTGTCATATCTTGGTATATTTAAGTACTGACTAATTGTGAATACTGGCCAAGATTTATGGTCCCATATTTGTCTTAAGTTCCAATGCATTTGAATTCCAACTTTAATTGGTTAAACTGCCTTTTGTCCATACAGTGGGTTACCTCCCTTTGTAAGGATATACCCAAATGCCAGTGATGTAAAGTTTGGAGGAAAAATGACATTCTGAAGAAAATTTAACTCTCTGATAACTTTACAACACCTAATTTAGAATGTACATACTATGATCTTTCTTGCAAGTGTTGATGCAAAATGAAAAAATTCTTACCTGCAGCCATGGAACACAAGGCTGATGATACAATGCAGTATATGAGTAGATGTCATAATATAGTAGCATCATTTCTTATGGGATTTTGATGCATTATGGGGAATGACTGAAGACACCAGTCAGGTTCTAATATGCAGAGACAATGGACAAAGACAAAGATGATCAATAGGTCAAAACAATATTTGACCAATGTTGTTGTTGTAGGGTTTAATTCCATATTTCAGCAAAAGATAGGCATGGCGGTCAGAATGGTGGAGGGAGAATCCAGGAAAACCCCAGAAAGAACCACCAACCCACAAGAAGCAACTGGCAAGCTTTCGCACATATCTACATTGGCTGAACCTGAGACTCAAACCCAAGCAGTTAGAGGTGAAACAGTGATGGTGAGCACTTTAGAACATTCGCTGCCCCCTTCTAGAAATAAAATAATCTACACAAGTAAGAGCTGTGACAAGTTTGACTAGAAACAAGCTTTTAATAAAACGTTTATCACCTATGCATACACATAGGAGAAAAGAAAAGAACCTCATTAAATTTTAAGTCATATTGCATTTCAGAAGGCTTGAAAGTTTTCATTATATTCAATTCAATGTATAATTTGGAAAGAAAAAAAATTTTAAGAAAGAATTCACTGAATGGAATGGTGCTCTACTGTCCCAAAGAAATTTCCAAAATCCAAATTATGACTGATATTTCTTTTAACTACAGAGGAGATGAAACCATCTCCGATATTCATGAGTGATAACATAATTTTAATAAACTGGGTACTTGGGTTACCATATTGTACATCAGATTGGTACCATATTCATTAAAGACCAACTAGATATCATAAGATGTCAATTGGTGAAAACCCTATATTGATAAAACCAGCTATCTACGTGGAAAAGCAACTAGAAGTTTTAAATGGACATCATGACAGCCATATTTGAGGTCAGAGTGGCATCATTTTCACTTAGAAGCCCATAGGAAGTCTTCTGGTAAAACGTCATATTGATTTGACTTTCCATCTACAGTGAGCACTAAGACGATTTTCAAGATATCCACAGGGCCATGAGTGGTTGAGTGGTCTAAAACACTCTACATTATAGATCATTGCAATCTCACCTCTGTCATCGTGGGTTTGAGTCTCGGGTTTGGCCAATGTGGGTCTGTGAGAAAGCATGTCAGTAGCATCAGAAAATGATAATGGAAGATTGTTCTTAACCAAACACTTTGTAAACACCACCCAGCTTCAATAACTGAGGTGTCATTTTCTTGCAGAAACAATGAAGATATTGTAAATATATCACTGCTAATTTTGGCCAAGCCACTGCACTGGAAAACCTTCAAAATCAGTATCCAGCTGAAGGAATAAAGAAGACCCAACTTTTAGAGCTGAAACTTTAGAAAAATTAGCTGCTTTGAATCACAAACTCAAGTTCTGTAAAACATAAATGAAGCATGATGTGTCTTGCATGCATTAATAAACAGACTGTCCAAAAGGAAGGATAAAGCAATTCCAATATTTAAAGCATGAACCTGTATGTTTCTAGAGAATTTAAGATAATGTGCTGTCTGTAATTTTTCATACACCATCAAAACATACAAATTATTTTCTTTCTGCTCAGACTTTGTTCCAGTACTTTCAAAATGTTTTTAATAAAACCCAATTAATTTTGGGGCATTTTACTATTGGTACACCTGAAGAAATATAGTTAATAAAAAGCGAACAAAAAATACCATGCATTACAGTGATGACTTACAGAGTCACTGTTGATGGATATAGACCTCAGTGTTGCTTTCATGTCTGGTGGTGCTGGGGATGGTGGCTCCCTCTGGATTGTACCACTCTTTATATGCCAGTAATAAGGCCCATCCTCATCTACAAGGGGAAAAATACAATTATTGTACAGTCAAGGATGAACCGTCCAAGAAATACTTAATATACTATATGTAAGAAACGTATGAAATTATTTATCATAGATTATAGGTTTTTTTTACTGTTGGATATTGTGGGGAAGACCAAAATATACAAGGTGAGCTTTTGAGCTCTATGTAGATCAGATGAGACAACAATATCCAATACAGTAGTAGCTTCTTGTGGGTCGGTGGTTCTTCCCGGGGTTTTCCATGGTTCTTCATCCACCGAAAATACTGGCTGCCATGAATAAGCAATGGCAACAACACCAACAAAAACAACAAAAACTAGCATTTACTTCATTATAATGCCTCTCTCTTTCAAACAAGAGTCCCTAGAAGGGTATGACACTCTACTGGCCACAAAGAATGTCCAGGAATTCAAGTTAAGATCATTTCATCTTTATAACTGCTAATTGTTGAAAGTATCTAACAACTATATTTGAAGTCAGATTGGCACCATTTTCATCCAGGACGAAAATGATACCAAAGTTAATCTTCTGTCAAAAACTCCATCTTTGCATGATTTTCCATTTAGAGGAGTATCAGTAATGAGTTTCAAGATGGCTGCCATTGTGGCTATACTGGATCTCAGATCATCACTGTTTTCATTAAGTATCAAAGAAACATCATAAGAAGCCTTCTCATGAAAACCCAATGTTGATACAACCTTCTATTGAGTAGAAAAAAGATTTTCAAGATGCTGCTGTGACATGCATATTATAAATCTGGTCTGCACAAAATTTAAGCAAGACTATTTATATACCATAAGAAGTCTTCTGGTGAAAACTTTATATTGATAGGACTTTTAGCTAAGTAGTAGCAATAATAAGTTTTTAAAGATGGTTGCTATGGTGGCTATACTGGATGTAAGATTGGCACCATTTTTCATTAGGTCCATCTAGACCAAAGAGGTCATTTAGTGAAACTCCCCATGTTGATATAAGGAATATTAATAACAAGATTGCAACTGAGCAGCGATATTTTTATTTAGGACCAACCAGACATCGTAGGAAATCTTCTGGCTGATATGACTAAATAGCAATAACAAGATTTTTAAGATGGCTGCTGTGGTGGCCATATTGGACATAGGAATGGTACATTTTCATTAGGACCAACCAGATATCACAAAAACTCTTTTAGCAAAAAACCCAATGTTGATATGAATCATAAAGAATAGTGATAACTAGATTTTCAAAATGACTGATGTAGCAGACATATTGGAAGTGAGATCAACACCAATTTTCATTTAGGATCAACTAGACCTTGTGATGAATGTGTTGAGTGTCATGGCAATCTTCTCAGTATTGTAGTAGAGCAGACCAGTAGAACTAAAAATTTCTTTAAAAATGATGTTTAATGAAGAAAATTATTCAAATCTTTAAGCATAACATGAATGAATAGATGGAAAGACGTTTTAAGCCCTTGCATGCTATTACTTCATAAGTACGAGACTTTATGAATGAGGTTTTTGGTAATAAATAAAGTCTTAATATTAAGTATAGTGTAAAAGTTCTTGTACCAATCTGTTCATTCTAAATTCATTCTTAATCAAAAAGAAAATATTTTAAAGAATCTAATAATGAATGTTGGAAACCTGATGCCATTTAGTTAATAACAAAAACAGTTTCCTATAGGCAAATTTTGTAAACTGGGTCTTAGTGTATACCAAGTGCATAAATTTACAAATATATTGAGATTCTGGACTAATGTATATGGGATGAATGGGGTTACTTGACACTTAAATTTACTGTGTTCATGGTAAGCTGTTTGACTTGTGTCTTAATTATATGGATACAGAAATTGCTATTATTAAAAGCAGTTTCATTTAACAGACAGTCATTGGGACCTCCAATCCGAGTGTGAATCACATTTTGGGTTGTCTCACTTGAACTGACTTTGCCACCAATAGGGTTGTTTATAATGAAGGCATCACTGTCATTTAATGCGCCTTGCTGACATTTGTTTTGCTGGAGGAACACAGTATATGACTAATGTTTCTCTGATCATTCTGGTAGAAGTCTGTATCATAGTAGATGATCAAGGTGGCATTCTTTTTGTATGGGTTGATGATACACCAGCTTCTTGCAGCATGTTTTGTGGGATGGATGTGCCCATCTCTCCTTAATTAAACAATTCATCCTTGAC
Source organism: Potamilus streckersoni (assembly GCA_016746295.1). NCBI lineage: Eukaryota > Metazoa > Mollusca > Bivalvia > Unionida > Unionidae > Potamilus > Potamilus streckersoni. The sequence continues at coordinate 7,774,711 of JAEAOA010000768.1, read as the reverse complement.
TTCAGGTGAAAGAGGTTTTGATGGTGGCCTCTTAAACTCTTTTCTCTATATCCAATGCATGATATTTGCTTCCAAAACCTTTCTATCTGTCTGTGTTCATTTTTCTTTCAGGAATACCTTGTTCATTCAATGGAAGTTTCTGCCTCTAAGAGTTGACTGTTAGCTTGGCTTTCTTTGCTGTGTCTTACAAAATCTAAAGTTGTTGATTCATGCTCAGAACTGTCATTTTTTTCTAATAAAGACAGTTTTGCAGGCAGATGATTTATTGCTTGAGGATAATCATATCTGTTGAACTGGTTTCACCTTAAATTTCCCAAAGCTGCTGTTGGACCTTTTTAATGTATCCCACTATTGCTACACCAAGGCACATTACTGAGATATAATTCTATTTCTGCCTTTCAATGAACTCAATTGCATCATTTTGCTCCCTCAGGAACATATCTATTTCAGGTCTGACTTGTAACATGGATGGAGTTGATTCATTATTGTTAACAGGATGAAGCTGATGGAGTATCATGCTTTTCTTTTTTTTATTCAAAGTCTTAAAATATCTGATCAAAAACCACTTCAATATCTTCCAATGTTAAACAGTTTATTAAATCAATCAATACATTTGACGTACCACCATTTTTAAAGACACCTTCAAAACTATGTCAAATAGATTTGATTACATAGCAATAAGTTCAGAGTTTCTGTGTATATGACCCAAACCAATACTTGATAGAATACACATGTATTTAAATAGAATCTGAATATTTGTCAATGTATTAAATCCATCCTCTTTTCTTTGTCTACTTAGGAATGTATTTTCTCCAATCTGCAATGAAAACATGTTGAACTGTCATTTATATCTAGCTGAATGACATATTAGGGGCCTGAGTACATTTTAGGGGGCTTGAGTACATTTTAGAGGGCTTGAGCACATTTTAGAGATCTCATGTAATCTGTTGAGGATTTGGATTATATATCAAGTAAATGTAGCTGTTTATCTGTAACTTTGTAAAACCATAAGCATCCCCTCAGTGCTGAAAACAGACACCAAAGAAGAGCAGATTCTTGATAACCTCTCAGTTAATTGCAGTGGATTATCCGAGTGATTATCCACAATAAAATCAAAGATGTAGCAAATTTAATTTGTTGTTGTTAAAGGGTTAAACACCATTTTTTCAGCACAAGATAGGCTATACATGGCGGTCAGTTTAAATGGTGGAGGAATAACCTGGGAAAACTTTGGAAAGAACCTCTGTCCCATGAGAAGCTATTGGCAAGCTTTCTCACATACCCACACTGGCTGAATCCAAGATTCAAACCCATACAGAGGCAAGGTGGCAGTGATCCGTAACAGTGAGTGTTCCAGACCACTCAGCCACTAAGGGTCCCTACATTAATTTGAATATGTTGACTGAATGTCTCTGTAATTTTTTATTTATGCCTGACATGTCTGATGGGATTTACTTTTTTGACTGATTAAACAATGTCGAAAGGAAACATTAGGAATGTCTTGATAGACTATAAAATACCCAAATGAAACATTTGGAGTCATTTGACAGACAATAAAAATGCCCATATTGACTATAAAATGCCCAAATGAAACATTAGCAGTTTCTGTTATGCCATAAAAAAACAAAACATTTATTCAGACTTTGATAAATAATTGTTTTCACAAAAACTCCTATAGAACTATCCTAAATACAACTATACATAACAACAGTTGTAACATGGTACTGTGAACTGAATAATGTAAACTCTACCTTGGCCACCTACTGGGGAATTAAAGAAGTTTGTGAGCAGTCCTATTAGTTGCATGGGTAAGAAGAGATTAAAAAACAAACCAGCCAAGACATTTTTAAAAAGAGCAAGGAAAGAAATACTTTTAAAAACAACTCCACACAAATTAAAATTTGCTGACAATTATCACCCAGAAAAATCCAAATGTGGCAAGCTTTGTTGCAACCCCACACCACCCTACAACTTACATGGGGTGGGGATGGGTTGGAGGCCAGAGGGATGAATGGTTGAAGCACTTGCATTTATAAATCACTGTCATCACACCTGTCTGCATTAGTTTAAGTCTCCATGTGAGAAAACTTGCCAGCAGCTTCCATGGGTATTTGATTCATACCAGGATTTTCCAGGAGTCTTCCTCTACCAAATATATGTGGCTTAAAGCTTATCTTGTACTGCAAAATGGCATTAAAAAAAAATCATACAGGGTTCTTTTCCAAGGTCATGTCAGCTGGCCATATATATATATATATATATATATATATATATATATATATATATATATATATATATATATATATATATATATATATATATATATTAGTGATATGAAACAGACATCTGCTTTAAAATAAGAAAAGAATAGTGTTGTATTTTTAGCATATTGGTAAATCTGCAGCGGGTGAATTTGAAAAGAGGCCAAATGTGGAAAAATGCTGGATGTAACTTTCACAGACAAGATGATCAGGGTTCTAGTAGTAGTGGGTGGTAGATTGACTACAACCACACCTCACCTGACAAGCTATAGTCCAGTAATTTGTTCTAGCTCTGATTGACTGACACGTAAAGGCTTGCTGACTTTTATATCAACTTGCCCTATTACATATCATCTTTTCAAGAATGATACTAACTATAAATGTCAATGTTATAGGCAATGAGATTATTCACAATTCTGACATTATGACTGCTATATCAGTGGATGTTACTTTCACATCATTAAGAAGTTTGAAGCTGCTCCTTTGTAAACTAATTCAAGTGGGTTGGTGGTTCTTCACTGGTTTCCCAAATTCCACCTCCAACAGATATACTGACTACAATGTAAAGATGTATAGTCTATCATGTGCAGAAAAATCAAAAGAAAATTAATTAAACATTGCATAGTTTACATTTCATCTTCTTTATAAAATGTTGCCAAATCTGATTGGTGAACAAATAATACTGAATAGCAGTTTTCTATCTGAACAATCTCCATAAAAATATTCTGATATAAAAGTTTGTCATTCATTTAAGGTCCAATTTCTATCAACTCTTGTTAATATTTATTGAAGCTCAAACTTCTACAAACTTCATTTCTGATGTCTATCAACTTCAATTAATACAAACTTCTACAAACTTCATCTCTGATTTCTATCAACTTCAATTAATACTGGAATAATGCCAAAAAGGAGGGGAGGGTTTGGGCAGGTTGTTTGGCATACATACATTATCATATACAAACTTATCAAAACCATCTCAGTTCTAAACTTAATATGTGCAAAGAGATTCTCAACTTTCAATTCTTTCAGGATTTTAAAACTTTATGGTGGCATGCTGTTGTGATTTTACCTTCACACCTCTCCCATCCAGGGGGAAGAACCTCAGGTAGGTCTGTTGTCTGCTTACTCTCCTCTCCCTCCTCGTCAGTTTTCTCACATACATTTGTGGGCTGAAACATAAAGAGCACATGCTATGTTAAGTATCACCAAAAAATAATAATGTCTTTCCAATTTGTAAATTTCTTAATTTCTTGTCAAAACTTTATGGAAAAAGTTCTACATGTTAACAATTTTCAGAAAGCCCAATTCCAGTGTATATTAAATTCTCTCATTAAATAGGGCACACATTTCACAGCATTATTAATTCTGTTGTTGTTGTTGTTGTTGTTGTTGTTGGACTTAACGCCAATTTTCAGCACACAATAGGCTATTCATGGTGGCCAGTATTAATGGTGGAGGAAGAAACCAGGAAATCACTGGAAAGAACCACCAACCCATGAGAAGCTACTGGCAAGCTTTCTCACATATCCACATTTGCTGAATCCTAGACTTGAACCCACGAAGACAGAGGTGAGCTGGCAGTGATCCATAACAGACAGGCTTTAGACTACTCTGCCACTCTGGGCCCCATTTATAATTATTAATTTTGTAGTCTTCCAACTAACTCTCATGGCATCCAAACAATTTTCAACATTCCTGGAAACTTCTTCTTTCAGTACCATGTATACTTGCAAGTCCAGCTGCAAACAACACAACATAAAGTGCAGCAGATCAGGATGCACATCATTTGTTCTCATCATTGCTCCTAACAAACTGCACTGACCCAGATCTGCTGATACATTATGCAATGGCAGATCTGGATCTGTGGAGTTCCAGATGGAATCAACTAATAAGCAATTATACATGGTGAATCATTTAAACACCATTTAAAAAATGACCTTTCAACTTCATGTCAGAATCCATTTCCCAACCTATTTTCTGTTTCCATTTGTGTTTGGAATGTCCAGGTTTGCTAAGACCACATATTCAAAGAATTATTGAAAAAATGACTCATTTGTGCAGATAACATAACTTATATTACTATACATAACATACCACAAAAATATTCTCTTTTGGCAAAGCAATGAAAATTGATTGCTGTGAAAATAAAATTCAGTTAAAATAAATTAAAGTTTGTGGACCCTGTCTATGCTGCACACCTCAGTAATGTCCATTTCTGCAGGGTCTAATAGGTAAATCCTTCTAGTTTTATGGAGAAAAAAAATATTTCAACAAATTTATAAAGCTAACTACAATGACAATGTCTGAACTCCTTTAATTTGGAAGAAGTAAATTAATTTACAGCAGATGGCCCAAGTGCAAACTTTGATGCAAACTGGATATTTCTGCAATTCATTTTAGATAATGTTCTACAAGGCATTATGAGTATGACTGGTACAAAATTTCTCCTTTAAAAACATTTGTATCACTATAGGTGATGAACTAGTTCAAGCATAACACTATACACCAGTGATCTGTATACAAATTTCAACATCTACCTTCATCTGCTATAAATTATACTTCTACATGAAACTGACATTGTTTGCTCCAAGTTAACTGAGCTTTCACATAGTCAATGTAAAAAGTTACCAATTTTGTTTGCTGAAGTATTTTTTTTTTTAAAGAAACTGGATGGGTATTTGACAGGGTTAAAATTTTCATTACAAGGTATGATTTCTTTCTATGACATTCCTATCCCTTTAAATTAAGAATTTAATGTTGTTTTTTTGTGAGTTTATTACAGTATAAAGTGTCAGTTGCTGAATCACACAGCACATAATGCCCTTCAGGGCATTATGTTAACTGCACAAGTCGGCAACTGACAGATTATACCACGATAAACTTAGAAAAAAAAGCTTATAATTGCAATTGTTTACAATTTTGTTTATTTTTTATTCTAGTGGGTTTTTAAAAAAAGACATTACATATAAGTTTTTGAGCCTGTTTAAGTGTATGAATTCTTGCTGAAGCATCTGCTACTTGCTATTTACAGAACAGGGAATTCCCCATCTGCAACAATAATAGCTACATAAATATCAAAATTTTTTTTTACCAATGGTAGGCGATCTAAGGTTTTGAACTGTCCACAGCATGGTCTTAATCTTTTATCTAAATTGGCATATGTTTTCTGAACAGAAGTTCAATATTCAAAGCAAAGGATTTGTTATATTGTTTGACATATGAATGACTCTTGGATTTAATGCTATCTTGAATTCATTGTGACTTGTCCATACACATGAGTAACCAATTTACATATCTTTGCATTAATTGTTGTGTTGATTAACAGTTTAGGTTACCTACTGGGACTAAATACAAATGAAATTAAGACTATTGGTAAATGGTTACAGGGATGGGGGTCCAACAGTCAGTGCAAGATACTGACACTAATAGTTATGATGGTCAGGTGTAACAGATCTCCCACCCACCTAACATCATAACTATCAAGGTCAGTGTCTTACATTGCTGGACTGAGAATTAGTTTCTGAAACGCCCTTTGCACAATCCTATATTCATTTACCTATACTTTTAAATTTATTTGTAAAAAGCTGCAGTGAAAGTGCTGTAGCCACAATGTTCTTGGCTGATTTTGAGTTTCCCAGCTTTTCTTTTTCAAATCTATTCAAATAAAGAATTAGCTATATTGTGAAAAACAGCAAGGATATGTTATTTGATTCTGTCAAATTAATTTATTCAGTTTTCTATTTTTATTTAGTATACGTGTGCAGTGTATATGCCTTCCAGTTCAGTATTTATTTACTTTGTGTATGACTCTATAGAAGTTAGTATAAAGTAGTTCTCCATACAGTTTATACAGAACTAAATGCAAATGGGTCTAATCACATGATTATGTTCTGACCAATGGAAATCTTCCTTTCATTTATCAACTGATGCAACTGCAATTATCAAGTTTTTAAAACAAAATCTTACCATATAAAATTACAGACCTTTAAAGCCTCATTCTGACCAATGCAAAAGGAAGGGAAATAGGACATATTTATTTACTGGACTGTAAAACCTCATATTGACTGATGCACTAGGGAAGGAAATAAAACTTATTTGCTGGTCCATCTTGACCGATGCAAAGTGGAGGGACTAAGACAAGTTACAGTTCCATAAAACCTCATACTGACCAATGTAAACTGACTGGTTTGTAAAACTTCATAGTCAATGAAACAAATAACCATATTTGTTATTTTCATATTTTTCATACATTTGAGAAAAAAAATGACTTAGTTTGCTTCTGAATTTTAAAATTGTAAGTCTAGTAACATGTTATGAAGAGTAGATACTGTAAATACTCGCTTATAAGACAAGTCCAGCTGCAAACCATACAGACCCAAATCTGATCTAGCATAATGCACCAGCAGATCTGGGTTTGTGCAGCTTGTTAGAATTAGGAGAACAAACAACATAGACCCTGATCTGCAGGCACATTATACTACTTCCATTCAGGATTTTTTGTGGTTTGCAAATGTGACTAAAAATTAAATTCTTACACAAAAAAAGGTGTGACTCGTATCCTTAAGTGGTTTACTTTTTGTTTTGATTTTGTTGAAAATTATTCATCTGGAATGTAATAATGTATGAGCAATGTGCTGTGTGCAAATGTTTGTCAACTCGAAATGAAAAACCTCATATTTTTGATGTAGCCTGGTGTGCATGTTCTCAGAAAAATCCTGAATCATGTGACATGGTGCCACCCAATGAAAAAACATCTCTTACAGACATGTAAAAATATACAATTACTGACTTTTAATGAGGTTGATACAAAGATTGATCAGCATTCAACAAAGGCCAAGATAAATATAACTGTTTTGTGATTGTCAAATCACTTTATCAACCAGAATTTTAAGAAATCAATAAATATTTTACAGGACTTTTGATGTTTTTCTGCAGCTTTGAATAGTATTAAACAAAACACGTGCATTTTCTTGTCAGCAGTCCAAGTCTCTGATGTCATCATCCTGCCTATACTGTCACCATAGATAGAGTGACAGCAAAAACTTTGACCAACAGTGATATAGGAGACTGATCAAACCATAACAGGCAGAGTGATATCAGAGATTCTGACCAAATGGTCACAAGTAGAGTGATATCAGAGACTCTGACCAAACTGTAGACAGATATTTGGAATCATACATCTCTTCTCAGATGCTCATATGAGATAGCTATAATGTTTTAGCAAAGACAGCTTCTAGTGATTTAAGCAATCAGAAGAGAGCAAAATGAAAAGTCTTATAACCATTTGGATCCTGATTTCACCATGCTTATCAATAGAACAGAGACAAGAATGTCTCATTATCAGCCAACACAGGTTGGACAAAGCTATGTGTACAACTTGTATACCCCTACCAACGACAAATTAGTTTAAGTCCAAAAAGTTTAAACATAGAACAGAGACAAGAATGTCTCATTATCAGCCAACACAGGTTGGACAAAGCTATGTGTACAACTTGTATACCCCTACCAACGACAAATTAATTTAAGTCCAAAGAGTTTAAACATTTGTAAGAAATTTAAAAAACTTGCTTTAGTATTATGAAGATTCTACATGCATTTAAGAGCATACCTATAAAATTAAACTTGTTTATGTGATTTTTATGCACTTGTGCTAGGGAGGATTTATCAAAATAAAGTTCAAGCTCATAAGGTTAAAAAAATGTCTAAAACTGTAAATACATCATTAACGGCATGAAAATCTAATGAAGTCATCTTACAAACATGCCTTCTATTTATACATGACAAGTGATCTTTACACTATGGTCCAAAACAGATAAAAAATGTAAACTATTTGTACCATAATAGATACAATTTATACATGTCCTGTAAATGCAGTGGAAAAATAAACAGTTTAAATTTTAGTAACCTGTGTCTCAACTGGAGTTTTTTCCTCCTCTTGATTTGCATTCTCAGCATATCCAGAAGGTTTGATGTCTTTGTAGGTTTTGCTCACCATGGTGTACATTTCCTCTTTGCCAGGACCTTGTGTGTGGGCAATCCCATCATCGGAGCGTGCATCTGACTGGATCCCACTGTCATTTGAATCTGGAGAGTTAATCTCAAATCCAAGGTTCTCAAAACTGTAATAAAAAATAAATAGATTACCACATCGTTTTAGAACCATTCAATATTTTCACTCTTTCGGTTCATCCAGTATATTTATCAAACAAAATTTGTATGACTTGCTCTTTTCATCTTTAGTAAACTTAGTTTGCTAATGTGAAATTGAGAATTTGTTGTCTTTTTTTGTTTTAAAAGTGGAATCAACAATATTCTTGCTTGCAATCAGGTATGACACCAGACAAAAATTTATCTGTCTCCTCAGACAGAGGCCAATTCAAGAAGTTTTGTATTTATGCTTTATACAGAGCACTCCTATCATAGAATGCTTTTTAGGGGGTTATTGGCTTTAACTGCAATTTGTAACACAAAACTGCAATAGCATGCTGAAGAAATGGAAACTGATGTTTTTCCACATTGAGGCAGCTGACCTGGCAATGCCTGGGTCGGTGTCAAACCCACAACCCTTGCATTATGAGTCCAATACTCTATCAAGTGACCTACCACAGCTTACAATAACATGCCTTCAATGGAAGCAATTAAACTTTTCTGCAATATAACTGACATCATTTTGCACTAAGATACGTACAAATAAAAATAAACAAAATAGGGTACTGAATGACGGTAAGCCAGTGCTGTTTTAACTGGGTCTTTTTAGTCAAGAATCAAGTGAAATAAAATAAGTAGCAATGGTAATAACAGCTTGTGATTTAAAAATTTAAGTTATCACACCATGCATTGGACCAACTGACAAAAGTGAATACTATACACTGTAATTAATTCTAAGTTAAACAGGAGCACCTAAATTACATTATTATAATTGCAATTATGTAAATGTATTTAATTAACAACTATAAAAATAAAAAATTTAATTTAAGTTATAAAACTTCTCTAAATAAAAGTGACACTCTAAATAAAAATGACAAAGTCCAAACATGTTGAAGTTACTTTGCAATAATCTGAGCACATGCTAAGTTGTCTTCACACCATCATGGTCATCCATTTAAGCCATTATGGTCATTCAAGGTGAGGAACCTTAACTTTATAACTACATGTTTTAATGTTCATATTTACCTCTGCTCTGTTCAAAACTAAATGTGATCATTGTGGTCTTATTGTCAATTTTTTGTCAAGTTTGGAAACAAAAATATTAAATTGGTGGCCTAATGGCAATTGATGAAATATTCAGAAGTTACGGTACATTTTACTGTAATTGTGTTTCAGTCAGTAAGATCATCTGTTCAGGAGAATAAGCCAACTTTCAGGACAGCCATCAAGGCAGCCATTTTGGATCAGCAACATTTTATGATAGGAACAGCCATATTTTGTTCTTTTTCTCTGAACAGTAGTATGGCCATTCATTTAGAAGCAGTAGCTCTCACAAGAATTTTTACATCTTTTGGGGAAGTCACATTTCATTTACGACTCAGCAACATAGAGAAATGTTTGAGGGTAAACTTCAAAAGTACTGATAACATGGCTTACATAATGGCTAGCATTTTCAATACCATTTCTATTTAGAACCAACGAGACTTCAGAGAAAGTTTTTTGGTGAAAACCCCATGTCAATATGACAATCCATTCAGCAGAAGCAAGGTTTACACCATAGTGACCATATTGGTTGTTCAATGGCAACAATTTTATTTAAGACCATACTGACACCAAAAGAGGTCTTTTAGTGAAAACCCTATGTCATTAAGATTATTCATTTACAGATAGCACCAACATTATGATCTTTACTTTTGTAAAAGGACTCATCAATGTGTGTGGCTGTGTGTGTGAGTGTGTGTGTTTGTGTGTGTGTGTGTGTATGGATTAAGGCATGATGTATTCACATATGTATGCACATATAAATGTATGCATAACAGCACATTAGCACACTAATGGGTATAAAGTGCCATTTACAAATAAAGTTTTTACACAAAAATGTGAACTGCATACTAATTTAAAAGGAAATATACTGTACCAAATAAATAAAAACATCAAGTACTAAAAGATGAAAGAAAAATGGTAAAAAAATAAAATTCTTTAAATTGCATATCAATTGTATTACACTGTTCCACAAAATCCCTAAAATATGAGGTACCTTAATACAATATAATGTTGCATACCATATTTAACTGAAACCTCACAATCCCTACTAAAGTAACGAACTGCAGAAAACCAAAGTTAGAAGAAATCAACTACCTGGCTGCAATATTCCTGTAAATCATGGGTGAAATCCAAGAACAAGAATCCCTCTAAGAGATTGATGTTCTAATATCTGTGAAGATTTTCCAGGAATTCAAGTCAAGATCATTTCTTTTTTTTAACTGCTGTGTGCTGAATACATACCTGATATTAAATTAGTTTCTATGGTAGACATGCTGGTTTCAAGATAGGCACCATTTTCATTTAGGACAAAGTAGACATCATTGGAAGTCATTTCGTGAAAACCCTCATCTGAATATGACTATCTATTCCAGAGGAGTAGTGATAACAAGTTTTCAAGATGGCTGCCAAGGTTGCCATGCTGGATGTCAGATCATTTTTTTCTAGTTCCAAGTAAGCATCATTTCCGGAGGTGGAAACCCTATGTCAGTGTGACTATCCATCTATGAGTGATAGCATTAATAAGATTGGCCACCATGGTGGCCATGTTGGAAGTCACAGCCTAATCATTGTAAATCGAAAATCAACTAGATATCATAAGAAATCTTTTGGTGAAAATGATATTGATGCTACTATCTGTTGAAGAAGAGTAGCAACAGTGAAATGTTCAAAATAGCAGACATGGTTACTGTATAGTGCTTATACAGTAATACCTCACTACAAAGACCAAGTACTAGGTGGTCTCTTTTATAAGGCAGGTAGGGTCATGGATCAAATTTAGTTATTCAAATAGTAATATTATGTATTGAACACCTCAGTGAAGGTGATTACCAATGCCTCATCCACAGCATTATAGTGAGGGAATTTTGTATTTGGTGGTGGTAATTCATTGCTGTATGCAAACTTTTTATGGATTCAGTGTTTTCTGAAGGACATGCAACTATATGAAACCCTGCTTAATTTAATAACACTCCTCTTTGAAATAATGAAGTGCATGACAATTTTGCTGTTAGTGTACCAAAACCTGTGACATTCATTAATACTGACAACAATCAATCTAATGAGGTAAATGCTTGACTTCTAGATCAACTGCTCTAATCAAGCACTTGGTAACTTCGATCAATAAGAAATATGAAGCTATTAATAGAAATTTACCAACTGTACTTGCCAAAGTTTTAAAATGGTGGACATGCACTTCTCAGCATTCAATGGTAATGTCTCTGCTGTTTTGTAACAACATGATGGCTGATGCTACCATATTAATAATTAGGATAAACAACTTAAGCTGATTTTTACTTATCAGAAGCTATCACATCATATACATGTTTGTTGAAACATATGTCTATTCTTAGATAATGTTTCAAATAATTAACTATCCACAAGCTTAAAAAGTAAAATTCCCCCTAAGCAAAAAATGCAAAAGGTAATAATTGAGGCAAAATTATTACACAGCTACAAATCACAAATTTAAATACCCAACCTTTAATATCTCTGCCATAATCTGAATTTGGTCAGAGTTATATTGCTGAATTTAAGTACCAATAAAAATTTGATTTCTGAAAAATCAAACATGGAAAATTTCACAATGCTGTTTGATATAAATCATGCACAAATGCATGAAAGTTATAAATTGCCAATCATTTTCCAAGATTGCTGGAATTCAAGCAAATCCCAAAAAAATTTTAGTTGGGAAAAAACACATTTGGTACCTAATTATGCTTATTTCAGTAGCTAAGCTGATGCTAGGAGAGCTCCCAGCAAAAGTTATGACTAAATCAAGTGTTATGGTTTGCCATCATGAATTCCCATGCTTCTTATATTTTCCACCACATCTACCACCATTAGTCCAGGATATTAATGCAAAGTCCTCCAAATGTATGATGTATCTCCTTGCATAATAAAGACAGCCATGATTGCTCAGACTCATAATCCAAGACTCACAGTCCAATACCTGCCCCTGGGCAAATCTAGGTTAACTGGCTGTGGGATCTTAGGTAAGATACTTAACTGCCTATTTTCTCGAAGGCTATGCCATTAATGTGCTCAAAGTGCCATTAAAATAAACCAATCAACCACAAAATGTGAAATTTGTAAAAGAAATATTTGCAAACCAGGATCTATGTTGTTTCTTCTACTGATTACTGCTAACAAATCACATGGACCCAGATCTGCCAGCACATTATGCAATAGCAGATCTGGGTTTTCGCAATTTGCTATTGGACTTGGTCTATGAGTACATAGTCTCCCTCCCCTGGCCTATTCATATAACTTGTAAACAGTAATAAATTGTTGATAAAATGGTGTAATGACTACAATCATATCCCAGAAACCAAATTCAGTTGTTGTCTTTTCTGAAAATTATTAGCATCATTTTTTTGGAAACTGTTTTCTGTTACTGAGATTGAATTTAACTGCATACTGTTGCCACAATGTCGAGCTCCAAACTACGAAATTATAGATTAAGTCTTTTTTTATTTGAAATATGGATCCTATATCCATAACAACCAAAACATCCATTTTAACATAATACCACCATGTAATGATTTTCTTTCCCTTTATGATATCTATACGAATTCCCAATATTCATTTCATGTCTTTGGTGTGCTGACCTGAACCATACAAAGATGATCCCACTGTACCAATTTCTTTAGGTCATCAAAATATCTTTGAGCATTTGTCTAACAGGCATTCATGGGCAGATTCAGTGATATAATTTTTATTTATCTTTTTGCCATCAAACTGCATCAGTTTAGAATGAGAAGGTTTTGAAAAATAACTGTCATTAGTAATCAGTAGAGAATGAAATATAGACCTCTGTGACCTAATTTTGTCAGACCTGTTCATTTTATGCTCCTCATGATACATCATTGTTGGGGTCATAACTATTACCCAGACAACTGTTTGTTAGTTTGAATATTACAAAACTTGATACAAGTTGCTGGCTAACTGACCCATGCCTTTTTTGTCTAAACAAGCTTTAAACATGAACTGATAGAGTGCTAACACCTTTACCTTAGCTGCAGCCAAAAGTTATACAAGATCTGCAATTGCAAGATACCATAAAAAATTATACTGATACTAGCTTTACTGGTACAATGTGGAAATGTGTACACTAAAACAGCAAACAAATGGGCCCTATTTTTTCCATTTAAAACTAGCATCTTGATCATTTCAAAGAATGGTTTATGTCAGATAGCTGTATTTAACAAATCATTTCCTTCCTTCCAAACATTAGTTAGATTGAAAGAATGGTGAAATGTAGCAGCAGTGGCTCACTAGACATTATGGCTAGGTTAGCTAAAAATTGCTTCATGACAGCAAAGGTCACTAAGTCCTTTATTTAAAAACTGTATTGTGCTACATACACCATGGTGAAAATATACAATATCAATTCCTAATTCCAACATTATTTAAGGAACTTTATGCTGCTGTAGCCAATATATTTGATATTCACTGACCAGGGTTCCTGCAGACTTAACAAAAACAAATTCCATGACTTTTCCAAAACTTTTCCAGGGCCATTTCATAAAACTCCAGAACACTATCTTGCATTGTCAAGTAAATGAACATAAAGAATGACATCTTTTAATCTAAAATAACAAATAAGTTAAAAACAAATATCTTTAATATGTACATTTTAAATTTACCTGGGCTAGCACACTTTGACTTTATGTAGTAATTCATGTCATAATCCAATGTTCAATGTAATTTGTATTCAAAAGAAAAAAAAGGAAACAATCCTATGTAGTCTTTGTATGTGTTCCTATTTACAATATTAACAAAACACATTACTTTCCAGTTGCTTTCTTTTATTTAGTGAACTACACTGGAAAACATGCAATACTTCCATTATGGGAACTTACTGTTGTTATATGAATTGAAACCATTTATTGATTGTAATTTTGTCATTTTATTTAATCAGTTCTCGGTGCTTTATGAAATTTGAAGAAATCAATTTCTTTAACTCCAATGTCACAAATTCCATGACTTTTCCAAAACTTTGCAAGGTTTTGACAAATTCCATAACTTTTCAAGGCCCTTAAAATTTATTTTTTTAATTCCAAAACTTTTCCCGGATTCCATGACCTGCAGGAACCCTGACTGACTAAACAAATACCTCAAATCATTTTATGGCAAAAGCTAAAGATGAAGAAATAAACCCAAACTATTACTTTATTTTTCCATGTAAAAGTTTTACGAAATAGTGAATGCTGTAGACATACTGCCATCATATAATGTGCATGTAAATCAAGAGCAGTGCTACATACTGAAAATCCATCTCTGTCCACATGGGTTTGATTCTTGTGGATATGTGAGAAAAACTACAATATAGTTGCCAGTAGATTCTGTGGGTTGGTGGTTCTTACGGATGGAAGGAGGGAGACTTTCCAGGTTCTTCCTCCACTACTTATACTGTCTGCCCTATATAGCATATCTTGCACTGAGATATGGCATTATCCCACCGAAAAAAAGCAATTGCTGAAAATCACAAGTAGAAATGAATAATGTGGACTTTAATCTGCAAATACAGTAAGTCACTACACAGCTAAAAAAAAAACATTACGTTATGACATCACTAATATGATGTCCCTTTTACTTAAATGGTACTGTGAACTCTGGGACAGAATGGATCTACATTGATGTCAGTTGCAACTTTGTCTCTTCAAAGTTATGGAAAGAAATTTTTTAAAATAGTCTTGTCAAAGAAAATGACAAAGAAAAAGTACACAAATGCTTGGGAACTGAAGACTTTAGCAACTTAAAAAACCTGCTGTATAATGGTTGCACAAATGTCTGGCTTACAAAAAAAATGTTATATCAGTTATTGTATAATATTGACAAAATAAACTCAACAAATACCCTTTTCCTTGTACATATTTAAGGAGTCTATTATCTTCAACCTGTTGAATTTTGATTAATTTTTAAACACTCATGCAGCATTTATTTTATGTATAATTTAGTGACAAGTACTTTTTTAAATACTTTTTCTATGCTATGATACTTACTGAGTGATTGGTATTTTGCTAAGCTTACTGCATGAAAATCAATGCCAACCTAGGCATTTTTAAATGATAAATGATTTAAGTTATTTTGGACTTTTGTAACACATAACAGTGTGTGTGTGTGTGTGTGTATATATATATATATATATATATATATATATATATATATATATATATATATATATATATATATATATATATATATTTAAAGGATACCAGAAATCAATTTAAATATAGAATAATAGAAGCACTACAGAAAGAAACCTTATTCTGAAGTATCATCTGCGACTGTAATGCCAATATTTAAATAATGGCATATCTTCAAGGCGCCAAATTTCTGTGACCTCATAAGCAAAGTTTCTGTGCCTATTCAGTTACTTTCATGATGTATCATCACAGTAGCGACTCCAGCATCCCAGCTGCCAGAGCAAAAGATATCCAGGGAAAAGTATTAAATGTATGAGTTAGAAAAATAGGCACAAGGCTGAGTATGTGACCACAAAATGCAACAATCAATTCACAGATCTTTTATCTACACCAGCAGTGCTAAATAAAATTCTGTAGCCCTTAGTTCTGGCCCATCCTGTATTCAAAGTGAGGTGCCCATCAGGCTTGTCAAAAAAAAATGTTTGCTTGAGGAAATGAGCTAAAGTATTTTATTAAGGCATTTAACACTGTTTACTGAATGAAAATATTTATTCAGAATTAGTTTTTTTGAGGTCACATATACTACATGGCATTACTGTTTATTCCTTCTTTTAATTTCATAATCATAATAAAACATTATATATGTGGTAGAGAAATGTCAGGTGTTAACTGGCATTTTTGGGGGGCGGAAATGGAGAGGGAAATGGAGATGCGATTTTGTTTGCAGAGAAAAGTACACAGCATTCACAGCGATCATTCATTTTTTAATTTTTTTTTAACTATAGTTCTGTTGAAGTTGTTTTAAAGACTCGGAAATTTACATGAATAGTGTTTAATCTTATCATTCTATTTATTGAAGAAAAAAACTGTTTTGTGATATAATTTTGTCCAGTGCTGGATTTAGACATAGAGAGGCCCTAAGTTCTGGGAAACTGCAGAGGCCCTATTTGGTATAAAATAAATTTTGAGAGATCTCTTCAGACTGTGAGGCCTTAAGCTGTAGCTTGCATTTGTTTAGCTTGTGCCTAAATCCAGCACTGATTTCATTAGAACAATAGAATATGGCATCTGTGGATTGCTTATGTTATATCTATTTATGTCTGGTTTGGTGTTTATTTTCCTGAGAAATGAAATTGACTGATATAATGTAATAATCTGGAGTTACTAGTTTGTGAGGTAGGTGTGAAAATGCCCCCAAATTGGGAGGTTTTTCTTCCAGCCTATTAGAGTTGACATGTATGAAGTGTCTAGTCTTGAGGAATTAGATTCAGGGCTTGCAAGTTCATTTAAGTCACCAGACCAGGGTCTGTGCCTAAAAAGTGTTTCATTGAGCATTGACCAGTTTCCTACATTAACTATTATACCAGACATGTATATATTATCAGATTTGTCAATAAGCTAACTGTAGCCTATACACTATAACTGAATCATAAGAAGGAAGCTTCTTAATGTTTAATTATTTATGATTTCTGCTGTGCTGATTTATTTGTTTTTTTATTAAAAAAAACTAATGCTTAAGTTACAACTGATAAAAACCATTCTCAATGCCTTTTACACCTCCCAGGTAATGGAATGTATAAGTATTTATGTTGAAATTACATTGCTTTTTTTAAAATTCTTAACACACTATTCATATATATATATATATATATATATATATATATATATATATATATATATATATATATATATATATATATATAGTTATATATTTATGAGCAGCTCTCAGAAACAGATTAAACTTTTTAATGTGCAAACCCAAATCTGGTCTACTCCTATCTGTCTCACTGCCTAGTCCGAGTTTCCTCTGACCCTTCACACCCCATTTTTGATATCTGGTTTTTTTATGTTGGGGTGTAGGTGGGGTGTCAACGGTCAGAGGAAACTCGGACTATCTCACTGCCTTGTTTCTGTTTCAGGACTAGCTAGTATTTCATCACAGGACCACATGTTCTGTTGTCTCATTAAAACTTGGAAAAACTAAGCAATTTACGGAATCAATTGTGGTACCTTCTGTGCAATATAATCACTACCTGCGTACAATATGCAATTTATAAACATCACAGTTGAATTAAAATTTGTTGAGAATTACATACATAAAAGGGAATTTTTTTTATTTCTGGTCAAAAGAATTTCATGACAATTATTCTGGAACAATCACATATCTTTGTCTATACAGTTAGTATATATATATACTTGCTTATGTCCAATTGCAAACTACACAGACTCAGGTCTTCGATCACATTATGTGCTGGCAGATCTGGGTTTGTGCAGTTTGATAGCAGTAATGAATAGCACAAAAAAGATAGACCCTGATCTATAGGCACATTATTCTATGGCAAATCCGACTCATTGTTACTTGCAGTTTGATTCAACTTGTAAGCAAAGAAGAATGGAAACAGCAATCATTCTTAAACAATGGCATATGTTGGTCTATACAGTTCATAGAAATCATCCTTAAATAAGTGGCAAATCTTGGTCTATGGTTTGACATAATTTACATTATGTATTAAATACATATAAGAAATCTGAATCCCCTTGTCATAACACCCAAGACTCAGGCAGTGAGTGACAAGTGTAACACTTTAGTTGATTGAATATTTTTAGTTTTTTTTCATATTTAATTTCAATCTCTTCACAAAAATGCAATTACTAACAGAAAACCTTCAGATCATGAATTTATGTAAGGGCTTAAAGAGGGTGTGATATGGATTTAAATCAAATATCCTTCCTTTGAGACCTTATCTATACTTAAATGAAAGAGTTATTTCTGTTAAGATTGATTACAATGTTAACACTGGCATATTTAATAAGCTACTGTCTTCAGTATTAAAACGAATCATTATTCTCATCTTGCATCTTTCTTAAAGTTAATAATGCCTGACTTCCGATGACGACAGCTTTTTTTTCCTTAGATGGCAATAATCTTAAACAAGCAACATGTATCTTCATGTACATGGTTTAATCCCCCTCATGGTGAGATTACAAATTAAATGTTAATCACCAGTATATCTACCATCACCCCTATTGCTTCTTCTCAGCAATGCTTTGCATTTTCATTTTATTTGCAGGTGTGTAATTATAAATGCACCCTCACTCCAAACAACAGGGTAGGTATGTAGGTAGGTAGGTAGAAACATTTTAATTTGTATTGCCTGAATGCACAAACCAGGAAAAAAGTGTCATGTGCATCTTCAATTTAACTTTGATCATAGTTCAAACCTCAATTGTCAATTTTTTTTCTCTAAATTATGTTTCTATCTCACAAACATTTAGGTTAGTAGTAAAAAGATATTGGAGGTTAATTAGAACCACATTTATTTTATCTGACCTAAGGCTGCTTACATATTGTGGTTCTTAAGTGCTCAAATGATTTCATGTCTAACTTTTGTGCTCTGGAGTGTTCCATTTTGTGTATCCCAAAAATGTGTGCACTGGTTTTAATAGAACAGCAAAAGAAGCTCAGCAGGTAGAATATCAGATTCATAATCCAAGGGAATTGGGAACAACACCTACCATGGCCAGCCCAGCTTTGCTACCTTGGTATATCCTTGGGAAAGGCACCCAGGTCCAATTGCCTCAGCATGACATAGCCAATAAAGTTCTAAAAGTGTCATTAATCTCCAACCAGCCAAAAAACCAACACTGCTTTTCTTATTATAAGGTGACATTTTTAAAATATTTTTAAAAATATGGCAAAAAGAAACCAAAAAATGTGCTCATTTTTGACTTTGCTCACAATTTTATAAGTCCTACAAAAAACCAAATTTAATCTTGGAATTTTCACCTGGTGTTAAAACTATGCTCCATAGGTTTCCTGATGGTGGAGGGGGTTACTTACATTTTATCTTTGAGAAGCACAGGGTCATCTTCTCCTGCTGGGGTCATACTCCCACTTCCTGTTTCCAAGTAATCCTCAGGACTGTTCAGTTCCTTTTTCTTGGCATTCTGTCTTTCTCGTGCACTGGCCTCAAGAAGGGAGATATAGGCAAGAATTCCACGTGGCTTGTTTCTCAGGTCTGTCATTAACAGGTTTGTGTCTATTAACTTGTCAGTATTTTTCTCCTTCATATTATGGACTGGGGTCTGATTATCCACCAAATTCAAATCAACATCATCGTTCTCCTCCTCACTTGCTAAACCCTCCCCATCACTATTGTAGGATCTTGTGTTCTCCTCATCTTCTATGGAGTTTTGTGATGTCAGCTTTTTGTTCTTGAGATTTTCTCCATCCATGTTGTGTAATTTTGATATATCCTTCTTCTGGTTGGCTAGGGAGAGAATGTTAATGTCCAATTCGTCACCACTGTCCTCAGGATTTTCAGTTTTCTCTATGTTGGAATTCACCGTGTCTTCAAAGTGATAATTTGGATTAGCAAAGCTAAGGAATGGTGCATCCATATCTGGAAAAAAAAGAAGAGAATTTCATCACAACTGATTTATAACAATGGTGACATTCAGAAGCTGCATTGACTCAGTTTGTTTCCCAGCAAAGAAATTGTTCATTCAGTATAACTTTCATGTAAGGTTAATATACTAGCTTAAAAGAAAACTGCCAGAAAATGTATGTCCAGACACAAGAAAATAAATTTTAATTGGTTTGGAACAATTGCATCATACATGTGTTACACAAAGAGTTATACAATCTGTAAGCATTGACTTCCACTGGTCAAAAGGAAGAAATTAAAGGTGTCTTAATATAAGCATGGCCATTGGCAGCTAGGTGTGCTGCTTTAATGAAAGCATTACTAGTAAAATTGAGAAGTAACATCTGTAAATTAGGATATATTTCTACTATGCAGGAAAACCAAATAAGAACCTAAATATAAGCATGGCCTAGGGTAAGGGCCTTGGTTAAAAGAAGCTTAATCAAGTAGCAGACAAGTCTACAACAAGATGCAGCTTGTTAAATATTACAGTCTTGCAGCTTATGGTCCTGACAGCATCATTAATTATGGTTTACTAAAAAGAGATTATATGATCTGCATTGACTGATACAAGCAACTGACATGGAAAATGTGATGGTGCTCATTTGAAAAGCAACTCTAAACATTCGTCAGGCAAGGTAATGTAATGAATATTGATGATAAATCGGACAAAGATGAGGGCAAATCTGATCCCCATGTGTCACTTGCTATTTTTTATTAGTATCAAGTATATAGTTAGAGTCTGCATTTTGCCTGCTACTCACTCCTTAAAAATATCAAATAGTTAAAATATCAGTTAAAATATTAGCCAACTCCATAACAATGTTGACCAATTCAGTCAAAATCTCAACCAACTCCATAAAAACATCAAACAACTTAGTTGAAATGTCAGCCAATTCCATAAAAATGTCAACCAATTATGTTACAATGTTAACCAACTCCATAACAATATTGACCAATTCAGTCAAAATCTCAACCAACTCCATAAAAATGTCAAACAACTTAGTTAAAATGTCATCTAATTTCATATAAATGTCAACCAATTAGGTTACAATGTCAACCAATTCCTTAAAAATGTCAACCAAATCAATTAAATGTTTTTGTATGCTAAAGGTGAAGGAAGCATGCAGTATTATTTAACTTCCTACCAAATTTAACAACACACTGTATATCAAATTGCTTAAATTGTCAAAATAACAACATTGATGGGTACAGCACATGATTTATGTTGGTGTCATCTAACCTCCATAGTTAGTTACTTTCATTCCTTCAATGTAATTTTTTTTTACAATAATGATGTCATGGGTTCCATCCAACCCTGTTTACACTAAGTTGTCGAGAAATAAAGTGATAGAGTTTGTGTGTGATCAATAAGGGATTTTAAAAAATGTTTGGTATTCCCTTGCATTGACATTTTTTAAATTTGGTATTGCTCAGTGTACTATCCACATTTAAGAAAAAAAAAAGATTTTATTTAAATTGGGGGCCAAGTTTTAATTGAAATTAAAGATCATATAAAAAGCCAACATAAAATAAAACTTTGTATTATCTCCTTGATTTCCAAGAAGATTACAACTCCAAAAATATTTGAAATTATTCATTTCAAAATTTATTTTATTTCCAATATGTCTACAATTGTGTGCTTTAGCATTTCGAGCTTCAAATACTTTCTGCCATTTAAAACGTTATTGATCCTTTCCTATCACTGAATCGAAGTTATGTTATTCTTAAATCTAATTTCCTCAAACATGTTTTAGACCTATAGCCTATCTGGCACAAATCTAAAGATATTATATAAAATGGCTAGCAATTTGATTTCACTGGAAAGAAAACGTGGAATGACAAAAGAAATATAATTGTTGTGTCTAATTTAGAAAGTGAATTGTGTTCATAATTAGGCATGCTAAATCAATATATTTTAAAAACTAAGTAGTTTCATACCTAATAAACACCTTGGGTGCCTTCCAAAATTGTCCACTCTTCTTTATATACAATCATCTTTACAATACTCAATAACTGCATCACTTGATACCTAGGGACAAACTCTGCTTTTGAATTTCCATTAGCACTGGGTAAAAATGGCCAGAAAAAAATAGTTTACAGAAAAATTCAAAAGATGAAAAATAGCTAATTGTTTTTGTCATAGCAAATTCTGTAATTGCAGTAGGTCATGGGTTCGAACCCATGCCAAGTCATACCAAATACTTATAAAAATGGTAATAACAGCTGCAATTCTTGGTTTACCACATGAGGTTTGAGTTATGACTAGTCGGCCTGGTGTCAGGATAATGTGACTGGGTGGGACATCATTCTACACATCTGCACCATGATGCCCCTGCAGACAATTACTAGTGATATGACACCAAAATTATTAAAGTTACATTAAAACTCCAAATCCCCACCCTCCATTCATGCA
The DNA here is from genome assembly GCA_016746295.1 of Potamilus streckersoni. NCBI lineage: Eukaryota > Metazoa > Mollusca > Bivalvia > Unionida > Unionidae > Potamilus > Potamilus streckersoni. The sequence continues at coordinate 7,752,267 of JAEAOA010000768.1, read as the reverse complement.
ATAAAATACATTTGTGTCTAAGCATTCTAAATGCTGAATAATGAGTGTGGCATACCTGCAACAGGTCTTTTAAAATTCCAAGATATCTGAGTGAAAGAAATGGCTTCTGTAAGAATGCTTTGTCCAATTTAGAATTAAAGTCCATAACCTGCAGAGAGGATTGGTGAAGAGCATGGTAGATTAAATGCTGCCCATCTAGAAACACAGATGGCAGTGCTAACCAACCAAAGTATATTTAACAGAACAAATATGATTGGCTAATCTCTCCTGAACCAGTTAATTATCACCACCAATCAAGCCGTCTCTATGGGATTTAAACATTTTCATGTAGTTAAAATAGTAGCTTATATGTGATTCAAAACAAACTGTTAAAATGGCTTAATGAATGTTCATGAGCCTGACCTGAATGGATGTTTGGTTTAGTTTCATGCTTTACTGCACAGCAACACAAGTAGGTTATTAAGTACCAAGGCAATTGGAGTAAAGTGCCTAGCTGTAGCTGCCCGGCTGTTCTGATGGTAGGAATCAAACCTGCAGCCTTTTTTGGTCATGATTCTGGAATGCTAAACACTAAGACCAACTCAGCTCTATTAATGGATGTATACAGCAGTGAGGAATGTTAAAAAAAACCCCTGAAAAATGTCAGCATGGATGCCACAACTTCAAAAAAAGCAACAAAGGATCTCATTTGCCATCAATAAACAAGATTACTTGAAACAATATAATATTATCCATCATGTAACAATTTGGCTAATCATTTTCTTCAACATTTCCCTAAACATTTCAGTAGTCCTTTGAGCCAGGGACTTGAGTATATTGTATCTGTATCACTGTCAAGTTCTGATATATGTCTGCGTTAAGTTTCATCACAACAAGCCTTGTAATAAAACCAGTTACTGTTGGAATATCACTGTGATAGAAATTTGTGAATTTGTAAGAAAAGAATAAGAGATGCAACTAAGCTGAATTACTATTTGAATAAGCTCCCATATGACCAATTCAACCAAATACTTGTTTTGTTCCAACTACAAGATTAAGATTTGTTGACTAATCAAATTTTTTGTATGGGCCTTGAAACTTCCATTGGCTCATAGTTTATCTTAATTTCTTACTGCTGTATATAGATATGGTGGCCAATAACTCATCAGTTTGACCCAATATGGTATACAAACAAGCTGGCTAATAACCCATCAATTTGACCCATTACTATATATAGACAAACTGGTCAATAGCCCATCAATTTGACCCATTGTGTGCTCTATATTGACAATTTGGCCAATGAGCAATAATTTGACCCATTAATGTATGTATGTATGTATGTATGTATGTATGTATGTATGTATGTATGTATGTATGTATGTATGTATGTATGTATGTATGTATGTATGTATGTATGCATGCATGCATGCATGCATGCATGATGTGTGTGTGTATAGACAAGCTGGTCAATGAATCATCAATATGACCTATGTACATAGACAAATTGGCCAATAACCCATCAATTTTACCCATTACTGTACATAGACAAGCTGGCATATAACCCATAAATTTGAAACCATTACTTCTGTGAGCCAGGGAGATATGAGCTTCTGACATTAAAATTTGAAGTAGTGAGTATGTCTGTGATATGAAACATTGAGCTGATGTATAATTTGGCCACAGTATTATCAAAATATCTTCTGTAGTTCAAAACTGACCCGCACATGAAACCTGTCACAGTTTCATTTTCCCATTCCATGCCTCCTTACGATGGTATCTGACCCACTGGCCAGTCGTGAAGTATTTCTGGATAAAGCTGAAGAAAAGTATTTAAGTGGTTGAATTATTACAGCCAATACAAGGAAATTGGTCAAAGAATTAGTTCCCCCTTAATGTGACCTAGACCTTAAGGTAGGAGGCATGACCTGTTATGTGACACATCATCTTGTCATTATGTATATATGCATACAATTTCATAAAAATATCTTCAATGTTCTATGGTAGACATGCTGAATATCAGATTGAAACTATATTTAGGATCAAGTAGACCTCATTGGTAGTCTTTTGGTGTAAACCCCATGTCAATAGACCATATTCATTCAGGGTGATTAGTAATAGCATCATTTTCAGGATGTACATCCTGGCAGCCATGATTGATTGAGTGTATGATTGATACCAATTTCATTTAGAATCAATTAGGTATATAAAAAAATGTCTATTGGTGAAAAACCATGTTGACCTAACCATCCGTTTGGGAACAGAGTTAACTATTTTCAAAAATGCATCAATATTGAGGGTCTATATGCATTATTTTAATACAGGGCTGATTAGAAACTTTAAGAACCATTCTGATCAAATTTAGCTTAAGAGTACAAATGTCTGCAAAAATGGCGCTTGCATTGTGGAGTTGATTTCTGTCAGCAGCACGGGGCCACTGAAAGCACAAGACCCAAGGCGTTTGCCACGTTTGTTTTGCCCTATGGCTGGGTCTGAATGTTTAAGACCATCTCAGTTTAGGACCAAACAGACATTGTAAGAAGTGTTCTGGTCAATTTTGATTTGTTTCTGGGGTCTAACATCAATTTTCAGCACATGACATGATATACATTGTGGCCAATATGTCTTATGTAGTATGAACCCTGAAGACCATGAGAAAAACCAACCCATAGGAAGCTATTGGCAAGCTTTCTTACATACCCACATTGGCCAACTGAGACTTGAACCAATATGGACGGAGGTGAAACATGTAAGTGGTAATGGCAAGTACTCTAAATCACTCAGCCGTCAGAGCCTAGTCCTCTCATTAGAATCCCATGTTGATAAGACCATTCAGAGCCTTGTCCTCTCATTAGAATCCCATGTTGATAAGACCATTCATTTTGGAGAAAAAACTACAAGTACTTCAAGATGACTGCCACAGTGGACATACTGGATATCAGATGCACATAATTTGCATTTAAGACATAACTAGACATCACAAATAGGCTTCAGAGAAAGCACATGTCATCATAACCTGCCATCTAGGAGAAGTAATGATAATAAAATTTTCTATGTTTTCATTCATTCAGGATAAAAAATTATTTTGAAGTCTATGTCTGAACAACAGCATTTTTATTCATGACCAACTAAAACCCTTAAGAAAACATTTATCTGTTCAGATGGATCAGTAATAACAAGATTCTCAAGATGGCAGCCATCTTTGTGCTCAAGCTTCACCATTTTCACTTAGAAAAAACTAGACACAATTCAAAGTTTTCTGCCCGGCTGTACTTTTTCCAGAGTATATGCTGGAAAAGGATGGAATACCATGGAAAAACATGGAAAACCATGGAAAACTATGGAAAACTGAAATATTCTGCAGAATTTAGCATGGAAACCCTGGACATTGTGCATGGAAAATGCTGGACATGCCTGAAAAATGCTGGACATTTTGGGCTTTGATTTTTTTCAGCATGGAAAACCCTGGAAAATGCTGGACATTTTGAACTTAGATTTTATTCAGCATGGAAAACCCTAGAAAATGCTGGACATTTTAGACTTTGATTTTTTTTAGCATGGAAAACCCTGGAAAATGCTGGACATTTTGGACTTAGATATTTTTTCAGCATTAAAAACCCTGGAAAATGCTGAACAGTTTGGACTTAAAATTTTTTGGATAAATTTCAGCATGGGAAACCCTGGAAAAGAACTTAGTCAATTTTCAGATTAGTACTTAAAATTAGTTTTAATTCTTTCTGGTCAACTGATTAGAGTTTTTCCTATCCATCAACTATCAAGATTCATGTACCTAAAGAATGAGCAATCATAACTAAACTTAGCTATAACACAGATTTTTCAACTTGAAACTATACAGTTATTTCAAACCTATGATACATATATACTCTGAAAGAGGATACATTAAACAAATAAATGAAATCACATGCTCACACACATTTGACCCTGGCTTTAACAAGACAAACCACAAGTGTTGAAGTAACAAACCCTTTGTTGAATGCACAAACATATGTAATTAAATGTTCATGATCAAAAAGCATCATAATACATAAATGTTGGTGTAATACAAACTTTATATGTATGAAAAAATATCCTGAAAAATATATTTAAATCCTGACCATAACATATCCCAAACCAAAATGCATGCTTACAACAAGCTAGGCAAGCTTATGCAAGCAAGTAAGGGACAAAAGGAATTTTTCAAAGTCTGCAAGCTTGCAAAATCTAAAGCACTTAATGCAGCTTGCACAAGCTTGAAAAAATCAGGTGTGAAAGGACAGTTCTGTATGAGATCAGTACTTTTTTGAAATGTTGAATATATGTTGTGACCAGATCATATACTCATTATTATAAACTACACTATCAAATTAAAAGATGTTACTTGTAATCTAGTTTTTATTTATAGCATCTGATAATGCAATTAAGTTAAATAATGTACATTTTCAGTGTTGCAAAATGCTAAGAAATTGAATTACTAGTACTTTAAGCTGGTACATAAATAAAATATATTATTCCAACATTTCTCTATGTTTAAATTAACTATGAACATTATTAATATATGTCAAAATAAACTGAATTATTGCTTGAGCAAGGCAAAATATGAAATATTACTTTTTCTACAAATGTCTTTTTAATCATTTTTAATTTTTACAAATATTATACATTATAGAAAAATTGAGCTTTTTTTGCATAAATGAAATTCTTTATGTGATTGAACACTCAATTAGCTATGCAGTCATTTTGTCAGGTAATGGAAGAATGGGTAAAGATTCCATTTAGTAAAATTATGTTAAACAGTAAGTACTGATTGCAAAGTTAATTACAGACTAACTTAATACAGCAAGATATTTGATGTCAAGTGCTTGTAAATCTATTCACCAAACATGTATGCACCATCAAATGTAGTCTCGGTAAATCTTGTAACATTAACTTCTGGCATTAGGTTAATGAAAGAACTGTCATATATTTGTTTCATTGACAATCTGCTGCCATGAGAAACAAATAATTTTCAGTTATTTAATTACTAAATAAAATTTTCAAATATATAGGTTTTTGTTTTTCTTTGAGATAGAGAAGCATCCCATTCTGCCAGCATGCAATAAATAATTGAGCTTTGTAAATTTTGCTTCTTTAAAAAGAAATCAAATAAAAGCATGCAAGGTGTATTGTGGCTTTCGCGACAGATACTTTTTTCAGTATCGAGTCATTAAAAGCGGTTACGTCCCCTGTTTACTGGTTAGCAGACTGGTTTATGAAATGTAAATGTACATGCAATAAATCTGAGTGGAAAAAACACAATACAATCATTGTAGCATTGTATTAAGGCGCATTTTTCAAGGTTGAATCATCACAATTTACATGTTAATTTGATAAATTTCAATGTTCTCTGAACCAGTGTATGTGCAGTAACCAATCCTATAATCAGAGAGATAATTTGCAATCACGGAGTTATAATACCCCTGAGTAAACTCTAGATTGTGTCGCTAGTTTTCATGACTTTAGTTTTGCGCTTGCATTGTTTCATGCTTACAATTTAAATGTCAAAATATGAATTTGCAATGTTGCTTCACCCAATGATTGAGATGGCAACACTGCAGATCATTATTTATTGTTACACTTGCCAAATCATGCATGTGTTATCAGCTATCAATGTAGGCTTGGGAATCCCATTTCCATTATTCTTAGGGTATTTTTCCTCTCGCATATCAAATCAACAGTTGTTAAGAGGTTATTACATTTAATTCTTTACATCCTCACAGAATATGATTGTTTTTTTTATTTCAAAATCATCAGATTTTTGTTGTTCAAAACTCGGGTGTCATTCATTTGACATGCGTCATAGACCTTTCAAAATGAATAGTAAAACTGAAATTTATGGCTAATTAAAGGATGATCTTGAAAAACACTTATAATTCCTGGACTTGATTAGTGATTTTGGAATAATAAACTAAAAATGAAATGCTTTTGACAATGAGGTAAATACTCATTTTTTTTCTTCCTGATTTCATAGTACATGTTGCTGAAATCCATTTCAGTGGATGATACCTGGATCACACCTGAAGCAGAGGAGGATGCAGAATTTTATTCTGAGGATTTTGTTTAGCAGAAGTGATTCAGAGTAATTCTAATGTTTTCACCAAATTGTTTATCATTGTGAAAGATGAGAGGGAACCAAACTATTTGACACCATCCTCACCCAAACGGATTTCTACAAGGAAGTAAATTGGTGTAACATTTCCAAGGCAATAAATAGCAAAAGTATAGTTTGCTCACACAGATCCCATTCATAAGATCTTACTTTTATCTGATTAAATATTATTAAATGATTTGATGACTTCATTCTTTTTTATTGTGACAGTGAGATCTCATTCTAGTTGATGTTTACTGTATATTAACATTTTCATTTTAATATTTGATATTACATATGTTTCGCACATCAAAAGCTCAAAAAATAGATGTATGTAACTTTGCATAGAAATACCAAACCAGCTTGCCACAACCTTGCATTGCTGTTAAAATCTCTTGTTTTCATGAATTAATTTCTGGGTTTTTAAGATAAATTTTAGTGTTCAGGGTTTTCCAGCATACCCTGGACAAAGGCTGGAAGATTAAACCAAATATTCCAGCATTTTCTATGCTTGAAATTGCCCAGTGTTTTCCGCCCTACGATGGACAAAGCCTGGAATATTAGTCCAAATACTCCGTTTTCCATGCTAGAATTTTCCAGCGTTTTCCATGCTAGAATTTTCCAGCGTTTTCCAGCCAACTCTGGACAGAGGCTGGAATATTAGACCAAATATTCCAGCGTTTTCCATGCTTGAAATTGTCCAGCGTTTTCCAGCCTACTCTGGACAAAGCCTGGAATATTAGTCCAAATACTTCAGCGTTTTCCATGCTAGAATTTTCCAGCGTTTTCCAGCCTACTCTGGACAGAGGCTTGAATATTAGACAAAATATTCCAGCGTTTTCCATGCTTGAAATTCTCCAGCATTTTCCAGCCTCTCCTGGACAAAGCCTGGAATATTAGTCCAAATACTCCAGCGTTTTCCATGCTAGAATTTTCCAGCGTTTTCCATCATTTTTCATGGAATATGATGGAAAAACTACAGCCGGGTGGTGAAAATCCAAGGTCAATATGATTCCATTTTATAGTAATTACACGATTTACAAGATAACTGCCATTGCAGCCTTATTGGTTATGATACTGGCACCTTTCATTTAGGGCTAACCTGACAGCAGAACAAGTCTTTTAGAAAATGGTGATGTTGATATCACCATTCATTCAGGTAAAGTAGCAATAACACAATTTTCAAGATGCCTGCTGTGGAGCCATATTGGATATCAGAGAGCATTATTTTTGTTTTAGAACTAACCAAACCAGGGTGGACCAAAATCTTCAACAATGTGGGCCATTATAATGGACCAAAAATATAATGATTGTGGGCCATATATATATGACACCAAAAAATGACCTATGAACCACATTTGGCCCACACCAGGCCTGTAGTTGGACCAATCTGAACTAGACCATGGGATGTCAATCCTCCAACAAGTTTAGGATGAATAGCAATGACAAATTTGTGCTGACAAATAAAGGGACTGATATTCTACTGGGCAAAGGATTATCCTGGAATTCAAGAGAACATATCTTCTTTTTAACTGTCAAATGCTGAAACTATCTCTGATAGTCTTTAGTGACAAGATTTTCAAATTAGCTGCAGTGATACACATATTAAAATGTCAGCATTGCAACATTTTCATTCAGAACAAAGCAGATATCATTATAATCCTTTTGGTGAAAATGCCATGTTATTATGGCCATCTATTCAAGGAGATTAGTAGCAACAAGTCATCACAACAATCATACCAATGAATGGCAGCATTTTCATTTAGAGCCATACTTAGGTATCCTGAGAAGTCTATTGTCAAAAACCTCATGTTGATATAACCATCCATTTGGAAGGAATAAGAATAACAACATTCTGAAGATATGTCTTAACAATCAGGAGGATTAGCATTAACAAGGTTTTCAAGATGGCTGCAGGGGCCCCGAGTGGCCGAGTGGTCTAAAGCTCTGTCCGTTACGGATCACTGCCATCTCACCTCTGTCTGCGTGGGTTCGAGTCTGAGATTCGGGGAATGTGGATATGTGAGAAAGCTTGCCAGTAGCTTCTCGTGGGTCGGTGGTTCTTTCCGGTGATTTCCCGGTTTCTTCCTCCACCATTAATACTGGCCGCCATGAATAGCCTATCATGTGCTGAAAAATGGCGTTAAGCCCAACAACAACAACAACAACAACAAGATGGCTGCAGTGGTACAGACTCCAGGACCCCTAGATATCATTTAGGACCCATAGATATCATTCTTTCAGTGAAAATTCCATGTTGGTATTGCAATCCCATAATAAAAAAAAAAAAGATTTTCAAGATTACCAATGTGGCAGATATACATTTTTTAGGACCAACTAGAACATAGGATGCATGTGTGTGTAAAATTTCAAAACAATCCTTGAAGTGGTTTATGAGAAGTAATGATAATATACTTATTCAAACAGACAGATGCTTAATTAGACAACAGAGCATCCATCGTATAAGTTCTTTGGATCTATAACCAGCAGAGCTACCCCCCCCCAACATCCCATAAGCCATTCTTTTCTATGACCAGCAGAGGTAATAATATGACATGAAAGTTTTCAATAGTCTATCAGTAACATGACCATTACATAAAAATACAAATGCAGAATGAACTTTTTGTGATTTGTGCTATTCATTATTATTACTGTATATTCCTTACATCTAGAAGGTTTTTGTTTGGTGTATTCTTTTGTGACATTTAAAAGATATTACTGTTTTCATCATGCCAGGGAAATGACACTGAGACTGGTCTGGAGGAATATCAAACATGCAACCTTTGGATTATGTATCCAACTCTCTATCAATGAATCAACAGTAAAATCTCCTCCCTTTATAAACTAAGCCAGATTTCTTAATTGTCTAGACCATGAAGCCCAGTAGCTAGAATTAAATTTTTATAAAAGATGGCAAGGCTTACCATTGGCTAAAAACATTACTGATGGGGAAGGCCACACTGAGCTCAAGATAAGAATTTAATGAATTGTGTATTTTGCTACTTCCTTTGGAGCCACTAGTAATTGCTTTTTCTGACATTCAATGGTGTAATATGTTGTTACTGCTGCAAAATAATCACCAGGAGCTTAATCTACCTTTTACAATGTGTTTAAGAAGCCTTAGTGACCATGGTGGATACAATATATGGCTGTTTGAATTGCTGTTTAAATGCTATCATTTCAAACAGGCATAAAACATTTTGAAACTTGTCCCAATTGCAGAATTATGTTGATTGAATTTGACTAAAAATTAAAATGTGGACTGTGCATACAGCAAGAACAATATGCTGACAACTTCAGACTAAAAGCTTTAAATAAAATTTTTAATTTGAATGCAACTTCTTTATTAATTTTCAGTCAATCTGTATCACAATTAAAAAAATAACAGCTCAACATGTATGCACAATACATGCAAAGTAGGATGTTTATCTACAGTCTTTTTCTGCACATCACAGTGTAATATACTGTGCATAAAGAACCCAATGTATTAACAAATTCTGTGCATCTTTCCAATAAAAAGTCCAGTGAGCTCTACTTGTGGGTTTGTTGCTATGTGGTCTTATATTGCAAATTGACAAAACTTTTCTGTACACCAACTTTGCCAATGCTATTTGATAGTAGTGATGATAGTGTAACTTTAGAATAAACCTCATGAGAAGCCGATATCAGACAACAGTAGACATCTAAAATCTCTTCAATATATCGTTTTGACATCAGTTTTAGAGTGTCATGTGTTTTGGAGGGGCCATTTTATTTATTTGCTATCACATGATAACATGTAACTGATGACACAATTTTCACATTTTTTTGAAATTTTACACTTGCAAGTTAAAGAAAGACTGAGTTTGTCTACATCTTGTAAGTATAAATATTATGCTTAACAACAACCAAAAATTACCAAATACACTTTCATATCCATTCAAATTACCTTTAATTTTCTATGATTATCAATGAATTGAAACAGCTGGTACAACTTGTTTGTTGTTGACTGTCAAGCAAATAAAATCAGGTGACTTATCATAATGCCAACCTGTATTTTTATACCTTACCAAAGTTCATTAATTAAATAATTATCAATTTTGCTATTGAATTTAAGTACATTTTTTTTTTCTTTTCTTATTTCAAATTTTAAAAATTCAATCAATTATATTGAAATCAATAGATTTTTTAAAAAGATATCTATATTTTGGTACATTTACATAAATTTTTGAAACAACATTTCTACTCTTGCCATAAATGCATTACATGTCGTTTGCATGATTTTCAGAATGGTAGAAAAATGCATCATTGGTTATGACCAAATAATTTTAACAAAAGCATACACAGATCTTAAAGAGAAGAAAACAAAATTAATTAATTCATGGATTCAGACTATTTATTGTTATATTCACCATTGTTGCCATTTCATGTGATCGTAGATTTCTTTTTCTCATCTCTACAATGGCTACATGTGGCACTGTGACCGAATCACTCCAAAATGCGTTAAAAACAAGGAAAGCAAAATGTGGTACACATAAATAAACTGTCACAGTTTATTTTTTGTCATAATAAATGGAGTGATATTTATTGTCATAATAAATAAACATCTGCAGCCATGAATAGTAAGTTTTGAATATCAGTACAGATATAAAATATGATTCAGGGTGTAAATGAATTTTCAATAAAACTCATATTGTTTATAAATTATTCCATGATTTCTTCTTAAGAGCTTCGTAAGCAATACCATGAGGATAACACTGGATACCAAATTTGCTTGAAATCCTATAACCTATGTAAAGTTCATAGCATGTGCAATCAAAGGTCCATAACTCCTATATATGATTCTATGGAACGCTGGAAATTTAAATTTTTTCAGGTCTCATCAATCTTATGTGGTATGCAAAATTAGGTTGAAATAAAAAAACTCATTGTCAAGTTGTACCACAGAAACCAGCGTAAAGAAGACAAGTTAAAAGAGATGCCATAAGTTCCATAAATTCTGTAAATGACTTTATAAAATGTCGAAAAATCAAATTTATTCAAGGTTTTATCATAGAAAAGGTGCTTGTAAAATTTGGTTACATCCACCAATCAATGGTAGTAATAATTGTTGTTGTACCTTAAATCATTTTCAGCATATGATAGGCCAATATATCTGATGGATATATGGTAAGCTTTCTCATTTACCTACATTGGCCAAGTCTGAGATTCAAAACCCCTGCAGATCAAGGTGAGATGCCAATGATCACAAAGGTAAGTGCTTTTAAGATCACTGGGACACCCAGGACTATATCTGGTATAGTTATGCTGTAGAAACCAAAATCAGGTGGATATGCAATCAGGGTTCAAAACTCCTGTAAATGATGTCAAAGAAAGCAGGGAATTGAATGTGTTCCAGATCTGATCATGATCAAGCAGCATGTTAAATTTACTTTAAAGCAAAGTTTCTAGTAAAATTATCTTGTGGACACCAAATTAATGCTGGACTGCTGGACAGACAGATAGATGGTGACAATGAGATTACTGTTTGCTCCACAAAATCTGTCACAGTAGCTCCTATAACAATACAAATACAATTCTGCTGTCAATATTGTAAGAGAAAAGAGGTATCTTTTGAATGCCTGTTTGCTATTGAAAACTTTTGAAAACTTACTTGGTTGTAAAATTGTCATTCTGAATGACTCATTAACAGGGACAGATTATCAGAAAGTGTAGAACCATAAAGAAGAGTTAATTACATGGTCTGTGGTTTCAAGTAAATTGACCAAATAGAGTTGCCTCTTAAAATAGGAGAGTAGTATAAGGAATCTGCTTTTGAATTCCCATTTGCCCTGAAAATTGAAGATCAATACAATGTAGTCTCAATGTATCATGCATACTTTACTTCAACATCATAGATCTGCTATCACAACTTTGCACCAAAATAGCAAGGTCTATTTTGTATGTTCCAGTGATTATTCCTAAGTAACTACACAGACCCAGATCTGCCTGTGCTTTATGCAATACACATCTGGGTCTGTCTGTGCAGTTTTCAGAAGCAAGAGCACATGCTAACAATGGACAAATCATTATAAATTAAGTTCTGTCATTCGTAAAAGATAATTAGAAAGAGTATGTGCTGTTCAGCTGAAACAAACTTGTACACAGTACAAAAATGGTAACTTAGTCTTTTACACTGTGCAAAAGGCTACCGTAATCATTTACACTGTGCAATAATAATAAGTCTATCTTTTACTCTGTGCAAAAAGGCTATTTTAACCTTTTACACTGTGCAATAATAATGTCTATCTTAACCTTTTACACTGTGCAATAATAATGTCTATCTTAACCTTTTACACTGTGCAATAATAATGTCTATCTTAACCTTTTACACTGTGCAATAATAATGTCTATCTTAACCTTTTACACTGTGCAATAATAATGTCTATCTTAACCTTTTACACTATGCAATAATAATGTCTATCTTAACCTTTTACACTGTGCAATAATAATGTCTATCTTAATCTTTTACACTGTGCAATAAGTCTATCTTAATCTTTTACACTGTGCAATAATAATGTCTATCTTAATCTTTTACACTGTGCAATAATAATAAGTCTATCTTAATCTTTTACACTGTGCAATAATAATGTCTATCTTAATCTTTTACACTGTGCAATAATAATGTCTATCTTAATCTTTTACACTGTGCAATAATAATGTCTATCTTAACCTTTTACACTGTGCAATAATAATAAATCTATCTTAATCTTTTACACTGTGCAAAAAGGCTAAAATCCTTTTACACTGTGAAAAAAGGCTATCTTAACCTTTAAAACACTGCAATAATAAAAATAATCTAGCTTAAACTTGTACTCTGCAATAGGCTATCATAAACTTTTACACTGTAGTATGCTATCTTAACAAACTTGTACACTATACAATATGCTATCTTAAAGAAACTTGTACCTTAAAACAAAAACTGGTACACTCTGCAATAGGCAAACTATCTTAAACAAACCTGTACACTGCAAATACTATCTTCACTCTAATTTGCCTTAAATATATTGAAATAAGGCAGGACTTTGGAAATATGAAAGTCTGCAGGACTGAAATAAGGGTTGGAGCTTTCATTTGTTTTGAGATTTATAAGTTCTGCACTGCAATTGACCAAGGAATTAGAGTGATACCAATAATTCAACTAATCTTTGTTTGAGTTACCAATTTAGTTCTGAGGTAACTTTACTTTTAAATTCTCTTGATTTCTTAAATACACTTGTGAACAATTTGAGCTGTTTCATATTACAAATTGTCCAAGGAAACCATTTGTGAGTTAGTAAAGCCATTTTTATAAAAGAAGTTCAAAACATGACAGGCAAAATGTACAACTTTAGTTAATCGCCAATATTTGTATTGGGAGGAAAAAAGAGCTGCAATAAGTAAAAATCAATCTCAAAATGATGACACTATAATGTATACAGTATATTCCTCTTTATATGTAAGTGCAAATGACAGAGACACTGACCTGCCAATTAAAAAATGCAGACTGGTAAGGGAATGTGTCATTTCTTTGATTAACCCATCAAACTGCATAGACCCATATCTACCAGTGCTTAATGCAATTGGAGATATGGGTCTGTGCAATTAAAGTTGTACCTGAATTACAATTGAGACATTGTGACATTATGAATCCTCAGTTTGCAGTGTTTCTTTCTCAAACTGAACTAGTACTTTGACAAATAAAAGACAAACCCTTAAATGGGGGTCATGATTTGTAAAACAATCCATTCTTCTTGCATGAAATTAGTCACTACATCCATTCCAGACTACATTCTCAAACCATTCTATTGATCAAAACTACAGCAAAATAAGGTGGTTGTGCCCATTAGACACACTCATAATGATGCATTCTCTTCAGATGTCCTTCTAGACTTTTCTGAAACTAGCATAATCAAGTGCCACTAATGTATTTAAATGTACCAGTCACGCAAGCTAAAATTCACATATGTGTATACATATTAAATCCTTGATGTTATCCATTTCTAAAGAATAAATTGGCATGAAAATTATTGACTTCTCAAATAAACAAAAAAGAAAATAACCCAACTGGAATGCAGGGAACAAAATTCAGTTCTTTATAATGAAATGTTAAATTAGTGTTGTATAGCATCCCAATAAAGCTGTATTCCTACCCAAAAACCAGTTTTAAATTATCTTACAATTTTTTTTAATGCATAAAATTTTATAATGACCCTCTTGCCACCAAAAACTGGTCATATCTTCTAATCTAGGTTGTTTAGTTTGTGGGAAACTTTGGAATGTAGATTGTAGCTGTCTGTTGAGTTTTGGCTTACAATTGGATCTTAAATACTTTTTTAAAAACTGTTAAGGCAAGGTTTACATTGGTCACAAATCATCTGATGTCATACACAAACAGTGAGGGCACCATTGATGTAAGACCTGTCACTTTGAACTCTGGCAAAGTCAAACCATGCCAGTTATGGCTGGTTGGCCTGGTGTCAGGATAATGTGACTGAGTGGGACATGAGTTACATACCTGCAGCATGATGCCCCATGCTATAAACTACCACAATGCAGACATCAAAGTGATAGACTTAAAATTTGTTTAAGCTATATTAAAAAACCAAAACAGCAAAACACACACAATAGCTATACAGAACATAATCCACATTTTGCTTTGCCAACCCTTAAGTAATTATGGGCAGGGGGAATTAATTGTTGATCTAAATATTCCATGCTGACCTTTTCATTAGTTTGTTTAAATTGTAATATATGCATGTAATCAAAACTATACAATCACCCCAGCTTATTTACATGTTATTATGCCTGATATACAGATTCCACTCAGACTACCCATTTATTTCCCCTCAACTCTTTTTTTTGGGATGTTTTTGCTGAAAATTTTACAATATTCTTCAATGAGAATCAGTCACAAAATCATGTCAAGCCATTATCTCAATCTTCTTTTACCCAAGAAATGCAGTTTTAGAGGATAAATCAATATTATCTGCTTGCATGCTCATTTAAACTTTATTACTATACTAATGCAAGTGATCAACAAAACTGCCAAAGCTGACCAAAATTATTTAATGGTAATTTGTTCAATAAAAACAATCTATTTGGCAATTTAAAATCGAGGGCCTTATACTGTTGTCTGCCAAGGTTTTGCTTTAAAGTCATTGAATACTGCAAGTGAGAAAGGAGTAATAACTAAAGTCGAATTAGAACCAAACATGGAACAGTAAATTCCATACTGTTCACATGGTCTTTAAATGGTGAAGTTCATTAAAATTGGCTTCTCCCCCCCAAAAAAAGATGGCATGCATGCATAATTAAATACATTGTTACATACATAATAAGCAAAAGCTGAAATTTGTCACTTGATGAATCACCACTGTCTTGACCATGCAAAATCTAGACATGATTCATAGTGACCACTCCAGTTTAGGGACTGATCATTTATTGTTCTGGAAAAGACCAGGTTAATTTTGGAAACCTAGAAAGCTTGAAAAAATATTCTTGCTCGATTTGTGGATAAAAAAAAAAACTGTTCACATCTTTTCTATTAGTTGAGCTAAAAGAACACAAAATTTTCTGCTTTGAAACACAATTTCAGCCCTACCCACTATTAAATGTTTGGTTTAAATGTTTGGTCTCTTATTTTCAAGTAAACAAGTTTTCAATCACTAATTTGCAGTAAGTGAACATATGAAAGACTACTTTTTTACCTAATGGTATTCTGCATCATTTCATCTTCCAAATTTCATCTAATCTGATTCATTTATTAGTTTTCGACAATGTATAAACAACTGAAATTCTTAATTTAAAAAAGTGACATTTTTTTCACTCGGGATCAAAATTTGCATTTTCTTAAGTATATTTACCCAATTCAAAAACATTACTGAGATGGAACCAACTTTTTCCAAATTCAAGATCTTCTCAAGGCAACCGCATTGATCGAAGGATATTTCATGGCTTTAACAACCATGACATACTTCAAACAACTAAATTATGTGACTACAGTAACACTTAAACTTTCTGTGAAAATATCACATTCAATGGTAATACCTCAGGAATCTTTCCATCAGTGGAAATGAAATCTAATTGGGCTATCATTTTAGAAAATAATCTCTGCAACAAGGGATACAATTTTTCATGAGTCCATTCCAAAATTTCGATTTGATTCTGACAAATGTAATGGCTGGGATATGGACCCATTTATCGTGGAATTAGTGCCAATTTTTGGTTCCCAAAAACTCAAACAAAATCCACATGGGTATTTTAACTACATATCTTTGTAATTCATTGCAGGCTATCCTTTAAATCCCTCTTGTGTTTCTTCAGTGAGACCTATATTGACTGTGGACAATGTCCTTGACCTTTCATGGATGAACATAGCTTTAATGAATGATAGACTGACAAAAAAACAGGTCAATATATTAGGGAACTCTTGCAACAAATTTAGAAAATCTGTGTGTTACATATCCAGATCAAATGTTGATGTATGAATGGCCACTTAGAGATGAAGGATTATTCTCAAAGATAAGGCTTAGGCAATTTCCTGAAGCTTAACTTTCCATCAAACTCAATCAATCTCATCACAAGACTGTCTTCCAATAAGAAAAAAAAAATGCAAGGATAAATTATTGTGCATCATTGAGTCTTCCTCCAAATGGATGATCATCTGCTTGGCAATTCAAACTGTTGAGCTTGACTTGGCAGATTCTGATAATGCCGCCATTATGGGGAATTCACCAAGGGAATAGATTGTGACAAATACCATAATGAATAGCAAAACAGAATGTTTAATAGCAGATAAGGCTAGACTTTACTTTGCATCTCTACAATGAATTCATTCAACTTGGGATTGTATTAATTTCACTGCATGCAAACAAAAAGAAGAAAAATCAAGAGGAATACAAATACAGAGTATGCCAACAAGTAACAATATTCCCTCAATATAAAGTACCTTTGTATAATGTGAAAACTTTTTAAACAAGCATGATCAAGGATCCCATTATAATGGAACTTAATCTATTTTGCTACTTAATCTATTTTGCTTTAAGATAGATTTTAGCTTATTGATATCCATTGTACCTGTGGTTTCAGTTCAAACTGCCTTATCAAAATGGGATTCTTGCATTTGTAGTATTTACTCCTACAAAACTGTACAACTGCATTGTTGCAGGCCAAGGTTCTGATATGTTGTTGATGTTGTAGGGTTTAATGCCATTTTTCAACATTAGATAGGCTATACATGGTGGTCAGTATAAATGGTGGAGAAAGAACCTCAGGGAAAACTCAGGAGACCCACCCACGAAAAGCTACTGGCAAGCTTTCTTACATACCCAAATTAAGCTAATCAGAGAATCAGAGACTGAAACCACAAGACAGAGGTGAGATGGTAGTGATCCAAAACTGAGTGCTTTAGACCACTCAGGCACTTGGGCCTAGTTCTGATATGGAAATATATAGCTTAGCTAGCATTAAGTAGCAATTATGACTGAACTGAACAGTTTGGATCTAAATATGTTGTATCATAATGTAAAGGCAGATAAGGGGTCAGTCTGCAATTATACATAAACAGAAAGTGTACACCCTCATCCACAGATGCTTTATTCAACACCTGCATCTGCGCACACATTAAGGTAAAATAATGTATTAAATTTTTAGCTTCAACTGACATTTTTTTTAACGTAACTAAAAAGCCAAGAAATTCAAGATGAGATAATGCAAATAGTGTGCATTTTCTTTCGATACTCTGAGTACCAATACCAAAGCAAGGGTCATTATGTAGAAAAGTATGTGAAGAATGACACTTTCACCATCATTATGTATAAAAGTATGTGAGGAATGACCGTATCACAGTCATTATGAAGAAAAGTATGGGAAAATGTACCCTTTCAGTAAATGTCTTTAAAACCCTAGTTAAATGTGTATTTAAGCTTCATGAAATTTGTCTGGGACAATGATCAAAGTATCTTCTTGTCAATACACAAGACATAATGTTGTTGAGACAATTCACATCATAAGTATGCATGTTTGATTTTGATTTAATATCACTCTAACAATTTTTGTCAGATTAGAACAATATCTATAGTGTGAGAGTTTATAGTGATGTCTAACAATGGAGCATTTGATGCAGACATGATGCATCATGTCCCAGTCCGGATCACATTAGTCTGACACCAGGCTGCAGACCAGTCCCAACACTAACCCTCTTAATCCTGAGCACCAAGCCAGGTAGTTGCTGACAGAATCTGATGACAAAAACTCTAAGGCCTCCATTAAAGTTAAGCATTAGTTTTAAAACTTGAGCAGGAAGGTATTTTTTATTTTACAAAAAATTTTAACATTATATATCTTATAATGATTAGAAAATATACTACATTAAGTGCTTTAAGTCCTGGGCAAAACTGGTTGGGATTACTTGCACAAATCAACTTTAGAATTTAAAAAAAAAAATTAAATAAATATTATATAAATTATAATGATTAGTATATATAATGTACTAAGCACTTCAAGTACTGGTCTAAACAAGCTCAATTAGATGCATAATTTAATCTTTAAAAAAAATAATTTTACTTTTTATCAGCACTGAAAAATGGATAGTCAGCTGACCAGAAACAAGTTTTTTTTTCTGACCTACCCATTCAGGCCACCTGAGCATTATTCACATTAAAGAGGATAGGTCAATTCACAGAAAAGGTTATGTTTTTAAGTCAATACACAAAATGGGTATGTTATTGAGACAATACACAAATAATGCATGTTATTTGACAATTATTTCACTGCATACAGTTCTTGAGATCATATCAATTCTAACATGTGGAGTCAAAACACAGCAGGTTACAAATGGCAAAATAATCGCAAGCTGTTTTATACTTTTTTTGACTTTATTTTGCTTTCTTTCACAGGACTGTTTCACAATTTTTAAGACTGTATAAGTATTTATCACTTTCATTTTTTAATAAGCGACAAAATCACAAATATTTAAATTTATATGCAATCTCTTGTAGATTTCTTAGTACTTTAATGTACCTTGGTAAAAGGTGACATCATTTTGATGATGCCATTATGTAATTACAAGAATCATGTTATTTCAAGATGTGTTGCAGGAACTGATTTTGCAAAAGCTGAGTCATTTTAAACACATGTATATATATAATTCATGGTCAAACAATATTTATTTTTTGTCACACACCAATATTGTTTATGTATATTAAGAAAAAATTCTCTTTAATCAAAAAGCTCTCAGAATTCATACAGAGCAGCTTTGCAGGAGGATTACTCTCAATTTATTCTTTTCTCCAATTCTCCATAAAAAAATGGATCTTGTATGCAAATTTGTGTCATACTGTACAGTTAATATTCAAGGAAAATGTAAATTGTTGTGATGGGATGACAACCCCTTATTGAGACAAGTTCCACTAATAATGCAAATACCTCATATACTGCATATATTCATGTTTCTTAATGGCTCCCAATGAGTTACCATGAGCCCTCTACAAAGGAATAAGCAAGCAGGTTCAATTGTTATGACTTGGCAAGTCCTACAGTGGAATAGAAACCCTGTGCAGAGTAACAATAAAAAACACTGAAAAACTTTATTCTCATTTGCATAATTTTGGTATCAAATAACAACAGGAACCTTATTCTATTGGCTTTTACGTTAAGTGATACAGTTCATTTCCCAAAAGACATGGGCATGAATATAATAACCTACTGATTTTTTATTCATAGATATAATTCTTGCATTTTACTTAATGTGTTATAAAGTATCAAAAATTTTGGACTTTGTGCTTGAACTTGGAACCCCCTTCAGGCTAACTGTACACAAATCTTGGGCTCAAAGCTAAAGCTTGGAACTTCCTGCAGGCTTGGGGATGTAAAAAAGGAGTGATTCGCCTTGCTGCTTGTTATATGACCTAGTGATGGAGATAGGTGCCACAGTATCTCAGAAAAGGTGTTGGATCTGCCTGGGTCTACTACTATGATGTGTCCTTGTAAAGGAAACCTTAATTGGTCACTCAAAACAATCAGCTAATTTTGTTGTTGTGCTGTTAAACCACCAAAACCCAAGTTTGGATCTTCTGACCATAAAGATGAGAAAAAAATGATCTAGTGATCATTATTATCAGGGCATAATATCCAAATGGTTACTTCTGTTTTTCAAGCCTGGCTCACAGAACACAAGTTAAACATAGTTTATTTTTTATAATAATAATAATAATAATAATAATAATAATAATAATAATAATAATAATAATAATAATAATAATAATAATAATAATAATAATAATAAAGTGGGGCCCCTGCTTAGGAATGCTCTGGGTTAGAAACGATTTGGGTTACAAATGAGAGCTTATGTAGGGCTGCCTCTACTTGAGTGAAAAATGGGTGAGAAAAGGAGTCTGTGGTGTTCTTGTGTGTTTTGAGTGTGTTTGTGTGTTTTATTGCTATTATTGTATATGTGTTGCATTTGTACAGTAGTAATATTTCACCTTTTTTTTAATTTAGCAGCATGTTTTGACTTTTTTTTCAGCTTGTGAAACGGATGAAAAATTTAACAATGGCATTCTATGAGAAAACACTATCTGGGTTACAAACATCCTGGGTTACGAACTGATTAGGTTTGTAAGTCAGGGCCCCACTGTAGTGATAATAATAATAATAATAATAATAATAATAATAATAATAATAATAATAATAATAATAATAATAATAATAATAATAATAATAATAATAATGACTTTATTTAAAGAGGATAACATGATTAGTTGCATGGTACTAATGTGGCCTCTATTTACATTCAGGGTATATGTACACAGTTACCCTAAGACACACACACAAAGCACATATAATAAACTACATTTATATATGGACATTATGAACAGAATGAACATACTCTAATTAAGTACATTTTGTAAATATAGTGCAAAAGTAGTGATACAAGAAAGTGGAAGGTTAGTGAATTTGTACTTTTAAGTTGCCATGTATTTGTCCACTTTTGATCCAATGATAACTGCTCCAGTGACCTAGTGGTTACAGTGTCTGCCTCGGATGCAGGAATTTGTGGGTTCAATTGGTTGAGTCATACCAAAGACTTACAAAAATGGTACTAACAGCTGCCTCATTTGATGCTCAGCATTAAGAGGTTTGTGTTAGGACTGGTCGGCCTGGTGTCAGGATAATGTGACTGGGTGGGACATCAAGCTACATGTCTGTGTCATGATGCCCTAGTGCTAGACATCACTATAAACTGCCACACTGCAGACATAGTAGCAATATGACTGAAAAATTGTTAAAGCTACATGAAAAATCATAATTACATAACATCACATCATCCAATGATTGTAAATATACATCTTTATATTTGTACTTTCTCTAATTTCCTTTGAAATTCTGTTTCAAATTAGTGATCCTGATTATTGAAAACTTTTCCTAAAGAGTTCATTCTATATCTTGTGGTGGAAAGTTGGTTAGCTGAAACTATATAAAATTGGAAATGATGCCTTGTTTTCTAACATGAAATAGTTCTTGAGAACCACCAACCCATGAGAAGCTACTGGCAAGCTTTCTCACATATCCACATTTGCAGACTCAACCCAGCAGTATGTCATAGAGGTGAGATGGCTGCAGTGATTTGTAACAGTGCACTATAGACAACTCAGCCACTCTGGGCTACCCTTTCAATATACTGTAGTTACTTTATATACTCATATACATTTCTTGGATCTAACTCCCAACAGCACAGACCCAATTATGTCATTGCATAAAGCATCAGAAGATCTGGATCAATGCAGTAGGTCAAAGGTAATCAGTACAATAAACAACACAGATCCTGATCTGCATGTGCTTTCTGTTTTTTATTGTTTATTTGGACTGAACATATAAGCAATGACATATGGTACACAATGGTATGATATTTCCCTAATGGCACAAAGAATAAAATCTGCATGCTGAAGGTTCACAGTTGCCATGGTAATACAAATTTAAACTGCACTGTAATTTAATGGAATGCAATACCAAATCATAAAAATAGCTAGTGGAATAAGATAATTTGATGGGTCAAAATCTTTCAAGCAAGCATTAGAATATAGTAAAACCAAATAGTCCCTTTTAAAAAAAATATCAGAAAATGTTATATAATTCAGTTATTGTGTCAGCTATTTCATTTAAAATTGAAATGAGATATTATAGCAAATAATTAAATGGACAAATTCATCATACATGATCTTCAAGAATAATTTTGGACTTTCCAACTTTATAATCCATTCTTTCTGAAAAAGTACTGAAAGAATAATAGTACAGAAATATTTATGCAACTAACATAAAATACTTTCTTGTATGCATGCACAAGTAATTAATGCATGATTCATCATTACCAGGAATATAATTGCTACTGGGTATGGAATGTGGAGTCAGAACTGTTGGCTAAACTTAAACCTTTATATCTTGACCATCATTGAATTGGCTTGGTCTGGTGTTGTATAGCTTTTTACAGCTCAAGGGCATACCATGGAAACCAAACTTTGGATGAGCTCATTTTAGGTCACTCATGCCAACCATTGTGCCACAATAGCTCATGTCTTCTTTACCTGCCTCTTGGGACATAAAAAAGGGCATAATGGACATTTTATACACTGCCTACTCTGGTGGAAAAGATGTTTGAAACCTATATTTCAATAGCAATTACTGGTATTAAATTTTGGTACATATAACAACTTGAATTGTGGCTGACCTCCTCAAAAGACAATTTCATTGGAGGTATAATTTTAATATTGTACAGATTGTAGGTTTTTTAGTGAAAACTCAATGAAGACATGATTTGTGTACTATTTGTCAGATTTGTACCATTTGTCAGATATGTACCCAGATTTGTACCATTTGTCAGATCTGTACCATTTTGATTTAGTACCAATGAGATATCAATAAAGTCTTTTGGCGGACACCTCAAGTCAATACAATTAGGGGCCCCTAGTGGCCGAGTGGTCTAAAGTGCTCTCCATTACGGATCACTGCCATCTCACCTCTTTCTTCGTTGTTTCTAGTCTAAGATTAGGCGAATGTGGATATGTGAGAGAGCTTGCCAGTAGCTTCTCATGGGTTGGTGATTCGTGCCACAGATTTTGCAGTTTCTTCCTCCACCATTAATACTGGCTGCCATGTATAGCCTATCAAGTGCTGAAAAATGGCGTTAAGCCACAGAACAACAACATCAATACAATTATCTTTAAAAAGAATAGAACTGGTAAAAAGACTGTCAAGAGTGATGCCATTGTTTCCATGCTGGATGTAAGATTTTCAATTAGTACCAATTAGTCATCATATTATGACCTATACTGAAAACCCCATACAGAGACCAACATTCTTCATGATAACAATGTTTTCAAGATGACCAACATGGTGATCATATTGGATGTATGATGGAAACCGTTTTCATGTAAGACATCAAAAGCCCTTGTGAGAATAAAAATATCCAATCAGGACAAGCCATAACAAGATTTTCAAGACACCAGCCCTGATGACCATACTGAAGTCCAAGGATACTTAGTTTCATGGAGGACCAGCCAAACAATGGGATGAATGCATTTATTTTCCTAGCAATCCCCTGTAACCCCCAGTAGTTTTGTAGGAGCAGTGATAAACTTGTGTTACTGGACGCCAGAACCTGATGAAAAAACAACCAGTTCTTCTGGTGTAAAGATTTTTTCAATGCTGTCAAGGCTCATTCACCAGTATTTTCTTTTCTTATCCTTCACAATTTTTTTTATTGATACCACTCTTTATTTCATTGATACCACTCCTAGTACATATTCATGTCTGCTAAGTATAAGGTGGTTCTGGAGCTGTAAAGATTGTTACGACCCTGTAGTTTAATTGTGTGTTAAGGAATCAATTCTGTATAAATCTTTTTATTTTATTTTATTTCATTAAATGTAATTATTAATATAATTATATTAATATCAATATAATATGTTGTTGAAAAACATTGTGTTTATTTGAGTCATAAAATGTAACTCATGTGAGCATGTGCTGTGTATGATAACAAATTCATTACCAG
The DNA here is from genome assembly GCA_016746295.1 of Potamilus streckersoni. NCBI lineage: Eukaryota > Metazoa > Mollusca > Bivalvia > Unionida > Unionidae > Potamilus > Potamilus streckersoni. The sequence goes on along the minus strand of JAEAOA010000768.1, from coordinate 7,728,121 downwards.
AAAACATTCAGGAATAGCTATGAAAATGATTGGCTGATACTTGGTCAGGCTTTCCTAATGTCCAGAAGTATAACAAAATTGCATACGTCCTCGTTCACGTGTAATTCAAACAACATATTAGCTTCATTTATATGTTGAGTTTTTTGTAAGACAGTCAGTTGTAGTCGAGTCAAACACAGTTGTCAGTTGGATTTATTATAACATCTTAGTTATACAACTTCTATTACCTTATAAAGGTATTGTTGTTATAGAAGAAGTTGTCTATATGTCTATGTTGAACAACATGTCTTATAAGAGGAGCTAATTTTACTTCATTTTTCTGAATAATTGTTTTCCTGGAGAACAAAATTATTGATTTGGACAAAGACACTTTCTGAAAAATATTCTAAATTGTTACAGAACAATACAAACTGTGCTTTATTGTGTGAATTCTGTTAGCCTCCATCTGACATGGTCATTTGCCATTTTGGACCAGAATTGAACTTCAGACTGTATTTAGAACTTTTTACAGGACTTATGTTTCTATTTTGAACAAACAATTTGGATAATTTCTGTAAACCATAAGTCTTGTTTAACATATTTACATATTTTCATGTTTTCTAGGAAAATAAATTATTTTTGTTAAAATTTACAAAGCTTGTTGTCTTCACTCTTTCTGTTACTTTGAACCAGCCGATACATAACAAGATGTAAGACTCAGAAGAAGCTTCCAAGTTACAGGAGACTACTAGCTGAACCAGGAATAACACCTGGGACCATGGAAGTACAAGTGAGGTGTCTTACCACTGTATGAGCAAGGACCACTTAAGCAGAAAGCTTTGATCTAATGATAGAACTCTTGCATGCAACAGAGTAATTCAAAGAAAAAAGTGATCAACAGGCACAAAAGCAGACATTACATTTATTTTTGCTGTTATCAAGTATTCACTCTTAGTGTACAAGCTCCATTACAGCCATGAACTACTACCACATTTAATTCAAAGCAATGTTAACTTACTTATTGTTTGCAGTGACAACATTAATTGACAAAGGAATTGATCAAGCTCTAGGAAATGGAACTGAATTGGATAACAAATTGGTTTCAAATAAAATGAACAAGCTGAATAATCATAGTAAAAATTAGATTTTCTGATGCTACTGATGGAATATGGCATGGCACGCTCACAAGTTTTTCCCAACTAATCAAACAAAAACAGGCACTGACTACAAATGACAGTGTTCACTATGACCATTGCATTTATCCATCTAGCAGGCACTTTTAACTAGACTATGTCCCCACAGACAGCTATTTTATTTTACCCCTTAAATTTCTGCTGATAGGGACAATTTACTGTGGTAAGAATAAACTCAGGGGACAATGAGGGTTGTGTATTTGAATTTGATTTTTCATAGTCTGATACTTATTTCAGATGTTGCAATAATCACATCATCATTCCCCAGATCCACCTCCCCCCAGCATGGATTAAAATTCTAAAACCCTTGTGCACATCTACATTGTCTTCTATCCCAAACTGATAAGTCTCGACTATGTCCAGTGTAGGTGGAGTTAAATGTAATAACATAACTTTGCACAGGTATATAATGAAACTGGAAGAAACATAATTATTGCCATGAAAACCAGTTTTCATTATTCTTTCTTGCTTAGTGAGACCACATTCCATTTCTTTATTTTTTTTCTTAACTATTATTTTTTTACAAGATATTCTTTGATTTCTAAACTGATTTATTCATCTCACACAGTCAAAGATAATGAGGGCATAATGAAAATCTTGCTGAAATACAAAAGTGAAAAGTGCAGTGGCCTTAACTTTATACATTGTTAAGTCACTCAGAGATACCAAGTTTTAGAGTATTCATGAAACATGGTCCAAAATACAACTCTAACAGTAACAAAAACAAAAACTGGGCCACAGTGAGCCAGTTTTGTTATGGCTGAAGTACTTTTTATCAAGATTAATATAACATTCAGCAGGCAAAATGGAGTTGAAGATACTCAGAGTATAAAGCATTGATCTGACAAGACTAACTGCTCTACTGGCTGAAAAGAATTTGCAAGAATTAAGTGACAATCTTATTCTTTTAACCCTTTCATCACTAAGTAACTTTGTAGGCATAGAGTCCTCAACACTAAGTAACTTTGGAGTTGTAAAGCAAAATGACTTGTGGACTTTAAAACAACATAACTTTGTCAATGTTAAAGATATCTGGCTGGATTAGGTGTCAAAATCAAGGTTAAAAATCATATTTTATGACTAATTCATTAAAATGTGCACATCTATTACAACTGTTAAAATGCTGGTGCAAACAGGTAACACAACAGGTAAAATACAAGTAATTATTTTATTACCTTTTAGAAAACTTAGAAAGTTCTCAAAACATGTTCAATTGACTCTAGATGTACTAGTAAATAATCACAGTAGCAACACAAGTCTTTCTTTCATGGTGTCCATAATATAAAAGATTCTACAAAATGAACCAAAATGATTCCCAAGGTGAGATCTGTCCACACACCTATATCACCTCTGCCATGTTTGATTGTCGCACTGAAGTTCGTTAAACGGACAATTTTTTCCAAACACTTCATCTGAATAGAATATTTGAAAATATTCCTAAGCTTTCCTGGAGCTGAAGCCATCTAACACTCGGGTGTGCCCAACTGTCAGAAAACTGAAACAAATCTCTTTGGTTTTCCGGCTTCGTCCAAACAAAACCACGTGGAGCGTATAATTCCTCTGGTTCAAAACCTTCAAAGTTTTCTTCATCGTTATCACTGTCACCCACAAGTGCATTCCATCATCTCTCCATACGTCTACTCTCATTTTTATCCAAATTTACCAGGTCAAAATTATTCAAATCCTCCAATAACCTTCTCTGAAATTTGTTCAAACTCTGCCATTTTGGATACAAATTTCAGGATTTGGAAAACACGTTAAAAGTTCGTACTTTGTTCAATATTTATAGTTGTATACAAGCTAAACTCATGAGATCATCCAAATATAACATCTACATTACAAGATGGAAGTTATTAGAGGTACTCTGAAAGTTATTTAGTCGGGTACTATAATGTTAAAGAAGAATACTGCCCCAGACCAAAAAGTCGGTCCATAGAGTTGAAAGTATCCAAGGTTTTTTTCAGTGATAACAAGTTTCATATTAATTGCAGTAGTGGTCCTGTTAAATATTACATTGGCACCATATGTTGTTGTTATTGTTATTGTAGGGTTTAACACCATTTTCAGCACAAGATAGGCTATACATGGTGGCCAGTATAATTGGTGGAGGAAGAACCCTGGAAAATCCTGGGAAGAAACATTGACCCACGAAAAGCTACTGGCAGGCTTTTTCACTTACCCACGTCAACCGAGTCTGGCACCATATGCACTTAAGACCAAGCAGAAATCTTGACAGTACTGGATGTGCAAGTGGTCCTAACAATGTCACCTTCGTTGTGTTTCAAACCCAATGGAACTTCAACACCAACATGCTGTCTACATTTGCAAGGGCAATTATGTGTTGTTCAAACAACTGGAGTGTTTATATAATGTTCCATAAGCAGCAGACAATTTCTTAAATTTCTGAAATGTTTGATGTAACTACATATTTTCCCTCATTTTTAATTTATTTTGCAATTATTTGTATTAGACATTGTGTACATTGGATACAGATCTTATATGTACATTATATGGTTTGGGGTAGGGGTAGGGTAGGTAGCAACTTTAAAAGAATTTTGATTATATCCCAATGTCAATTTGACCATTCATCCAGAGGGTTGCTGTTGTTATAGGGTTTAAAGTAATTTTTCAGCACAAGATAGGCTAAACATGGCGATAAGTATTAATGGTGGAGGAAGAACCTGGAAAAAAACACAACCCATGAGAAGCCACTGGCAAGTTTTCTCACATAACATTACATTAGCCTAGCCCAAGACTTGATTATCCAGAGAGGATAGGCTGATAACAAGACTGTCAAGATGTCCATTGTGGCAGCCATAAGGGATGTCCATTTCCATTCAGAACCAACTAGGTATCAAAAGAAGTCTCTTGAAATAAAAACAAACCATGCTGATATGGCCATCCATTTGGAAGAGATAATATTTTCAACATGACCAAGATGGTGTCAATACTGAGGAAACGTTGATGGTGTCAATACTGAGGAAACGTTTGCAACCATTCCATTTAAGACAAACTAAATAATGTAAGAACCTTTTGATGAAAACTGGTGTCAAAAAGACTTTTCATTTACAAAGAGTAGCAATAACAAGCTTTTCATGATGGCAGTGATGATCATATCTGACCATATCAGATCAGCACCATTTCATGAACTATCTCCCAAACTTTATGTCAATTTGACATATTTTGCAAAAAATATTCTTTCCAGAAATAAAGTCATAAATAATATCTCTCAAAGTTATTAAATATATTTAGAAATAAAGTTTATCTTTAAAAAAAAGTGAATTTTATACAATTTTAATCTGTGGTTTACAGTATCAAATGTGACATCAGATCTGGGTCTATGCAGTTTGTTAGGAGTAATCAGTAGAACAAACAACACAGATCCTGATATCTAAAATATGTGACAACAGATCAGGATCTATGTGGTTTGCAGTATGACTCAGCTTGTAGGCAAGTATTAATGATAATTATTATTTGTTCATATGATAAAATCTTATGAAGTATATTTTGTATCACATGTACTTAATATGACTGAGTATATCATTGTTCATATGATAAAATCTTATGAAGTATATTTTGTATCACATGTACTTAATATGACTGAGTATATCATTGTTCATATGATAAAATCTTATGAAGTATATTTTGTATCACATGTACTTAATATGACTGAGTATATCATTGTTCATATGATAAAATCTTATGAAGTATATTTTGTATCACATGTACTTAATATGTTTGAGTATATCATTGTTCATATGATAAAATCTTATGAAGTATATTTTGTATCACATGTACTTAATATGACTGAGTATATCATAGTTCATATGATAAAATCTTATGAAGTATATTTTGTATCACATGTACTTAATATGACTGAGTATATCATAGTTCATATGATAAAATCTTATGAAGTATATTTTGTATCACATGTACTTAATATGACTGAGTATATCATAGTTCATATGATAAAATCTTATGAAGTATATTTTGTATCACATGTACTTAATATGACTGAGTATATCATTGTTCATATGATAAAATCTTATGAAGTATATTTTGTATCACATGTACTTAATATGACTGAGTATATCATTGTTCATATGATAAAATCTTATGAAGTATATTTTGTATCACATGTACTTAATATGACTGAGTATATCAATGTATATAAATCAACAGTCATTTACATGCATTCACACTGAACTACACTACAGAGTGTAATAATAACTATACATTTCAATTCCCACAACAAAACAATAATGTTGAATGTGAAGTTTTCAATATTAATTGCCCAAAAATTTGTATTTCTCATTACAGTGATGTTGATCTAGGTGAATCCAGCTCTTGTAGATTATGAAATTGGTGACTGTACAAGAGCAAGTATTACTAACTCTTCAAATATTATGAGAATATCAACAGATGAACCAACAAGATATGGTGACAGTGACACAAATAGTTCAGAAGAAAGCATAGTCTGAATTGAGTTCAGATTATGTGAACTCAGGTAGGTATCCACAGGAAAATGAAGCAACTCATTCTGACCCATTCTATGTCACAGATACCCCACTTTATGTCACATCCCACAACAACCAGATATATAATGTAGTGAGATCACAAAGTATGAACATGTTATGGCCCTTGGCAACAAGACATAATTTGTCAAATGCTTCAATAGATGACTTGTTGGGCTTTATGCAGTTGCATCTTCCTTCAGCAACCACAGGACTGACAAGTGTCAGAGATTTGAAGGATAAATGTGGATTCAAGGAGGAATATCTTAAATACAATTTTTATTGTGACATCTGCACAAAATTGGACTCTGAAATAAACAAGAAATATGTGAAACTGGAGGTTGTTGTTGTTGTTGGGCTTAATACCATTTTTCAGCACATGATAGGCTATTCATGGCGGCCAGTATTATTGGTGGAGGAAGAAACCGGGAAATCACCGGAAAGAACCACCAACCCACGAGAAGCTACTGGCAAGCTTTCTCACATATCCATATTCACAGAATCCTAGACTGAACCCACCCAGACAGAGGTGAGATGGCAGTGATCCGTAATGGACAGCACTTTAGACCACTTGGCCACAGGGCCCCTAAACTGGAGGTTGTACAGGTGCAACTAATCAAAATAGTTGAAAGTACTTTGAACATCCTGGAATTTGGAATTTAGTACAAGAGAGCCATTCATTGCCAGAATGTGAAAGAGCCAGGAGGCTTAATATGTTCCAGTGACAATATAGCACTGTCATTATTTACTGATGGAATTCCTCTATTCAAAAGTTCATCCCTATGGCCTGTATACCTTTTGATAAATGATCTCCCACCTAAGGAGTGTTTCCATCACAGAAATATGATCTTATGGAGTATATGACAAGGAGCTGGCAAACCAAACAAGGTGATGTATTTGAAGCCACTGGTACTTGACCTGTTGGAGGTATATAATACCCATGGGTTTACATTCAGGAATGAAAGTTGGGAGATACATTGCAAATCTATGTTGATTATAGCTACCATAGATCTTCAAGCAAAAGCATATGTTTTAAATATGACACAACTTTATAGTGCCTTTGGTTGTCTGTACTGTCTTCAACATGGTGAAACAACTCCCAATGGTTAAGGTTATTATGTAGAGCATATCCAGCTTATAATAGCAATGTACCAGCCACCTTTCTCACTGATCAAAATGTCAAAGCCACCCTTACAAAAACATAATTATTTTATGATTCAGGATGAAATAAGTATTTGTGAGTTTGTCAGATAATCAATTTTTTATAGGAACTGTTCATGAAGTCATAAATCCTGAGGAACATTGTTCATAATAGTTCATGAATATGTTCATTCACTGTGATGAATGATGATGAACCAGTTTGTAAACTTTTATGAACTGTTGATGAATTCAGTTCATGAATAGTTTATGAACATTCAAGAACAGTCTGTAAAGTTATGGTTTATGAATGTTCATGAATTCATTTATTTCATGAACTGACCATTTTCAGTTCATGCACATTCATGAATGATTCATGAACTGTTTGATCAACTTTCAGGAATGGTTCATGAACCAGGTTCATGAACTATTCAACAGTTCATGCCAGTTCATGAATTATTCATAATCATTTTGTAGGGGACTAGCTTTAATCAGTTGAACAGAAAGAATAAAAAATAATTTCAAGTACCAATTTAGAAAATTGACTAAGTTCTTTTTCCAGAGTTTTCCATGCTGAAATTTAACAAAAAATTATGTGTCCAAACTGTTCATGGTGAAAAAAATTAAGACCAAAAATGTCCAGCATTTTCCATGCATAATGTCCAGGGTTTCCATACTAAATTCTGCAGAATGTTAATTTTTCCATAGTTTTCCATGTTTATAAATGGCATTCCATCCTTTTTCTGAGTATACTCTGGAAAAAGTACACACAGGCACACACCAAACTTCAATTATATGTATCAGCATCACCAACAAATGGTGCTTTTTTAAAATATTTTTGATAAATGTACTTAAGTACAGACAGACATATGGATGCATGATAGTAAATGCAAATGATGCATTTGCAGTGAAGACATACAAATTCAGGAAGACAACTGAAAAATTTAATCTTTAGTTGTTTTTACTACAATATAGCATCAGCATAATGTATTTATCCTTATCCAAAGTTTGTAATATGAATTTACATCCAATAACCTTGCATACATTTTTAAAATAATTATATTTTCATTACTGCTATAGTATTTTATGATGTACTATACTGTCAGTTGTAATAACTGAAGGATACAGTATATTGTTAATTATTTGTTTGGTAGTTTTAATTTTGTTTTTATTTTTATTTTATTTTTTCGTTACGTTATTGTAATTATATTTTATCAAGTGGATTTGATTTGTTTTAGAAATTCATTTCAGTTCTGTATGACCTGATAAACAGCCAGTAGTAGAAACACTATCTTTTGCTGTCCTTAATTCAAAACTAATGTTAATTTTGAGTAAACAACTTTTCTTTTTCAGAATAATAACCATACTAGAGTATGTTATGTTATGCATGTGAAGTGTCTACATTGTTCTGGTAAGATGACCATGTGACCCTCATATGGGAATCTGTTTTGCATTTTAGACAAGTGTTATAACACATTGTTATAAGAAGAAACAGCCAGTTGTGCTTTTAAACTTTGAAGCTCAAAGGTGTTTTTTGTGACCAGTTTGAGCTGAATTTCTTTTTGGAATTAGTAATTTATCTACCCTGGAATACAAGTGCTCCAAATTTGATTCTTGGACAAAGACATTTAAAGAAAATTATTCGGACAGTAGTTCCAAACTGGAATATTTTTTTCTGTGATTCAACAAAGAACTGTTGACACATCAGTACAAAGATGACCACTGAAGATGTCATCACCTTCAATCTTGAATTTCATCTGGATATGAACTCTGATTCATTTAGATCTTTTCATTGATAGCAGTTATATTTTTTAATTCTTAGATTAATTTTGGATTTGATTCATTAAAAAGTAAGTCCTTTTACTCATTTTTACCTTGTTTTTCTAGTGAAAAAAATTAAAATTATTTTGTCAAATTTTACAATGCTTGTTGTCATCCCACTTTTCTTGTTACTTTTGTACAAGCCAATAACATAACAATACATTTCAAGATCTGCAACAATACTGACATATTACTTGGAATTGAACAATAAAAACTGAATATCATATTCATAATTATCCATAACAGTTGAGAGTTATCCCATTCTTATATCACTTCTAATTCTCTGATATACTTATTCCACATCAGGACATTCACCATCTAGCTTTGAAAGACTACCAGTCATTCATGTGCTAACAAAAGAAGTTATGAAGAAGCAATAGGAAACTTAATACAAATATTTGGGTTCTGTCCCTTAATGCAAGTCTTCAGCATTGGAAAACAAATAAAGATGTCCACCTCAGGAATATTTATCAGATTCAGAAGCCTCTAATTCCCATACTTTGTTACTCTAAATCCTGTGTATGTTGATGAAGGCATTAAGTAACTGATAAACATGTCAGCATTAGTCAAGTCTCAATCAATTCCTTGTTAGAGGTCAAATATATATATTGCTAAACTTCATTAATGACCAGTGAAGATGTTTTTAATGGATAAAGCCAAAAGAATGCACTCTAGAGTAATTAACTTTTAAGAATTTAATTGCAATGAGCCTCTGCCAACAAGATAATGAAATATAAAGCCTTCTGATGAAATAACAGGTTCCTATTAATGGAAACCAAATGTTTATTCAAAGTCAAAGACATTGTGAAAAAGTGCAAGTTTTATTGTTGTTTAACTCACCATAAAAATACCACTCAAAACTAAATGCAGAAGATTATGCTCAGAACATGTAACTTTAATGCCTCTGAAAGTATATATGGGTCAAATGCAATTATCAAATTTAATTTTCTATAATTACTGTAAGAGGACAAATAAAGTGACCAAACAAATATAGCATATGTTCATCAATTTTTTAATAAACAAAAAACTGATATAAAATTGGGTATACAATATTCAGAAATATAAAACTAATAAAAAGGATCTCACTAAACTGCATTTCACTTTTCTGAATATCCTGGATATAGTGCATAAACTTGAATCTTTCATAAATGCTGTAAATGTAATTACTCAACTAATTTAATCATGTGTATCCTACAAAGTTTATAAAAAGAAACAAACGAACTTCATAAAGCATAGGAATTACCACCAAACAGCTACATTTGCCATTACTAAGTCCCAAGGATCACAAACTAGTTCACAGATGGATACAATGACAGTGGCAGCAAATGAATTTATTTGTGTTATCAGCCTGATACAGGCTATAGTGATTATAGTATTTAATGGTGTGAATATATTAGTACCAGATAATAACAACCAATTGTAGATTATGTGCTGCATACTAATTTGCTTATAAATTATCAATCTGGCTTGTTTTGTGTCTAATAGTTTGACTTGTTTTGTGTGGAATAATTCCACATTTTGGTAATATTTTGTACTTTGTATATAATACATAAACAAATCACTCAAGTCAAATCTGTCAGTGTGGGCCAATGTTGGCATGTGAGAAAACTTGCCAGTAGATTATTGGGTTGGTAGCTGTTTCCAGGGTATTAGCATATAATTCCTCTAATAAATATACTGGTCACCATTTATAACCTATCAGGAACTGATAAATGGTGTAGAACCTGCAAAATCCAAAGACACTTTTATGTTCAAATGCATATTCTGGTTATTGGTAAATTTATCCTTAGTAAAATCACTCTTATGCAAATAAGCAGGATGCATTGCACTTATAACATTGCATACTGTCATCCAGCCACTCCTGGCTATTGTTGATCTCTCAGATTGTTATTGAATACCATCCCTTGCAGTACTGACATGGAATCAAATGTTTGATATTAATTAATTTTCAAATATTATGAATAAACAGTTAATTACATCATCCACTGAATGTCCTTGTGTCGTGTATCTGTATAAACTGAGTGAACTCTATCAATCAGTTTACACAGTTTTGCAATTTGTGATACAGTCTGGTTCCCAAAGTTCATTTACACTCAAGAGTTTGAAATCAAACTGTATGACACAGTCTGGGTCCTAAACAGTCACATTAATATAGCCTGTTTTGTTTTTTTTTATTATATCTGGCGCCATTTATTTTCAGTTTAGACTGGTCTGCTATGTATGTAGTATCGAAATAGAATGAATCTATGACAAGTCAGGTTTCACATTCAAGATTCCCATCTGTTTTCTTGGAACTGTTTCATGTAAAATTAATGCAAACATTGTCATATTTACATATGTGAACAATTTGTTTTATTATTTGTTTTTCAGTGCTATTAAATAACAAAGATTTCCCTTATATTTAGATATTTAAGTGAAACTTTTCATTCTGTATTGTCCATTTCATTCATTTTTCCTAACATGGTATAAGAAGCACATATCACAGTAACCAAGTCTTGCATTTGCCATGATAAAAATATCTGCCATGGGTTTCCCCGCTAATAAAAAGCAAGAGTCCTGTAAACCAACATGTGAACAGTAGCTCTGACTTAAACAGCTAATACTTGCTCCAGACCACAAACTTGAGGCAAAAATGGCATTTGTTAAACCGGACTTTTATATTCTGCATTTTTTATTGGAATTGTATGTATTTAAATTTTAATTCATCAAATATTTCTTAATTAATACTTTCTGTCACTGTCGACAAAAGGTACTGACCTAGTAAATGTCATCAGGATCTCAAAACAAGCAAACAAGCATGTTTAAGTCAGGAGAAAAATGGTGCACGATCCATGGAAATGCACAAAGTTAGGACGGACTATCTAGCTTTAAACATCATCATTGAGTCTTAAATAGGTATTGAAAGGAGAGAAGTGTCATCCCCTGTATTATTATATAGTACATGCATGACTAGCAAACTGTAAGCAGAAATATGACCTCTTGATGATGATGAAAAATGTGCACACGACATGAGCCTCAAACTGTAATCATTATTTTGTGTCTTGATCTGAACTTGGAACACTTTTTTTTAAACAGGTACCCAGTTTCTCATTTTATTACCTGGGTAATTATTAATGGGTAGGTATCTATGTATCCATTGACACCTTTAGACAATAGCAGGTTCTGAAAGTGCAATGAATGATTAAATATATAAAATGTAAACAAAAAAATCCCTTTTATTTTTTTCTTAAAATTACCTCTGAAGCCCAGGCAGTGAAAATGACTAAGCAGAACATGCAATTTCTTTTAGAGCTGAAATCATAAAGACCAAGCTTTAAACTCATAACCCATTTTACAAACAACAATCATGAACCAAAATAAAGAGAATTAAAAGTTCTGTGAACAATACCTAAGATATACAAGGTCTTTTTTATATAAAAAAACCCCAATAGAACTAATGAGGAAGACTGGAGTAAACCTTTTTTTTTAATAAAAATCTAACCCTATGCAAAATATGAAACTGTAGAGTGCCACCAAAAGCCAAACCTGAATGTTTTTCATATATGTAAGTAAACAGGATAATAGATGAAATAAAAACAAACAGAATGCAAATGGAACTCCAATGAAATGCAGATTTGGTAGAATTACTAATTTCATGGTTTGTACTATTTCATGGCAGAAATGTGTTTGTTGTCTGTGCATGTGTCTGTGTGTGTACTCCTTCATTATAACATAGAGTAGACTGTCTTTTAATGAGACAGCCTTATCATGAAGCACAAAATATTACTGACCATTGAATGAAATGGGAAATTGCCATTTAACAGGAATTTACCTTATAATGAAGGTCTCAAAGTGAGGACATGTTATAAAATACAACAACAAAAATCCTGATATGCTGTCAAGTTCATGATACCAGATCTGGGTCATACCATTCACTTTCATTTTCAGGCAACAGAGGATAAATGCAATATTCATTTAGATGCATGGTTAAATAGTAAAAAAAACCCCTAAATATTGGCACATTATAGCATTCCTCATGGGCAATGCTATTTACACATGGGTTCCTTTACACATAACATACCAGTATCTGTATTAATCAAATCAGCTCAACAGTCTGGTATTAATTCCAAGGGACATGCTGTCATCTCTTACAATACCATTCAATAATCAAGAATTGTCTGCAAGACAAGCATAATCCATGAGCCTAGATTCATCATATCTCACTATTCCAGGGAAAGTTATTTTGAACACAAAATCCATGCCTATCTCTGGATGTTTTTGCCTTTATTTCAACAAATACTACTGTATCTATGCAGGAATCTGATTAATTCCCAGTCACTGAATTCGGCCCCTTGAATGATTTCAATTTCTACTTCCATTAAATATACATTACTGTACACTGTATAGTGATGGGTCATTGACTATGTGTGTGGAAAACTATCATACTTTAATAATTCTTTTTCCTCAAGAATGAACAGCATCTTCTGCAATATTAGATTTTATGGGGTGAAATTATTTGGCACAGTTCTTAAAGGCCCAAGGATATGTCAAAGACTCATGCTGTAATGTCATCAATTCTTACAAGCATGCAGTCTTCTCTGCAAAATTAAACTCAACTGAATTTCGGCCAGAAGTATGTAATATTGTATTAAAGGGTTTAACTGTGGATCAGAACAATCCTGATATTATGCAGTACTGATAATCAGTTAAATTCTACCAACAAATAGGTACAACTTTCTGTAAAAAAAAATCTTGCCAATAACATCCTGTGGGTCCTTGGTTCTTCCCAGATTCTTTTTCCACTATATATAATGTGCTGACTAAATGGTTTCAAACCTTAAAAAAAAAAACAAACAAATCATCCTATAAAAACAAATCAGCAGAAGAGATTACCACACATGCACTGAATACACCAAGCAAATTAAGCAATTTGTTTTGAATTTTTACAGAAAAACAAAGAGTACTGTGAACAGTTTAATGTATATGCATATACTCTTGTGTGAAATAGTAATCTATGTAGGCACTAGTAGTATCACACACAAACCATTTTCTATCCTGTGGCTGTCTTTCATCCTGATTATTAACATTTTGACCCTAATATCAAAATGCTCTAAGTCAATAGCAATTAATCATGATTGTGGAAGAATGTGAAGTCAAACTTGACTAAATCATTCAGAAATAATTTCATCCTTGGGTCTAAAAGATCATGAATCTTACTCCCAATAGCTGAATTCCTTGTTAAAAAAGTCAGTCCCTTTTAAAATCTGGTAAAGGTTCATGATTAATAATTAAGTTTTTTTTTAAAAAAATTGTCTTCACATCAGTTTGAAAGTTTAACTTGCCTAATTAACATGAACTTCACTGAACAAGTCAGCAGTGTGGCATCCCTTGAGTTTGTATCTTTTATAAGCATGTAGTTAATAAGCATTTCTTTATAACAGGTAATTGTTGTTGTATGGAGTATTCTATATGTTTAATTTCAGCATACATTAGGGATTATACAGCTGATTGTCATGGCAACCAAATCCTGCAAAGAGTTGTAAAAATAATAACAAAACATTATATTTTATTTTTTTTTTAATAAGAAACTTTCTTTGTTTTTGCCAAGTTAGTCATGCTTCAAGTTTTGTCAATGAACTATTGTTTTAGACTGTCCAAGTTCAACCAAGATAAGCACCCCTGTCTAAGGCATGAAGATATTGCCTATGTCCAATGCACACTTTCACATATTGTAAGCTGTGACTAACCAGGCAAAAGCTGCAATGACTGGTAGCATGTTAGCATGCCTGATTTGTCACTGAAATGATTCAATCTTACAATTACTGGATCAGCCTCAGGATTGCCTAGCATAGTCTGCCTTTGGGCATTGAACTTTACTCCAATTGTCTCAACATTAAATAGCCTACTTGTGTTGTTGTACTTAAAGTATGAAACCATACCCAAATCAAACACAGGCAATTTAAATGTGTTTTGAATTCAGTGAAGTGTCAAGATTTAACTCTTATTCTGTTGATATTTTCTTTAATATAATTAAATGGGATGAGTATTTACAACACAAGTTTTTTGGACTAAACATTATGACACTTTTTGGAAAATATACTGTAAAACAAAAACCTTAATTAATAGGGTAACACTTAAATATTATTGTAATGAAATTGACTTTATATCATATCTTCCAAATATGAAACTTTTTTGTTTGTTGACATGAATGTTTATTTTAAATTTGTAAAGAAGTTGAAAGTTAGCCAAAGAATGAAAGTTCTTAACACTATTTTTTCAACACAATATAGGTTATACATGGGATGTACATGGGATGCCAATGGCAAGCTTTCTCACATACCAACCCACATTGGCCAGCACAAGACTCAAACACATGTATTGATTGATAACAGCATTGTATTAAACCACTTGACCACCCAAAGCTCCTCATAAAAATCGTGAAGTAAAAAGCAGTGCATTTAGTCATGTTTGTAGTAATGTACAGCATTATTTTGATCCATGCAAGTTTACAGTGATAACCACTAATGATGAATGAAACTCCTATCACAAAACCAGAATTCAGTCTGCAAAAACTGAACAGATCAACTTTAAAATGTGAAACAAGATTCTTCAAGTGACACCAACTTGAAATAAACTGACTTACTGTATTTTAATCATGGACATGTACTGACGAAGTCAATGATGTTTTTAATGTCAAGCCCTTTCCTGCACAAATCCACATTTAAATGCCCAACCCATTTCTGTTCAAAGACACGTTTCAATACCAGGCCCATTCCTGTAAAAAGACACCTTTAAATAATAGCCCCTTTTCTGTATAAAGACATGCACATATTGGTGTATAAAGACATGCACATATTGGCAAAGTCTGAGACTGAAACCTGCAAAGAGGTAAGATATCAGTGATCTGTAAAGATGAGTGCCTGACAAACTGGAGCTACTAAAATGGCATAAATAACTAGATGGAGAGGATAGTATGATAATCCAAACACTTAAAGTGCATAAAAAGGGCAGTTGAAAAAGAAATTATTTTATCCTTTTAGAGGACTTTACAGGCCAAGCAAAATCTGGACAAGTAATCCTCAGTAACAGTTATACCTAAGTTTCTTCTGAATGACCCTCATGGCTGTTGTACATGAAAATAAAGCTACTTTAAAATATATTTTTAAAATGTCACAGTTATTGACATTTTTTGTAAATTTAACCTTTTTAACCTTTGTACATTTGAGGGATGAAAATCAGAAATTGCAGCCATCTTGCTGATGATTACTGCATGTGCTTGCCTAAAAGTCAGATCCAACTGGAATCTGCACAGATCCAGATATACCATCACATAATACACAGACAGATTGGGATCAATGCAATTTGTTATGAGTAACCTGTATAACAAACAAAACAGACCCTGATTTTCTGGAATATAATATTTATGATTTATGCAAGGCATTGGCTGATCAGAGTCTCAGTTTGTATATAAAACCATTTGAGCATCATTATCTATCTATCTATCTATCTATCTATCTATCTATCTATCTATCTATCTATCTATCTATCTATCTATCTATCTATCTATCTATCTATCTATCTATCTATATATATATATATATATACACTCACAGACACACACACATACAATAACCTGATTAATTTCTATCAAGCAGTATTAATTTCTACCCACCAGTATCGAGGACATAGTTATTAAGGACAAATAAATAAATGGAAGGTATTACACAATTTCAACCAGCACTATTTCCACCAACACCAACATTAAAGCATCCAGTCAATAATTAAAAATCCAACTATATCTTAATTATGATAAAAAAGAAAATGATTTTATCTTGGTATAAAGCTGAGTAAATTAGTTGCAATACTGTTCTTCACAGTACATTTCCCAATTTTATCCACATTAAAAGATTAAAAAATAAAAGAAAGTTTTGTCTGATAACTTCAAGATTCTGTCAGAACTGTTTTCAATGGCATCTGAATGGACCTATGTTTAATTGAAGTGCTGTATATGCTCACTTATACATTGAGTCCAAATGCAAAATGCACAGAGCCAGATCTGCCATTCTCAGATCTGCCATCACATAACGTACCAGAAGATCTGGGTCTGTGCAGTCTTTTTGGGAGTTATCATTATAACAAGAAACACTGATCCTGATCTCCAGGCACAAACTACCAATATTGTTGATCAGGATAATTGTTGTTTGCAATTAGACTCAACTTAGAGGTTATATATACAGTAATCTCAGTTTTCACAGGTGGTGATGTACATTACTCACTCACTATAAGGACCTTCCTTTTAACACATTTCCTGTTACATGATGGGTATGCTCATGGATAAGAGTTGCAAAATGCTGTGTATTATCATTTCAAGATAGTCTCAGTATAAGGTAGTATACTTCATGGCTTTCACTGGACTGCATCATAAAGAGGGAATGCTGTATGTATAGGTTGGCCACTATAAAAAGGACAGTGGTAAACAATATGTCAAATCAGAAACTTTTTTTTGTACAATACTTAACTAGAGAGTTGACACTATACCTTGCACATTAAGGCACAAGGTAATTTAAATTATTGTTGAAAAATAAAATAGTTTTATCATTACCTTCAAGAGGATTGTGGGTAAGAATCCAGCTATCACGAAAACGGTTCTGGTTTCGGTACAAATTCCCATAACAGAACAGATTCAAACTGAATTTCCGAGTTCGATTCCGTCGATGCCATTGTCTGTTGTAATTGAACTTTTCCTGTGAAGTCATTTGGACAAACTAACACCATTCCACCACAGAATTCTATATATATTTGAATATTGGAAACAAAAGGATTGGAAAGCCAAGATATGATTAGTTGCAAGTGTTCACAAAGCTATTATTAAATATACATAATCCTTCATGTAAGAATTTTTATTTTAATGCTTACTGTACCATCAGAACAGGAAAGTAATTCAGTATTTACAGAGACAGACTATTTAAAGCTATCAGTAATGTATCAATATGCTTCTTGCTAATTAACAAGATAGGAGGAGTGTCCTTTACTGATTAAGAATAGTTTAAGAAGCAATTTTATTCCGAAGCCGGATTTTGATTTCCTATAAAAAAAACAATGCAAATAAATGCAGTCAGCAATTAATGGCATGAAATAAAATTCTCTCTGGAATTGGTTAAACTATTAATCTCACCCAAAACAAATTCAAATTTGCAGTCCAAGGGAGCAGCAATTCTTTTCTGTCTCATAGAATTCCTGTGATATGATTGATACAAATTTAAATTCAAAGTAAACACATTAGCTGTCCTGCATTTCTTTCCATATATCAAGAATCATTTAATAATATAGCAATCACTATCCACAATGATGATTAATCCTTTTGAATGTTACCATAATCTAAATGATTTTATTGCCAACTGTTGCTTTGTTTACCAAGGGACTCCTCTTATAAAACTTCATATTGGAGTCCATTCCGAAGCACAATGATTCTTGAAACTCCTCTTTCCTTACTTTGTGAATCTTTATTGATTTTTGTCCAATGGGGTTTTGAAGTCTGGAGTTTCCCCTCATTCAAGCAATTCTTGAATACCACAGTATATAATAAAATCACAGATTGAATTATAATTATTAGGCTTGAAAATGCTGCAGATCAGACAGCATTAAAGCTTCTAAAATCCGTTTTTCTCTAAGGAACACTTAAGATTCATGATATAACATTTGGTTTAAAGTGCACAGGAAGTTCAACAAATTTCTTTAATTTTCCTTGTTTGATTTAGAAATATATTCACAAGAAAGTAAGCAATAACTATGTCCTATTTTGTACAGATAACTCTTCTATGATACTCCAATTTTCATCATTAAAGACTTTTTATCAAATTGTTAACCACATTTTCTGCATGTTCGTTATTTTGCAATTGCTTAAATTGTAAACAGCTCTGGACTAGTGTACTGTTTGAGAATGTTCATCCATTTCAATGTTAATTGTTGCTTCTCAGTTTTTTCAGTTTTAAAAAGAGACTATTGCACTAACTTCATACAAAAAATTTTCCTCCATATAATAACATAATAAATATTTTGAAATAACATGTATAATCCATTTCATATTTACAATATTACACTCACAACGGGTTTAAATTTTTCTTTCAGAAAATTGAACACAAATGTTACATTTTAAAATACAATGTTCTTATCTTTTTATATTCCCCTATTTTCTTGAATATCCTTAATTCAAAAGTGATTACAAAAGTTCAAAAAGCACTGTTAATTGTTTTTCCAAGTTACATGATACTGAACTGGTTCATTGAAAAAAAAAAACCTCAATCTAAAACCATTTCTGAATTTTTGTTTTCCCACCTAATAAATCTTTAATTTTAAGTAATTTTCCAATACATAACGATCTGTAAACTTCATTTCCTTTATATTTTTAAGGTTGCCTTATTCACAAAAATACTTTCCAAAAACTATGAAGAAGAAAAAGATGTCTGAAATAAACACTTTCTTACATCAACTGACTAAAATAAAAGTACTGTCCTAAACTATTTCAATTATTTCCCATTTTGCTGGTATCTCTGTTTTCTTCTATGTGGAATTAATCATGAATCTGACATTGGAAACTGCTGTCATTCCATTGACTGAAAAAGAACTATTTCCAAGAGTAGATAATATCAAGGGGTTGCTACATCAAGGATGCTCTTCTGGAATTGGCGCAATCTACTGGACCAATACAGAATGGTGCAAACCTCCACACCTTCTCCGATCAATATCTGCCTGTTGCTCAGAGGGTCCAATGATGCTGTGAGCAACAAGCAACTTTGATTTTGTTTTATTGACATTGTAGAACAAGTTCCTGCCCTTCAATAAAATGTCACTGGTGACAGAATAAGTGCCATAATAAAGAACAAGCATGAGGGAACATTTGCAAAGGACATTATTTGTTGTGATGAATAAATCTTAGCTAAAGCACCCCAGTGGTTCAATCAAGTCAACAGTTGTGTGAGCTAATATCTACAATGGATAATGTTTGTCTATATTACATCAAATCACTGGATGAAGGTTCTAACTTCAAAAGTACATATACATCAATGTTAATTTTGCTGATTATCAGGAAAGGCAACTTTATTCTCTATTAGATAAAAACTGGGCAATAGTTCTAGGTGTAAATTGTTCTCAGGTTATTCTGTCACATATCTACAACAATAAAACTGCAAAACAATCTTAACGCCTGAGAAAAACATTCTTGCAGGTGAAAATGTCTGCCAACATTTTCTTCTAATATTTTAATTTTCTTGTTTTCTATAAATTACACATACATGAATATTATTCTACACAAAATAGTCCATAACTGTGTGAGAGCAAAACTTTTGATGTACATGTACTATAATAATTAAAAATAAACATTCCTAACATGAACCCTCATTGAAAAAAAGTTCTGCCTAACACAATTTGTCTATAAAAATTTGTTCTCCCCCATGAAGTGTGCTTTAATAAACGGACATGATATCCCAATTTTATGTAAATTATTTTATAGTCTTTTACCTATATTCAAGATCAAGAACTGGACGGTTGTTGTTGTAGGGTTTAACACCATTTTCAGCACAAGATAGGCTATTAATGGCAGCTAGTATAAAAGGTGGAGGAAGAACCCAGGAAAACCCCAGAAAGAACCACTATGCAAAGAAGCTACTGGCAAGTTTTCTCACATACCTACTTTGGCATAATCAGAGACTTGAACCCACACAGACAGGTGAGATGGCAGTGATCATTAACAGTGAGTGATATAGACCACTCATCCACTTGTGGCTCCAAGAACTAGAAAGAATGAAGAACTTATTCAAAGAACATTAAAATTCACCAAAAATACAATTTGTGCACAGTATTCATCTAAAATTCTAGCTGTCATGGCATAAACAGTTTTGACATTTTAAAGAAGCATGCTGATCAATGATAAACTACAACTAATCCTCAAACATGATGACAAATGTTGTGTTTAGATTAAATTTCAAACTTTAATCATGACAGAAGCCTGTCAATGTAGATTTCCAAAAATAATAATATGAAACAGAGCTTTTAATGCCACAATTTACCTTTCACATTGCTAGTCCCCTGTAAATGTAAACTGAATGCTGCAATATGATGCCATGGGGTCTCACTGCCAATCCTTGTGGGAAAGCAGGCAATTTAGAAGTGCCATCAAGTGAAACCCAACAAATGATCCAAAATAAAAACAATCATATTTCACTTTTAACATGAAAGAATTGAATTTACCATGTTCCTGCAATGCACAAATCTTTATCATATGCTTAACTGGACTGATATAAAAGTAACAAGTACAATTTTGCAGGCATCAGTTCAAGGAATGTTATATATATTTTGCAGCCCTTGTGACAGTCCACCACATTTGATTATGTTTGTACAAAACTGTAAATCTACATAATCCTATATTGACCATGATAAAAATGTATTGGTAGATCAGGGTCTATATTATCTGTTCTACTCACTGGCATTAACAATCTATATAGACCCAGATATGACAGCACATTATGTGACAGTGAATCAAAGTCTATATCATGTTTGATGATAAATTCAACCTACACATTGGTATACATGGTACAGTTTGATAAGGGACAATGCTATTTGGAGTTGATAAGTGTTATGTATGAGCTCAACAAAGTGAAATAAAGTTCTTTGTAAAGTAGAGGACCAGATTAAGGGCCTGAAGCAGGAATCAAATATGACAGTAGCAGCAAAAGTACCTTCCCATGCCTTGACCTGGCATTCCTAATCAGACAGATATAGCAATCCAATCAAAATATGTATTGATCTGGAAAGGCATCCCTATGTAAAATAAGATAAGCTGGCCCTGTATTGATGTCTGATATGTCATCAAACCAATGCCAACAACAAGATCAGTTTTGTGTTGAAATTTCCCTAATCAGTACTAATCTTGGAAATTCTGCATCAATATTGAAATCGAGGAGTTAAAATTTCATGATTGCTTGTCACTTGCTGATTTCTGATACCTTGCACTAATCATATAATTAATAATGAGTTTTGTGTTGCTGTTATCCTATACAATGACCTTGTAAATTTTGCACCAATATTAATAGGATCTATTTTGTTTATATTCATAATTTGAGTCACATACTGATTTTTAAAGGCACTTCAAGCCAAATTCACATGGTTTCACAAAGCTGTAGCAGATTCTTGTACAGTCCTATGGTTTGGTGTTTTGAGGCACCTCAAATATAAGTATCATCTATACTTGCTTATAAGTAGTGTCAAACTGCAACAACAAAAATCTGATCTTCATAGCAAAATGCACCTGCAGATCAGGGTCTATGTTGTTTATTCTACTAATTACTCCTAATAAACTGTACAGACCCAGATCTGACAGTACATTATGAGATGGCAGATCCGGGTCTCTGCAATTTGCAGTGGGAATTGACTTAAAAGCAAGTATATATGGTAAGTTATTTAGTGCCTTTCCTACTAAGGGATACACCATAGTCGACTACCAGCTGATATGAAGGTAGGATTTGAACCTGCACTGTTCTGGCATGCAAACCACTAAGCTGCCATGTAACCTGTATTCATCAGTCACATCTTCATTACATGCAGGAGATCACATCTAAAATATTTTACTATATATACTCTAAGAATGCAAACTGCACTGACTTTGACCCTGATCTGCAGATGTATTATCATAAAGTGTTTTATCTGAGTTCATATAAAAACCTTTGTCACACACACATGGAGAAACTATCAGTGTCCACTGGCTGGGTATGCAGTCTGGTTGGGGTTCAGGAGTCCCATGTATGTGTCTTCACAATACACAATCTGCACAATGCCACCTCCTCTCTGTTCTGTAAATATGAGATATACTACACTCCAAAAAATAGTCTTGCATTTTGAAGCTTGTCTGTGAAGTTTGACTGCCACATATTTGGCTGTGTATATAAAACATGTCAAATAATATGATGTCTTAAATAAGAGTATAGAAACTTCCATTCACTAATGGATCACTGTTGGGCAGCTTTGGCTGGCAGCTTATCTGCCCATACATGTATTACCAATAATATCAATGTCACCTAAGGCAGCCAAAAGAGAGAACACTTTTTCCAGACTGCAAGGAAATCATGTTTGTTCAGATCTGAACATGAATGTTTTGTCACACTTACGGTTTGTAGGGAATACTGTGTGGAGAGTGAATCTGACAAGATGAAATTTATTTTCTTTAGAGGCTCCAATGTAGTTAAAAGATGGGAGTATGTTGGTAATATCTCGGTAAAAATGAAGACTAAGTCAAATTTTGATCTTATTTAAGTCCTGTTTAACCTGTGTAAGACCTTTTAGCATCTTACTTTTTATCATTTTTATAATCTCTGGTTTAACTAGGCTACTACATGGTCACATTTATTTATTGACAGCAATCTGATAAACTTCAAATTCCACATCAAACTAATATCTGGTTATACATCATTTGTATTATTCTTTCATTTAATTTTATGTGTCAATTATTCTTTTATTTTCAAAGGGTTTAATTTGAAAAAGGGTGACCACTATACTAAACAACATTTGAAAAATCTGCCCTTTATACAAACTTTAAATTATTTATCTTTGCAAGATTTCTGACAAAAATCAAAAATCTTACAATTATCATGTTTATCAATTTTAAATGTACAAGGATTTTCCATAACATAAGGTTTTGTTTTTACATTTTTTTGCCTTCAAAAATGTTTATATAGATTATTGAATATTGGCAGGTGCTAGTGGTGAAGTTGCTGGGGTAAATCCTTGGACCCCAGTATGTTAAACAGGCACTGATAAAAGTCCTGATGATTAATGGAATTTCAGTCCACTTACCATCAACCTATCAGGTAAGTGATGCCTTTTATGTTATGGATAGTTATTATAAGCAATATTATGTTCCAGATGGCATTGTTCACCTTATTAAATGTGAATGCTGTAATTTCATTGGTGATTAAAAAAGTCAAACATAGCTTTATACTGATGTCTTATCAGATCTTTATTATGTTGGTCATATCAGTCTTAGTCTGATTGTGATGGAGTACAGTATTCTATCACAACATGACCTTCATAATAACATGGTTGCAGTTAAAAAAATGGGTATAGTCATGGATCTCAGTTAAGTAGTAGTAAAATTATATCATGTACTTGACATTATAAGGCAATCTTACTATCAGGTCATATACTCTATTCTCTATAGCATTATTATGAAGGTGTACTGTACTGTGTACTTCATAAAGCAGTACACACTATGACCTTTATGGACAGCATGATAATGAGAGAATACTGTATCATATACTTTATCAGGCAGTCTCACATTAAGGCAGTATACTCTAGGTCTCATACATAAAGCATTATAATGAGGGAGTACTGTATCATTAACTTCATAAAACTCTCACTAAAAGGCCATATACTCTATAGCTGTCATGGATAGCAGTATTATCAGGGAGTACTCTATTATGCACATTACTGTAAGGCAGTATACTCTATATGTAGCATTATAATGAGGGAATACTATATCATGTACTTCAAAAGTCCGTTTCACTATAAGGTAGTATATTCTAACTCTTATGAAAAGCATTATAATGAGGGATTGTTGTATCAGTTACTTCATTATAAGGAAGTATCACTACAAGTGAGTCTATCCAATTTGTTAGGAGAAATCAGTGAAACAAAGAACACCACCCTAATCTGTATGCACATTATATAATGGCAAAACTGGGTCTATGTTGTTTACAGTTGGACTGAACTAATGTGCTAATATGAATGGCATTTAGGGCTTAGAAGTAATGACTAAAAGACAAGGTTAAGCATACCTACTAGGTATGGAGTATATTTTTTAAACAAAAAGAAAAACATAATAAGAAATTTCATTTTTCAAGTTCTCCTGATTAGAGCTGGAGCAAACAAAGTTACAATATATGTGTTTTATTTACGACTAGCCAAATAAGTTGACAAAAGCAAAATATATTTATAAGACATTCATGGAGAATGTTGGTCCACCTTTTCCTCATCTACTCAGAAAAATGACAAATTGTATCCATGCTGGATTTAATTTTTAATTTAATTTTAGAAAATAATATAGATTAAAGATGAGATGTATTCATCCTTTTGTGTACTGTCTATTATATATACACAGAAATCATTGATTTCAAAGCACCTGCAAATCATTTAAGGATCATAACATAATTATACTGCCACTTAAAGAATGCCAAGAATAAGCATGAAATCCACTTTGAATTGCAATGCCATAAAACATCAATGTATTCTGCAACAATGAATATTCAATGTTCTGTCATCAAATGTGACATTAAATAATTGATTTACATTATCAGTAACAAATGCCAGACATTCTTAACATGTTTAGGTGAGAGACAAGTATAACTGATATGTCTTGTACTTTTTCCTTTAAGAAAAAACCCAGGATAAGAACAGCAAACTATAATATCTAAAACCACAATAACAAGTGCAAAAAATATGAAAGACTAAATATTATGTAATTAATTTAACAAAGGATGTATCATATATTTCATGCATTTTCATCAAGTCTGAACTACATTTAAACCAAGGAAATTAGAAATGTCAGTATTTCATTGAATTATACATTTTCTGTTGAGCTAAAACAATATTAAAACTACCTTTCATTTAGTATACCTACACCCATGTGGTCTCTGGGATGTAGAATAGGACTTATGGACTGATGGTACTAATGGTACTAATCTTTGTGGAAGAATGGGAACCAGTACAGAAATGGGTGAAGATAAAATAAGTACACATGGGTTTGACTGGCCAGGATTGGTTGATAATGAAAGTAGGATATTAAAAAAAAAAGAATCTTTTCAGAATATATCCAATTTTAAAAAAATAGAAACAATGTTTAACTGACAAAATTTCAGCTAATTACAGACTTGACTTTGGAACCCTCGTTACTGAAATTAGTACTTCATTCTTTAAGTATGGAACTGACAACATTATTCAAACACATGAAAATAAAAAAGAATGCCATAGCTCATATGGTTTTCTATATACAGAAGCTTGCATCAAGAATGGGTCTATACTAAGAAATTCATGTTTCATCATCAGCATTCTGAAATGATAGCTGGCATTAGTAACACAAGATGAAGCCATGATGCATGCAGTTTCACATTCACAACAGAGTGAATGTGGGTTCTGACCTATCATTGGATTAGCCCTGGTTTGCTTATCATTGTGTCTCTGGGCAGGGCACTTTAGGACCCACAGTACTAATGGTATGGAAAGATGGTAACCAGCCTGGAAATGGGTGAACATTTAATAGAGTACATACAAGTTTAGCTGGCCATAACAACAACAGAATCATTGCTATATATTTCAAAATTCAATTAAAACAATAAGCCAAGGTAATAAAAGAACAAAAGTAAACACTGCGTATACACACATTTCTGTACTGCATGTTAATATTATGGCTCAAATTTTTTTTAAAAAATCCCTTTCAAATCTCTTTTTAGTAATGACAATCTGCATTGCAGTGCAATAAATATTCAGGTCTTGTCTTCTGTTTGTGAGCAAATTTGGAAGATAACAATGAAATCTACATCTATTTTTCACCCTTTGATGGGAGCAAAAACTGCAAATAAAATTGGTTACCACTAATAGTTTTCTCTGAAACCTTCTCAAACCACTATTCCATCTGTGAACTAACTAGTACAGTGATCTCTCACTATATTTCCCACATACCACTATTTAGCTTTTGGTAGAACTAACTAGAATAATGGTTTCCAACTGTGATCTCACACCTCCATTAAATCTTTAATAGAACTAAATGGTACAGATGCCCTTCACTAAAATCCCTTCACAACAATAATAAGGATACAACAGTATTCTTTCACTATAATTCTCTTATACCACCATCCAGCCTTTGACAGAACTAACTGGTACAGTGGTCTCACCATAATCCTCTCAGCCACTATTCAGCCTTTAATATAACTAATTGGTATAGTGGTCTCTCACTATAATCCTCTCACACCACTATTCTGCCTTTGATATAACTGGTACAGCAGTCTCACTATAATCCTCTTACATCATTATTTAGCCTTTTTTCACAAAATTAGCTGGTACAGTGGTCTCTCACTATAATTCCCTCTCATCACTATTCAGTCTTAAACAGAACTAACTGGTACAGTGGTCTCTCACTTCAATCCTCCCACAACACTATTTAGTCTTTGACAAAAGTAACTGGTACAATGGTCTCACTATAATCCTCTCACACCACTATCCAACCTTTGATAGAACTAACTGGTACATCAGTCTATTGCTATAATCCTTTCCACACTATTCATTCAGCTTTTGATTGAACTGGTACAGTGGTCTCTCACTATTTAGTATCCCTAGTATATATTGCATATCTTTTTAAAACCTTGGGCCCAATGACAGCTTGCCTTTGTCCATCTGGGTTTGAGTCTCAGCTGGCCAACATGAGCATGTGAGAGAGTTTGCCATTGGCTTACAGTGGCTTGGGTGTTTTTTCTTCCACCAAATATAATGGCTATGATGTATTGCTTTTTTGTCATTAAACTTACTAAACAGACCCAACTCTTATGACACAGTATAGTAATCCCATTAAAGTAGACCGCTAGATTAATTTCTAGTTTCACTTTAGTAACTCAATTAGTATTATTCTAAATTTGATCTTGGTAGCAATGACAAAAAACTTCCTATTGTCACATTTAGCATAACAGTGTCTGATTTTTGTTTAGTGTATGCACATATACCAGTATACTTCAATGCATTATGCACAAATCCCTCACTACAGGGCCCTTCATAACAACACAAGATTCTGTAATCAGGTGATTATAGTCACAGACTCCATTAGGTGGAAGTAAAATTTTATGTATCAGGTACTTCATCACATGCCAGTCTCATTCTGAAGCAGTATTCTCTAGGGCTCATAAGGACAGTGTTATAATGAGGGAGTAAATTACCTCAGTATAGAGTCTCCTCACTTGTAACACTGCTCTTTTATGACTCTCATGATCCTTATTATAGTGACAGAAATCTAGAATAGACTTAAAACTGATCAAATCTGTTGGGACAACATCTAACAAGCCAACAAAAGCATTATCATTAGGTTTCTTCCCTACAAAGACATAGGAGACAAATGCAGTATAAATAACCAGCAGTGTAATATTTATTAGGGCTAAGTACAAAATGCTTTATGGAAGTGCTACAAACTAGCCAGGTGTAGACCACTGAGTCATGTAAAACAGCAATAAAGACAATAAGTCTGCCATTGAAGTCTGCCAATTTGTTCAATAAGCATTCTTTATGTTCAAATGCTTGTTAAGACATCAGCCCACAAAATCATTCCTGATTATTTATCATGTTAGATATGTGAAGATATTACCCCAGGTGATTTGTGCTGATTGGCTTGCCTGCAGACAGGAAGTCAATAGGTGATTGGAAAGCTGGATTTAATGCACTGGATTTCCTAAAACAATTCCTGTGGAAAGTGTAGTCAGAAGCACAAATAGCATTCAATGGCTAGCCAAAATTAAAATCTAATTGATAGTGTCCTAACTAGTCTTGACATTTACACAGCTGCGAAAATGCCCTCATTTACAAATCAAAAACATATCAAAATCGTTTTTGCTGTAGTTGAAATGGCAATGTTGGTGAGTAGTTATCGAAAATGCTCACAATTTTGATTGCATACCAGTTGGTTTCTATAAATTTCAACAAAACTTTCCTCAAACCGAGGATTTACTTTATCTTGTTTATGATACTCCAGACAACATCAAAATGTTTGATGAGTGGTTGAACAATGGAAAGGATCAATGCAGAATTACTGCTTAAAAGTGAATTCCTTTAAAAATTTTCATTCTTAAAATTTTTGAGTTCAGAAATTCCTCACACTTGTGAAAATAAAAAAATGCTTAGAAATTAAAATTTTAACTGCTGTTATTTGATCCTGATGCCTGAAAAATTTATTGTTACCAACCAAGCAATACAAAAGAGTTAAAAAATCTCAATTTTGAAAAGAAAAAAAATTTGAGATATATTTTAACAATTTCTATTTGTTTTTATTTAGTATAACATCATCTTGAACAGATGATTGTCTATTAACATGCCAAAGAGGAGGAAGAAATCCCATAGAGAGGCCAAAGCAACTGACCAGAGCTCAACAGGGAAGTATTCAAACCCATGACCCTCAGATTAGAGGTCTGATACTCTAGTAACCAAGCTACTGCAGCTCCATCAAAGCAACCAGAATGTGCATATATATTTGCAAAACTATACTGGTTATAGAAAATCACATACCAATTGTCATACCAATTGTGCTATAATATCAGTATCTCTGTTAATAATAATTACCTGATGCTTAGTTTTGATCTTTCTTGTCAGCTATAATCACTCTTTTTATTTTTTAAACAGGAACCAAAACTGTGAGCAGTCGTGAGTTATTATTAATATGGAGATAATTGGTACACAAGAATTGGTCTTTAACCAGTATGGTCTCAAATTTTAGATTCACTTGATTTTAGGACCTGATGCACAGAAATATATTCCTGTGAAAATGTTTGTGCTTTTGTTATATAAATATTTCATAATTGCCCTCTTTGTTGTTCTCTGATTGAACTGAAATGTCATAATTTAAAGTCAATTTCAAATGCAGATTCCTTCTATACCAATTATTTCACAATTTGATGGAGAAATATACTATACTTTCCCTTTTCTGATCTTTTTCCTGTATTTCAAACCTTCACAGACCAGGTTATTTCTTCAAACCATAGATCTAGAAGAAGCAATATATTATGTAGCCTGGATCAATTTTGTGCTTTTTCTCTGATTTACTGTTGATGCCAATGTAATTTGGTGTACCAATAAACTTGAAGTCTTGTTGCAAGAATGACTAAATAGATTGTAAATGAAGAGCAATGCAACAAACTGAAGACTTGGAAATGAGTTAGTGTGAGGGTCTACGCCTATGTATTGCCATTATACAGTGCCTGCATACAAATTATACCTGGCTTTTATCCAAATCTTAAAGTGACCAAATATGACAACTCACAGTCCATGCTAGTCACACAGTATATTACTGCAGACCCTGATTTTAATGCAAGGTGTCAGACTACTGTGTCTGAGAAAAATGTTTTATATGCAAATATATACAAAATTATCATCAAGCTAATTCACCATCCACTTCCTTATTGGTTTACACCTTCAAGACTTTCATCAAATTACAGAATAAAACCTTCGACTAAGCTGGTCAATAGAATTATGCAAATTTTCCCTGGAATTTAACTTCATAAACTGCTATCTCTATTCTAACCTGAAACAAGAGTTTCAAGTGGGCATGAAATTGCTCCCCTGTCTTGCACAATATAAGAGCTCACAACTGCATTGAAAAGACCTACATCATATTGCAAGAACACAATCTGGTGTAAACTACATGCATCTCCCAAATTCTGTATAATGTTACTTTTACTTCATTTACTACATCCTGATAAAAATTCTTTCAGATGAGAATGACATAAGAAATATGCAGTCTTGCTCATAATTAGTAATAAAATTGTTGAAGAGTTTTATCTAAACTAGATAAGAAGCAGTCTCTAAACACAGTACCTACATCTAGGCTGGTAAACAGTTCAGCCATGATCATTTCTGAAATATGCACAGATTAAGCTTTTCATGCAATATAAAACAATGCTGATATAAGCATATTAATAAAG
The DNA here is from genome assembly GCA_016746295.1 of Potamilus streckersoni. Lineage (NCBI taxonomy): Eukaryota > Metazoa > Mollusca > Bivalvia > Unionida > Unionidae > Potamilus > Potamilus streckersoni. Next base: position 7,697,782 of record JAEAOA010000768.1, on the reverse strand, counting down.
TTGGAGAAAAAGGAGACTGAAAATTCATAGTTAATGAGATACCAGATTACCTTATAATTACTTCTTTAGATCTCTCTCATGATCATTCTCATCTAACTGAAGACCTGCCACCTTGAGGATCATCAGGATGCCAAAGGAAGAATTAAGTCAGAATTTGAAGACAAAAAATCAGGATCAGTGTTTATGATAAAAGATTTACAAAACTTTTACAAGAAAATGACATCTCTGTTGTCTTGTGCTATTTACTTTACATACAAATGTGTGTTACTGTCATATCATGAAATCTATCATTTTTTTTCGTAAGCCTTCAGCAACACATGTATACATAGCATGTTACTCTGTTGCTGGGGGAAACAGGCGTTCTTCAATGAAAAGGAACTTTTATCAGTTATACAATACGTCACTTAAAGTACCCTATATAAACAAGCTGACGTCTGTACAAGAAACCTCATAGTTGTCTGTACAAGAAACCTCATTGTTATTTTGGCGTTGTAGCAGAATGGTAGGTAGCGGTAAGTTAAATAATAGGTGTATACTTAAAAAAGACGTGGTGTTGTAGCCAGCTTAGGATGTACTCCAAGCTATACTGTTATCTGTTCTAAATTATTTTCGTTTATTTTCTAATGGCTACTGAAGAGGACGAAGTCCTCTCAATTACCGAGCTCGAAGCCGACTCAGAATTTTTGAGTTTTGGTCCTGAGGATATTGCAGCCTTTTGTGAAGTCGAGGCAAGTTCCTCAAAAGAGGGAAAAGTTATGATGCCTCAAAAACAGAAAAACAAAAAGTTGAAGTCTGTCGTGACTAGAGTTCCGAAAGCAACAAAACGCAAGCCTGTTATGGCAGATAAACAAACAACAAATGTCGGACAGTCGAAGACGTCCATTCTTATAGATATAAATAACCTGTCGCAAATGGACATTGAGCTTTTAAAGAAAAAACTGGGTCTAAATGATATTCAGACTGTTGTGGCAGATGACAATGAAATTAATGACAGTTTTGGTGAATGTTTACCAGAATTACATGTAGAAGTTGAAAATGAAGGTCCATATAGCGATGTTGAGGTTACCCCAGAAGAGGGTGATACAAGTAGACCACTCAAGCAAATTTCGTTGAGTGGGAAAATTAATGGGGCATTGTTTGATGCTATGCAGCCTGATTACAACTGTATTTCTACTAGTAATGATGATGTGTGGCAATTACCCAAATTAAAAACTCCCCAAAAAGGAGAGCCAATACTTATGTGCAACAGATGAAATTGTACAGAAGTACAAAATCCCAGAAAATTGTAATAATTTGAGCCCCCCTTTTGTCAATCAAGAAATTTGGAATGACCTAAGCAAAAGAGTTAACTCTTATGACAAAGCCTTTAGGGATATACAAAATCTTGTTGCTGCTGGTATTTTGCTAGTTGTCCAGTTAGCAGAATTGTTGCTGCAGGTAATGTGCCAGTTGTCCAGTTAGCAGAATTGTTAAAGCCGCAGATTGCTACTAATGAAAAAGCAAAGACCCTAATTTCTGATGCAATTACTCTTATGGGTCAGGTGCAATATAATGTCTCCCTCAGAAGGAGATATATGATTCGACCACACTTGAAAAGGAAATATTCGAATCTTTGTAACATACATACCCCAATAACATCAATGCTTTTTGGAGATGATGTGGCCAAAGAAGTTAAAAAATGTGACACTGGGTTTGCACTTGCCAAAGAAAACTTTGCCCAGTTTAACAGAGGTTTCAATAGAGGCCGCAGTGCTAGAGGTGGTGGACCCATAAGAACTTATGATTTCAATCAGAGGGCAAGATTTCGATCCCAACCTTATAGTACCCAAAATACACACAGGTATCAATACCAAAATTCCAACAGAGGAAAGAGACCTACTTATACCAGTCTCCCAAATGAACCCACAAATTAAAATCTGTTAAGGTAAGTTCTGTGGGACAATTAAAACACTGCATTGATGTATGGAATAAATTTACTCATGATCCATGGATTTTACAAATAATTTCGGGGCACATAATAGAGTTTGATTCCAAGCCTTTCCAAGCCTTTTTTCCAAAAGAAATTCCCTTTTTAGATTAGCAGAGTACCATTTAATATCTAATGAAATCACTGAACTTCTAAACAAAGGAGCTATAGTTCCATCCATATGTGAGAATAATCAATTTCTTTCAAATATTTTTATTTTTCCCAAACCTAATGGAAAATTTCGACCAGTTATCAATTTGAAACAGTTGAACAAATTTGTCCATTATGAACATTTTAAGCAAGAAAGGTTTCTAATTGTTTTAGATCTCATCCAGAAAAATGATTTCTTTACTTCCATTGATTTAAAGGATGCTTATTTTAGTATTCCAATACATACAGATTATCAGAAATTTCTCAAGTTTATTTGGAACGGTCAACTTTTTCAGTTTGTCTGATTACCTTTTGGGCCTTCTTCTGCTCCAAGAGTCTTCACGAAGATCCTAAAACCCATTTATGCATGGTTTAGACAGCAGTGTATTAGGTGTACCTACTATATTGATGATTCATTGAATTTTGACAGTGATAGTCACATTTGCTTACAAAACACAAGGACTATGATTGAAACATTACAATCTCTCGGTTTTACTATCAATTTCGAAAAATCTGTTCTTGTTCCATCTCAACGAATAACCTTTTTTGGTTTTGTGTTAGACTCTGCTCATTTTAAGGTCTTTCTTACTGAGGAGAAAGTGGAAAATATAAAAAATTTTGCCAAGAAGCTTCTTGATAAAAAGTATGTTAGAATAAGAGAGTTGGCATCGTTTATTGGTATGCTTATTAATGCATTTTATGCAATCCTGGAAGCCCCAATGCATTACAGGTGTTTAGAACATGATAAATTGAAAGGCCTTCATGAACACAAAAAATTTGATAGTTCAATTTGGTTGTCTCCACAAAGTATTCAGGAACTCAAATGGTGGTATCTGTATGTTGCAGACAAAAATGGGAAATATATCAGACAAGACAAGATTGCTTTTACTATTCAACTGATGCATCGAACTGATGCATCAAACTGATGCATCGCTCTCAGGGTGGGGAGCTTTTGAACTTTATTCATATAGATCAATCTCTGGTAGATGGAAAAAGAGTGAGACCACTTTTTCCATCAATTATTTAGAGTTGTTAGCAGTTTCTTATGCTTTACAAGTCTTTTTTTCAGATCATAAAAATATCCATATAGAGATTCAATCTGACAATATATGTGCTATTTTGTATATTAATAATATGGGTGGAATGGCATCAATTCATTTGGATTACTTAGCCAGACAGATTTGGAACTGGTGCTTGGAAAGGAAAATTTTTGTATCTGCAGTCCATATTGCTGGCAAATATAATATACAGGCAGATTTTCTATCCAGAAATTTTTCTGACTCCACTAAATGGATGCTAAAGAAAGAAATTTTCCAAAGATTGTGTGCACAGACTTTTCTTCCATAGATCTTTTTGCATCTAGACTAAACTGTCAATTAAAGAAGTTTGTCTCATGGTTTTCAGAACCAGGTGGTTTTAAAACTGATGCTTTCTCTTTTTCCTGGCAGGATTTGGTGCCATACATTTTTCCCCCTTTTAATCTTAATGGAAAAATATTGAACAAAATTATTGCTGATAAAGTTAGTAAAGCACTCTTAATTGTTCCACATTGGACATCACAATCCTGGTTTCCTTTACTCTTGTCTTGTTTAATTTCTCTTCCAATTAGACTTACAAGGCACAAAAATATACTGACTCTTCCACACAATGGTCAGACTCATCCCCTAGGAAAGACCCTATCTTGACTGTCTCAGGAGATTGCTCCAAATTCAAGGACTTCCAACAACAGCTGTGGACATCATCATCAATTCATGGAGACCAGGAACATCAAAACAATATAATTTGGCATGGAAAAAATGGTATTTTTGGTGTAAAATCAGGAAAATTAATCCACTCGGTGTCTCTGAGATAACAGTTATTTCATATTTAGATTCTTTGGTAACTGAAGGTAAGTCTTACAGTGTCATAAATACTCACAAGGCTATTTACTTGCTACTCTGAGAATGTTTAAAAATGAGTAGAGCCTTAACCCTGTGTTGATTAACATATACTTGAAGGGATTGTTTAACAAAAGTCCACCAAAGCCAAGATATGTTGACACTTGAGATGTAAACCTAGTCTGAAAATATCTGTGTACTCTCTTTCCTCTGGACACTCTATCTTTTAAGATTATTAACAATGAAGCTGGTTGCTCTTATTGCTTTGTCCACAGCTCCAAGAGCACAAACTCTAAAATCATTGAATTTACATAACATGACTTATATGTCAGATAAAATTGTATTTAGTTTTCCAAATTTGTTGAAAACTTCAAGACAAGGTAAGAATTTCCAGATGGAACTACTACATTATAAGGATGAAAAGCTTTGTGCCATGCATACTTTATTGCATTATCTTGACAGGACAAAAGATATTCGGAAATCTAATCAAGTTCTGGTATCTTATTGTTCTTACGAATGCTTGGATGAGGAGTTCATTTTTCTACCTTCATTTTGTATGCTGATATTTAGTGTTAATTCAATTGCATCACTTTTGTTCTCTTTACACCGTCACAGCAAATCAAATGGTATTTCAATTTTGGGGGGAATTTTTAAAATTCAGGATACTGACTAGTAGGTCTATAATCACTTTACAATATAAGACCAATTACAAAGTTTGATCAAAATCTGATAAGAAATATAGTTGTTAGAGTGTTGACATGCTGAGCCAATAAAATGCAAGATTATTATTATTAGCATGCATCATTTTACTTATAACCATGCTCAACTAGGATCATGATAATATAAGATTATTTACCAAATCCTATTAAAATAATAGTCTACTGGGTGGTAAATATCAGCCAAATGCAAGATCACTTCTTAAGTATGCACTGGTCTCACTTTATATGGCCATTCCTCAACATCCCGATAATATTAGCCAATCTAGTTTTAATAAAATTGGGTCTGGAACAGTAAGGAGCTCAGCCGCTCAGATGCAAGATAGTGTCATTGGGTACCTGGATGATATAAGCCTATTTTCCGCTAAGTTAGATTTAAAATTCTGATCAGAAATAAAATTAAACAAGTAAGGATCACCTCATATTATATATAGATACTGCTCATTACCCATCCAAGATCTCGAAGATACAAGTCTTCATAACAAGTCTGATCCAAACAGGATCAGAAATATAGTCTCAAAAATGATAAGTTGTGAATCAGTCCACCTCATAGACAGCATGGATCTTGTTCATTATCAAACTCATACGATAATTTTTTATCATACAAGCTAGTGTTTCTCCAGATGTGGTATCCAGTAATACCAGTGGTAAACAAAATAGTTTCATGGCATACATGGTAGAAAAAAAACTTATAAAATTTGTAATAAAAAAGTCCCAACACTATGGCCTTGTGAGAAGGGGTACAGTGATAAGACTTATGTCCCAAAAGAGGTACATGAATGTTATAAGTTTAGGAAATAATGATATAAGCAAATATTCCATGTTTGATCAAATCAGATACAAAATATGGTTTTGAGAAAGTAACAAGCTCAACAAATTAGATGCAAAATCACATTAATAACATGCATATATTTTAACCACGATCAAACACTTATAGGATGATATTAATCATGTAAGTCTCTTGTCTACATTGATCAAAATCTGAGATACAAAATATTTCAGCCTATTTTTAAATGCAGATCTTGCACATTTCTGAACATGATGGGGTCCCTGAATGGCTTAAAGCACTCACAGTTCCAGATCACTGCCATCTCATCAGTCTAGTCTTGGGTTTGAGTCTCAGGCTTGGCTTAGTCTAAGGGTATGTGAGAAAGCTTGCCAGTAGTTTTTCCTAGGTCAGTGGTTAATCCTAGGGTTTTCCTGGGTTCTTGCTCCACTAATACTGGTTGCCATATATAGCCTATCTTGTGCTGCAAAATGGTGTTAAACCCCATTGAAACAATTACTGAACATGTAAAAAAAAAACCCAACTGATATTAGATTATAATGCAAGGTTGATCCAAAATTTGCCTCCAGGCTGGTAACAAGCCCTGTCAATCATAATGTTTAACCACCTCAACAACATAAAAGTAGATCTCACCTTTACATATATATACAGGTAAATATGTTCTATTTAAATATAAATGGTTCCATGTGAACTTGTCAGTTGGCTTTTACAAAAAGGTTACCACAAGAGCAGTTTTGACTTGTACCAAGCCCAAATACCAATCACTGGGTAACAGGTTCAAACCTGAGGCCCCAACCAGTCTGAACTAGCTCCAGGCAAGGCACCTTACTTCCAATGCCTCAGCAATAAATAGCCTTTCAGGTGACATGTTCCTTTAAAGACTTTGACCAATATATGCTAAGCAATGACATATATTGTAAATAAATGAACCACAAATGGCACATTATGGGCCTATATTGTGTTTAATAGTCTTCCAGGAAATAGTAGGGTGTGAATAATTATGAAGATTACTAATCAATGAGTCTCAATGTCTCAATGGCCTGGATCTTTGTTCAAGATAAGAAGTTATTGTTTTTATTAGACTTATCATGACCATGACCTCTGAGCCCTAGATAACGAAGAAACTAAAGTATGCTTTATTACACTAAGTGTAAGCCAGTCTGCAAAGCCTGGTCTTGAAATTTTTATAGAATAATAATTATCCTTAAAAATCCAATTTCTTAGAGTTATATAATGATGACCAATGATCATTTTCAACTGACCACTTTCAATGGACCTGTTTCATGCTGTAAAGGCAAGCCCTCCACAAACTTTCTTCATAGTACACCACTCCCTTGATAACTCGCTCTCGGAGGATAACTCGTGAACCCGCTTATAACGTCAACCCGCTTATAACGCAGTGTCCGCTTATAACGCAGTGTCCGGCATGGCTCTCGATTTTTTCAAAGGAAATATATTTTAAAATATGTTAAACGTGAAAAAAATTCGCAATGAGAATTAGTATATTGAACCTTGTTACATACTGTATATTATGTAAATTTTCGTACACACAATTAATTATCATTAATTTTTTTAAAAACAAAATGGGAATACGGTATTTTCGATCTTTTTGGCAAACGTAAATCTTCTTAGTAGAAATATTATGTCTGATAACTTAACCAGTTTTTCAAATAAAAAGAGATCTATATTAAAAATTATGATACATTTAAATAATTATTATTTTGATAAATGGATTGTGTACGAAAAATAAAAAGGTACAAAAAATACATGAAATTATATCATCGGAAATGCTGATTATTGCCATAAAGATAGAATCCATATCATGAAATTTTCAAGTTCTAAATAGATGTCTCATATTATGTTTGGGGATTTTATAGAGAGAAAAAGTTGTTAATACTCTGTAAATAATCAGTTTGGCGAAACAGAATCAATAAATTATTATGCTAAGAGGTGGCAACAGATAATAAACACCACTTAAATGTCTTGCTATGTGAAATTCAGGTTCTAATCCTTTAAGTTCGATTCAGTATAAATACTAGAATTGTACCATATTCTCTTCTATGAAAACGTGCAATTGTCCGTCTCATCGAAACCCTCACCCTCATCATCGAAACCTGTGAGTATGTCTGTGAGAACCTAAACAAATGCCAGCTTTGTTTTGATCAACAACTGGGGAAGTGTTTGTTGCATTAAACAAAAAAAATCAATTAAAAGACACCTGTGTTGTTTTATCACTTTGAATGTCTTTTGTATCAAATCAAGCAAGGAAAGTACAATAAAAAAAAATCAAAGGCAGCATGTTGATAGCAGCATAAGTTCTTGAGGTCATTACTGTTCTCAAAATTCATTTTATTTGACTAGTTGAAAATGGTTTCACATTTTTTTGTGATATTTTTAAAATATTTTTATCACTTTTAGAGATTCCAGCACCAATAGAGAATTAAACAAAATTTATTGTTGGGAGAAATAAGCTCAGCGAATCAGGAAGCTGCATGTAATTATCCAAACCAGATCAGAGAGAAAATCACCCGTGAACAATAATTCACAGAGTCGGCAGAGAAATCAAAGAGTAAAAAAAATGAGATGTTTTGAAAATGTGAAGTGATATTTGTCAAACGTGTCACAAACTGCAAGTATTGTCAAGTTCTAATTTGTTATTTTAAATTTGTAAACCCATTAAATTGATGTTGGCAATGGCTAACCCTTGTAAAAAAAAAATTCATTTTACTTCTACCGCAATTAAATCGACCTGTCGTTTGATCGACATTGTGCTTTTTTGTTTTAAATGGGTGTCATCTTGTGTATAAAAACATCTACTTTGAATCAAACAAGAATTTATCCAATTCAACACAATGATTTGTGATGTAGTACACAATGTGTGAAATCATACATGTGTTAAGCCATTGGAAAACGTGTGGATTATTGTTTTAATGATCTCCTCAATATCTTGTAAGTTATCCTAAAATTAATGTTACTCCCGATGACAAAAGTAAACAAAGTACACCGCTATGAACAAATATTTAATCATAGTTAATCATATCACGATTATTGAGTATTCAACACTAACATGCCAAACCAATCCACCCACCCCTTTTGCCTGTGTACGTTGATCCATTTGTCTTGATGTTTGTTATACCTCCCTTGATAACTCATGCCCACGCTTATAACGGTGGTTGGTCGATGTTTTGGGACCCTATTTTGCGAGAGTTATCGAGGGAGTGGTGTGGTGTATATGGTCTTAATCCAAAGCTTCTTCTTTCTAAGTGTTCTTGATCTTTGTCTCTTTTGGCCACAAATCAATCAGCCTCTTCTTAATCTAAATGCAAGCCATCCACAATGTTCAAGGTCCTGGTATGTGATGTAGAACTCAAGTTATTGTTCAAAAACTATTTTTCTGATTTGATTAATAGTGACCATGGCCTTGGCCTTGTGACTCCAAAATCAAATGAATTCTTTCTCATCCAATGTGCAAGTCATTCACAAACTTTGTTGAAGTGCATGCTCAAAAGCTGAAACTGTTTTGGCAGAAATCATAACCTTTGACCTTTTAACCACCTAACTGATAGGCTTCTTCTTATTCCAAATACAAACTAGATGCTTAATTGGTCCAGGAATATGAGACAGAGCTAGTGCTATTCTGTCTCAATCACAGTGACTTTGACCTTTGACTTTTCGACTCCCATTGTGGTCAACATCATACCCCATAGTTTATGTTCAAAGTAACTATGTGTCTGATTTAGAGCTAAAATTACTGTACAAAAAAAAATCATCTTCCTTAGCTCAAATATAAACTATCAACAAATTCTGGTGAAGGTCTATGCTTTTGAACTGAAATTATCATGCAGAAAACCAATGTTAGCAGACAGTGTCTGACAAACAGGGTCATAATATCACACACTCCACCATACTGTATAAAAAGCAAATATAAAGAGCTCAAAGTAACAAAAGTTTTCTAAAATTCCATAATCTTGATGCTGTCTAGGTACCAATCCACCTAATAAAATCATGACAGCACTTGGGATGCTGAAAAGGAATTGTAGAGTAATTGAAAAGTAGCAATTAGTACAGAAAAATCGGATTCAAATATTTCTATACTGTAGCTAATTACATTGCCTTTGATCTGGTGTTAATGACCAGTGAACTTAGTCGTAGCCTGACAAGCTCATCAAAGTAAATCCTCTTATTCCAAACCAAAATTTCCAGTTGTAATGACTAATACACATTCCATAAGTGCAGCAGCCTGACAACTTGCAGTCCTATATAGAGTCAGGTCTGTGATGACTATAATTTATATTCATAATACTAGACAATTTGTCTGGGTAATAACAAGGACAGGAGTTCCAAAATCTGGGAAAATGATCAGTAAGTTTTCCAAGAAAAATAAAAATCTGCCATTCAACCAGAATAATATAAACTTGAGCAATGAAATGAGAAAAATCATTAAAAATTTTACTCTTTAAGGCATTCCCAGTTCAACACATGATCAATGAATGAGATGAACATGTTAATATGTATACCTGCTCCCCAATTAATGTATTGGCAAATTGTTTTCTCTGCCATTTTATTCTATTTATGATTTCAAGCAAACAGTAGAGGACCTAATCTATCAGCACATTATGTGACACCAGCCCATCACATGATGAATTGTCATGTTCTGACTGGCTGACTATAAGGATGTACTTTAGGCCTTTTGTTATACCAGTTATACTGCAGTTCTCTTTGATTATAGGATGCTAACCATCACTAAGGGAATTACGCCTCTTTAGCAGACATTAATGCCAATAAT